>LPNX011034465.1:0-324525 GCA_001517045.1 Pseudotsuga menziesii | reverse complement strand
ATATATACATGTATATATGTATATATATATATATATATATATATATATATACACATGTACATGTAAATATATACATCTATGTATATATACATCTATGTATATATATATATGTGTGTGTGTATATATATTTGTTTATAAATTCAAAACCTATTTGTAGCAACATGTTTAGATTAGTCGTAAAATCCTTTTTACTTGTTTGCATGTATAAGATTAACTAGACTTCTTAACTGTTTGATGACAGGGCTTGTCGTCCACTCGGTGTTGACTCCAAGCTAAAACAACAATTGGTTGCATCTCTTACCAAGGTGACATGTTAATGTTTAAAGGAACGTATGGTTTGTTACCTAGGATTATATCCTATACTTTGTATTATTAATCCTAAGCTATGATTGCTAGACATATGTTTTAGGTGTTTAAACTTATGTCTTAACCTTACTCTTTATAAGCTTTTGGCATACGTTGGTATAAATGTAATCTTTGTGGCTTTGCAAATGATGAAGGAGTGATATGTGGAAGGTATGACTATGTTATAAGTTTAAGCCATAGTTTGGCTTATGGCTTCGGGAGTTACAAGGTGGTGGCCATCATGCGAAGAGGAGGTTTTAATGAAGATTTTAAATCATGTCCTAAGCCTAGGATGTGAGTTGATAGTGTATCCAGGAGGAGTTAATATGTTGGTTGCTCACATGATTTTCGTTAAACGAGATGATATTGGCCCTCCACCTATGCCATGACAAATCCTGTCCGTTGGAGTGATCTTGTAGGGTTTTAAGATAGAATTAACTTGGTCATGAGGTTTTTTGTTTGGTTTTCTGGTTGTGGCTGCTAGAGGTTTCACTATGAGACTTTTTACTACACGATGGTGCATGCAGTCGCTTCATTGAACATACTGGCATGTCCACCATTGTTTTTCTTAGTTTGTTGACAGTATACACTGTGTTTGAAGGGATTCTAAAGGTGTTTACTGGTATTTTGAGGTGGATTGGTGGTCTCTTGGATTCCATTTGGTTCATGGAAACATTCCCAAGACTCGATCCAGTGATCTCCATCTTGATGTTACAAGATTTAACGGTGTAACTCTCAGCGTGATTACTTCAATTTCTTGCAAAAGATTTCCCAAGCCAACCCAAGCTTAACAAGTAAATTCAAATTTGTTTTTTTTTTAATTCTTTAATCTTTATGTTAAAAGTAGAGTTTAGGAACTAACTCGAAATAATGAAATGCACAGGGAAAAGAAAAATGTAAGGGATAGGAGGAGCAAACCCTTGTCCCTCTATGTGCTTTGATGAGGTAAGACTATCCCATTTGCATCCCAATTTAAGAAAAAAATGCTTTCAACCCTAAGGAACTGTAATAAGGAATTCTTCCTTATTCGGTAGGTGATGCCAGGGTGCCAATGACTGGTCACCTAAATGTTGGGATGGGACTTTGCCTTGTCATCACAACCCAAACCTTCTATCAAAGGTAGATTTTTCTCTATATATGCATAGGGTTTAGGGATTTGATGGCGGTTATAGTTACTTACAGTTTGTAATGTATGCAAGGTTACACGAGGTTACAAAGGAGGGTTGGCACATGAACCAAAAGAGAGTGGCCACAGGGTTAATTCCTCTCAAGTTTCATCCTTCTATATCCTAAAGTGAGGAACCCTGTGATTAACTTTGTTTATTAGGAGAATTTTGTAAATTAACTGATTGTGTTTCATACTAATGCCGGTGGGTTTATGTGCATGTAAACAATGGCGTGGATTCCTTCATTGTGCACTGGATCAATGCAACAGCTTCAAGGTATGCCTCCATTTGATTGTATGTGGGTATAATAAGTTCCAATATTACTCTGTTTTTGATGTATTGGGGAAAGAGAGAGCTTTACAGCCTCTATCGCTAGATAAGTTCGATTATTAGCAAAATGGTTGGGTCTGTAATTTCATTGGATTCTATTAGGATTTGGTAATTTGACTGTAGAGTGGTTTTGACTATTAGCACTCAAGCATCGTGGATTATACAGTTTTGTGTTTAAATGTTATAATGATTTGGAAATGGATCTGATTCGGTGAATAACTGGTTTTTAGATCTTTATTCAATTTGTTTTTTTTTTAACTACGTTTGGATTTCTTCGATCTTTTGACTATATGTTTAGTTGGTTCTTAAATAATTGTTTTGTTTTGTATCTATTTGTTTTTCTTATATATAATAGTTGAGACAGAGTCTGATACTTCGTATGTAAATTTATAATTACTTTAGATCTATAGATTCCTTGAAGCCGAACCCGACTTATAGTTGTAATGTCGATTTATATTTATTTTAAGACATAGATGAAATATTCATAGGACGCCTCACGACTCATATATAATTTGATTATTTTGTTTGACCTATTGGTATATTTTACTTTGGATATGTCTAATCTTAATTAATGATTATAGTTTAGATCTATTATTTCTATATAAATAGTTATTAAAGCATAGACTTATTATTAATACATGGATTTGGGGTTTAAATATACAGACATGACATCTTTGTGAGAAGCCTCTCGACTCTACTTATCATATCTATATTTTGCGTGAAGAATAAATAATTTGATTTAAAGATAGATATATATTTAATACTTGAACATTTTATAGCAGTTTTGTATTTGTTTACAATTTAAAAATAGTGTATTCTATATATAAAAACTAATCTATGACTTCTATATTCTTGTACATAAGAAAATTAACTACAAATATAGTATAAAATATTTAGACAGGTTAACAGGAGCTAATTAACACATTATATAATCTCAGTTTATAAAAACATACTCATAATTATAATCTACTTTCATACTATAATTATCAAGACTAAAACAATAGATAAAATTAGTAAGGAACCTGTCACCACTGTTGGCAAAACAGAGCTGAAGATGTCATTCCTACCAACCAACTACCAGAGAAACCAAAACTTACTTTCTCTAGAACCCCTGAGCCTGTTTTTTTAACCACAAGGAAAAATTCCAATCATTGTGCCATCTCTTTGCACCAATAGATTATTTCCCCAACCATCGCCAACCTCGTGCTTATTCGATGGACATACTATTTTATAGTATTTTTTGTAGGGCTTGGTCATTTATGAGCCTCCTCCTCTTTACTGCTCCATAAGGAGTCTTGACCTGAATTTAGGGAATATGCCTCATGCATCACTTCATTTCTCACTCGATAGCTTTCACCATTTGTCATTTCTCCTCGTGGGTCAACAAACAATCTTTTAATGACTTCTTCAATTCTGATTCCTCTCAGTTATTTAATTATTCAATATTAATAATCCATTACATTTATTTTGAATTTTTTTGTCAAAATATAAAAAATAAATATTCAAAATAAATAAACAATTTCACAATTGTTTGGTGTATTACATACACATCCGCTTAAAGGATAACACCGTCCTTGGTGTTATTATTTCTTTGTCCTTTTATTCGTTCATTATTTCACTCTGAAATAGGATTGGATATGATTTTTGCATATTACTTTCCACTTCCTAAGTGTCATCCTATAGACTAAGGTGCTTCCATTACACCTTGACTTGTCTGATGGTACGGTTACAAAGTAAAAGTTCTTTCATGTTGAGAATATGTTTTGGTTTCACTTGAAATTCTCCTTCGGGTTCCACCTGTATAAAATTCCATTCAATCACATGAGTAGCATCATGAATGTATTTCTTTAAAATTGAAACATGAAAAACATTGTGTACTTTAATTGTAGGTGGTAATGCTAATTGATATGCCATTGGTTGAATTTTTACAAACAATTCAAATGGTCCACAATACCTGGGCGCCAATTTTGAGTATTTTCCCAACCTTAAGGAGATTTTTCTGGGTTTTACCTTTACATAAACATGATCTCCTTCTTGGAGCTCTCGTGGAGTTCTTTTTAAGTCGGCATAATTCTTTTTCTTATCTTGGGCAACCTTCAAATTATGTTGTACATGTTTCATTGTTAGTTCCATACCTTTCAATATTTCAGGTCTTAACATTAATCTGTCAACAAGACTGCTCCAAGAAATTGGAGTATTACACTTTCATCCATACAGTATGTCAAATGGACTTAATCAGGCTAAAGATTTAAAGTTATTGTTATATGAAAATTCTACCAAATGCAAATAATATTCCCACTTACTTGGTTTATCCATTACGTACATTCTAAGCATGTCTTCCAAAACATGATTTACTCTTTCCATTTGTCTGTCAGTCTGAGGATGATATGTGGTGCTAAAATTTAATTGCATTCCTAATCCTCAATGAATCCTTCCAAAAATTTCCCGTAAGTTTTGCATCCCTAAATTACTATTTTTGTACACCATGCAATCTGAAAATTTCCTTCATAAAAATAATAGAAATATTAATAGTCTTATACGTATATTTTACTAGAATAAAGTGGGTTGCCTTACTCAGTTTATCTACCATGACCATGATTGAGTCTTGTTGTTTAAAATTATTAGGTAATCCAGTTATAAAATCTATACTAATAATTTCTCATTTCCATTCCAGAATAGGTAAGGTTGTAATAATCCGGTTGGATGCTGATGTTAAATTCTATGAAGCATAGGATCATCAACCTACATGAATTCAAATGAGAAGAGAATGTTGCAAAAGAGAGAGAAGAATTTAACATAGACTGTTCAATTAATCATGATAAAATTGCACACATGTGGAGACAAAATTGGAATAATGTGATTACATTCATGAATCCATAAATAATATAGAATACACTGGTTGTAAATATAGGAGAATTCAAATTCTAAAGATAGGATTCGAATCTACCAACTCATACTGACTCTGGAGCTAACTCGGTGCATGAAAAACACCACTAGATCTCATTAATGAAACTATGGATAACTAACTTAGTCTGCAAGCAGTTAACTTATGAGAGTAGGTGAGAAAAGGACCCCACACTCCCTTAAAGCATGCAAACTGGAACTTCACTAACTTAATGTGATATAACTAATAGTGACTGGAGCATAACTGAACATAACTACTTACTACAAAGGTCCACTAAGGGAGACTGATGGTGGCACTCAGAGTGGGTTTCTAAATTATAAGGATAGGTCCTTGGGGATCCTAAAATTGTGTAATCATGTGAAGTACATGGAAAATGTCCCCTAGGTGTGTCCCCCATGCACTAGTGGTGTGATGAAGACCTCCTAAGCTAGGAAAATAGACAATTAGACTATGTGGTAAAAGGGAGGATTAATAATAATCCCAACACCCCCCCTTAATCCTGACTTTGGACAACCTGGGCCTTGGAAACTAAGACCAAAGGTCACTCATGCAATCTAAATGCATAAATAATAATAACTTCCTAATACAACCAAGGAAATGGGGAAAACCTAATGGGAACCCCCCTGCCCCCCCCCCCTTAAAATAAGAAGGTAGAATCAGGATCAAGCTTCTATACTTAAGAGAAAAAACATTATTCTTGAGAAAAAAATTGTTAAAATATTGTTGCAATTTGAATCTATGTGGAGCAGTAATGTAGAATGATGGTTCCTGTGTGCACTGGTATCCTAGGACCGTTCATGTGAAAATTTCCATCTTCTTCCAATCTGATGATAGATAGGAGAAGGAATGTTTCCTTTGTCTCTTTTTTCTGGAGGAAGAGTGACATGATCCAATTGATTATTTTGTGAGTAGGGTTGTTGTTCAGTCCTTATCATCATGTAGCAACTCACTGGGAGCTTGTTGCACCTCTATGAAGGAAGTGAACTTTCTTGAAATAGTGAAAGGTTCTCTTTCTGAAACTGAGATCTTGTTCTCCGCATGTCAGATGGCTCTCCACTCATGTTCCCATGTTCCTCAATAACCTTTTGTGCCCATTTAGGCCTAGGATTGGGAGTAGGGACTGGATTTGGATATGGATCACTATGAACTTCATCTTCAATATCATCAACTAATTCAGCTAAGTCCTCTGCTTCAGATTCTGAATCTAAAACAATAATGGAAACATTATCATATGTAAAAGTAGTAGATAGAATGGCTTTACCTCCCCTTTTGAATGGAAAGTGGGACTATATTGGATCTGAGTATGGTAGAAAGTGTGAGAATTCATATGCTTTGGAGGCATTTTTTGCAACACCCTTCGCTATATTCTTCCCAATTGAGATATCTAAAATCTCCACTGAATCAGGACCAAATACTACTCACTTTGGTGGGCCAATATGTGTCATATGGTATACATATAACACATTTTCAACTAAGTACAGAACATAGAGTACATATTTGAACATTCCATGTTTTAGCTTAATAGAACCCTTTACTTTAGCTCGAGTTTGGGTGGCATCACCCATGTGAATACTTATACCATTAGTAGTTTGTAATGAAGAGAATCATTCCCTAGATACAACCATATGATTGGAGGATATTAAATCAATGAGGAAGGCATGTGATTTTGAAGAGCTAGCCTTCAGTGCATGGCATCTCTCATCATGATCTTTAGTCATTTCTCTAGAGTCACTCTTCCTTGTGCCTTTAGGGAGGGAAATATTATGTTGCTCAAGGAGTTTTACCATTTGATCAATGATATTCTTCATACAATACTTCTCTGTACGGTTACCTTTCTTATAGTAAGAGCATTTTACCTTCTGATGTTTGTCCTTCCTAGAGCTTGAGGCTTCATCTAAAGGATCAAAATCATATTTAGGTTCAATTTCAGTGTTTCTTTTATCTTTACTTTTATGCTTCCTTCTTGCTTGCGCATTCCTTATCTCACCAACTAAGATATCTTGATTTGGAGAGAATTTGAGAGCTCCCATATGTATCAACTTGTCTTGCTCTTATATTAGAGACTCTATGAAGGAATCAAGGGATTGCATTCTCCAATTAGGAGCCAAACACTGATAATTATGGGCCAAGTTTTCTTAGTATGGAGAGCACCAACTGCTCTTCCTTCTTCTTAATCCTTCATTTCTTGCATTGCATGACCAATGATTTGAATTTAGTAAAGAACTGTTGAATAGTTTTGAAGTTGCTAGGTTGTAGTGTCATCATCTCATTCTTTAGGATATGGCCCCTCAGATCATCTTGTTTTCCAAACAAGGATTCGAGCTTATCCCATACTTCTTTCGGAGTTTTGAGTCCCTCAAGGTGGAACAAAAACTCCCTGGATATGTGGATGCACATGAATCCAAAGGATTCATCAAGCCTATTCAGAAACTTGGATGTCTCAATATACTGTTGGGGTTCAACTTCTCTTCCCATTGTCATACTATACATGCCTTTATTGTGCAAGGAAATATGTTGGTATGCTCTCCATTCAAGGTAGTTGAAAGGAGTAAGGATACCTGGAGTGAGAGTTAATGAATTCTCCATTTCACAGTTGTATTGATCAACAAATCTTCAGAAATTCTTTGAATGTACCTGCAAAACAACTTAATTTGAATTTATGTTAGCTCAAACACTTCACTTCAACATCTGCACTTTTTCTGAGTCCTTCACGCTTGGATAGACTTCTCTGGATGGATCCAGAGGGAGAAATTCAATTATTACAGGAATTATGTGGAAAATCAACTGCTTATGGTGAAAGCATGGAAGTTTGTGAGGTTTAAGGTCATCATGGATACCTGCTTTGATACCATGTTAAATTCTATGAAGCATAGGATCATCAACCTGAATGAATTCAAATGAGAAGATAATATTGTATAAGAGAGAGAAGAATTTAACATAGGATGTTCAATTAACCATGACAAAATTGCACACACATGGAGACAAAATTGGAATAATATGATTATATTCATGAATCAGTAAATAATATGGAATACACTGGTTTTCCATATAGGATAATTCAAATGCTAAATATAGGATTCAAATCTACCAAATCATACTAACTCAGGAGCTAAGTTAGTGTGGGAAAATCACTACTAGATCTCACTAATGCAACTTTGGATAAGTAAACTTAGTCTACAATCAGTTAACTGATGAGGGTAGGTGAAAAGGAACCCACGCTCTCTTCAATCATGAAAAATGGTTCTAGGATAAATTATTTTGATCTAACTGGTAGTAACTGGTGCATAAATGAACATAAATTCTTACCTACCAAGGTCCACTGAAGGAGACTGTTGGTGGCACTCATTGTGGGTTCCTAAATTATAGGGATTGGTCCCTGGGGCTCCTAAACTCATGAAATCAAGTGCAGCAAGTAGCATATGTCCCCTAGGTGTGTCCCCCATGCACTAGTGGTGTGATGAAGACCTTCTAAGCTAGGAAAATAGACAATTAGACTATGTGGTCAAAGGGAGGATTAATAATAATCCCAACACCTTACTTAGTTTATCTCCCACAACCATACTTGGGTCATGGTGTTTAACATCCTTAGGTAATCCAATTATAAAATACATACTAATAATTTCTCATTTCCATTCCAGAATAGGTAATGGATGTAATAATCCGACTGGATGCTTATGTTCAACCTTTACCTATTGACATTCAATACATCGTGCTAAATATTCCTCTACTTCATTTTTCATATTAGTCCAAAATAAATCCTTCCTTTTTTTGTAAGCAACAGTAAACTCATATTAACAGAGGAAAAAAACAGAGTATAGAGTATCATAGTCCTGCTACAGGGGCTTGAGACTATTTGGCCACCTGCCCTGTCTGTAAAAAAAGATATAATTCATATTGGAATTTTTCAAAAGAGAAAGTTGTATGCTCTTTGTAGAGCTATTCACATCAACCAACATATTACAAAATTTTTAAAAAATACTGTGGACTAACATGAAAATGAGACATTGGTAAAATATAGATATCCAAAAAAACAAAGAGTCACAGATAGAACCAGGGATGGCAGTGGAGAGTTTATAATGTAGCATATCCATTTGTTTCTTCCAGGGTCTCCTCTAGGATGGGGCATGGTCCATATTTATCCTCGCGAGTCGACTAACCAGAGGATTGTAGCTCCTAAATAAATTGTGTAGAAATGGCATTGTTTGAGGCCTCGCAGACACATTTTACTGGTGTCGTTATCCTGGTGTTGTCTAGGTGCTCTAGCACCAGTGTTGTGTATCTTTCTGTAGCTTCAGATGTCTCCCTGCCCATACCACGATCCTCCATATTTATGCCACCCGCAAGGTCATCATCGTTGCAAAAAAAAGGTATAATGATTCCAATTAAAATTTATTTCCAGGTTACTTTGGTGCTCATTGTTCTAGTTGAGACAGGTCTGCATGCTTTATGCCATGTCCCTAGATCCATTCCACTTGTTAGTCAAGTCTTCCATTAACATCCCCATCATGTTTTTTATCATCCAGTGGTGGTTGATTTTTCTTCCATTTCTACCTACAGCCAAATGCTAAGAGACTAATAAAGACTACCAATCATCTATCATGCATCTAACCAGCATGGAAATATGAGACACATATCCATCCGTAGCTCCCAAGTTAAGCTTCCATCTTCCAGCGCCCCAACCAAAGCTTCCTCTTGTCAAAGTGCCATGTTGGCCTAGAATTTTCACACATAGTTCACCTGGAAGGTTAGCGAAGCAGAAGAAGATTAAAAACACCAGGGAGAGGATCATGCCATAAGTCTAGAATTTGAAGGGCTCCATAATACAAATTTTTGGTTTCATAAAACTTTGAACCAACACATGCATGTATTAACTCACCTATTCTATGGTTGAGGTTTCTACTAGACATCCCAACTTCCCGAGGGGTTGGATGGCAGCTTTTCACCCTTGGAATTTAAAACCTTCGTTCTCCCTTACATTTCATTTCTTATGCCTATGCCATGTGTCCCATGCGATAGGTGGCCCATGTGATCCGCGTGTGTGTCACCTGCATCCAATGAAAAGAAACCATTCATTGTCATGGTAATCATTTTTCGATATCCAGGGTGTCATGAATAAGGTATTTTATGTAATTCATCCATAATAATTAATTTAATATCTTGTGAATTAGGTATAAATAATCTTCCCATGTAGATATGCTTGAAAACCACAATTTAGACTATTTGGCTAATGAATTTAGACTATTTGGCTAATGAATTTCTTCCCATGTAGATATGCTTGAAAACCACAAATTACAGCAACTCAGAGATTTTGGGAACTTCATTCAGCATCGAAGAAAGCTGTAAATTACGAATTATGTACTGTCTAATAACCCAATTTATAATAAGCCGCGAGTCACCAAAAACCCGCATCTTAGTTATATGTTTATCCAATGCCAGCTTGAGTAACAATTTTAAATCAAGGAGTTCAGCATTGTTGTTTGTACCACTCCCAAGTCTTGCCTTAAAAGCAACATAGTGATCCTCAAAAAGATAAATGATACCACTAGCTCCACAGGTTTTTGGATCCCCAAGGGCAGATCCATAAAAAAACCCCCATGGGAAGGATTTATCAATAGATTCCTCAACCACCAATCTGGTTTTTATAACAATGTGATCCTGAGGAATGGATATCAACACTCCCAAACATTGAGTAGAAACCTAAATAGGAAAAGGAAGATGGTCCCAAAGCAAATCTGATTTCTTGCCTTCTAGATAAACCATAAGGCAATAACCGACATAGATCTAATATCCTTCAATTCCTCTTTTAGACACCAGGTCTTAAGACATATTTGCACCGTTTCACCCATCCATAAACTTTTTAACTAAACCTTAGATTCAATTTCAGTCCAAACACATTTAGTGTAAGAACAATCCACACCCAACTAAACATTAGACTCACCATCCTCCTTGCATAAATAGAACCTACCATGTCCTTCCCTACCTTTTTCTGCATAGAACGTCCAAAGTTAAAGCCTTATTAGAAAGTATAAACCAACAATTTTTTTTGACTTGAGAGGACATTTAAACTTCCAGACTGCTTTCCACCACCAAGAAGTCTCCACATCATTCCCATCCTTTATCAGCCATAAATAACCATATTTTGGAGAATATTTCCCAGTTTTTTATTGTATCCAAACCAACTCATCCACTGCATCAGTTAACCTTAAATTATTGGCCTTAAGAACAACAATAAAACCTTTCCAAATTATAGCATCTTGTATATCAATTAAACCAAAATTTTCAGGAGAGAGCGATCCTTTCTCCATCAACATAGACATACCAGGATAACCAATATACTTAAGAAAATAAAATCCATGATAATGTAACCTTTCAATAAGATGTGAAGGAAAAATATGTCTCCATTTGAAAGTCAAATTAGACTAACGGACAACCGGATTCGGTTGCTCCATTTGGTATCAGAGCGGATTCGCTCATGTACTCTAAGCTCGGACTTGGCTCATCAACTCCTACTTGAGCTCGGACTCAGCTCATCAATCCTTAATTTCTTCCGCTGCTCCATTTGACCACCCATCACTTCATCCCAAGTGTTGTCGAAATAAAAATAAAAAATAAAAAAAAAACAAACCAACGCCATCCCACTCAGCGTCCTCGCTCTTCTCAATGTCCTCACTTTTATGTTAGGTGCCAGTCCTCCTTTCATACTCAGGTCCCTCTGCACATCTCTCCATGTTGTTTCCTCCATCCACACCGCCTGGGTGTTCCATCACGACCAGCTCCTCGCATCCCATGCGCCCATCTTCACATTTCCCACGTGCTTCTCTCCCCACCTCGCACCAACTTCCTTGCTTGCGCTGCTCCACAGCTACCATATCCCTTCTCCATTCTCTCTGCCACCCACGCTCACACCTGCAATTTTCCTCCTCTTCCCACGCTCATCTCTCCACGTTACAGCCCTTATCCAATTCACGTGCTTCTCCCGCCAGCAACACGCCATCCTCCACCCAAACGCTTCTCTCAAACATTGTGCACCCTCCATTTCCCCAACACCCTCCTCCTTTGCGGATTCCCTTCCAACCCACCACCGCCCGCCACTATCCCTTCCTCCACCCTCAGCACTCGCTCGTCACACCCCTCGTGCTGCTCCATCCCCAACCCCCTCCTCTGCCGCCCTCGCCCTGCACTCATTCGTCCATAGTCCACCTGCATAGTCTGCAATTGCCTTCCTCCACAATCCGCCGCACATTAAAAAAAACATAATATAAATATAATATATTTATATTTATTTAAAAAAAATCAAATATTATATTTATTATAATATAAATTATATTATAATATTTATTTAAAAAAAAAACTATATACAAAATATTATATAGTTCATAAAAAATAATAATAATAATTAATTAATCTATTATTATTCAAAATTTCAACTTAAAAGGCCAAAATATCCTTCTACAAACATCCATGGCATCTTATAGTAAGATTGACGAATTCATAGATCTCCTTGATAAAATCCTTAAGGATATGGATGAAATAAAGAAATCTATTGACAGAACGTTTAAATAAAATGAAGATGAATGTGAAAATCATGTAGAAGAAGCCACCCAAGTTGATGAAAAAAATGAAGATAGTTCAGGCCAATATGTCATCCCCGATGAAAGTAATGGCATCAATCAATATAACATGCAATACAAATATATAACATACCCTAGTAATAAGGGAATTGACAACGAAATAATTGACAAGGAGAAGGATGATCCTGACCAAGATTATGACAAGAGACAAGCAGATGTTTCTAACAATAAAGATGATCAATGCTACGACAAAAATATCACAATCACAAACACACGAAGGACAGATATCATCACAAAGACAACTATAAAGAACATCAAGAGAAGCAATTATAATATCTATCAGACACAAGATAAGACCAGTGTTCTTATGAGCATTATAAGCACAGGGAGCCCGTTTAAGGGAACTGACACAAAATGTGTTGGGGATAAAAAAACGAAAACTAAGGTCCCAACGTATATTGAGCATGTTCAATTGATGACAAACATAGTTAAAAGAAGCAATCAAACAAGTAGAAAAAGTGTAAACAAAGCTTCACTAAGTTCATACTTATTACAAATACCAAGACATAATAATCAAAATGAGGCAATGGCCGTAATCAAAATCGCACCTCTCAAGTCATCAGTGCGACATAGAGCCAGAATAAAAAATGACATTAGGAAATACTTGAGCTTTGAGGACAAAGCTCCCTTAAAGGGAGTGGCAATGTAACGAATATAAAATAAATTATTAAATAGATTAGTCAATTACATGAAAGGGTGTAACCCTTCATGCTCAAAGCCTATAAAGGCGAGCCTCCTTTGTAATTATTATCATCATCCAATATATTATTATTATCCATATTTCATTATTACAATGATAGTCGGATTCGACTAACAGACAACCGGATTCGGTTGCTCCAGTCCTTAGCATCAAGAATAGCCCTGCCAAGAACTTCAACAACTATAAGAAATAACAAAGGCTCTAAAGTGCCTCCCATGGGGGCTTCACTTGTTGACCAATATCCTATCACGTTTGTTCATATTGTGGGTTTTAAAATTATTAAAAATTGAACCAATATATTGCAGGTATTGGGGGGGATGAGGGGTTTAAGGTGGGGGTGGGTAGGGTGGTTTATAAGGATTGAGGTATAAAAAGGGGCAGGAAGGAGGTTTTAAGTATTGGGAGGGGGTTTCAACAAAAAGAGTTTCGATCAATAGCTCTATAAATTAAGGGTATTCTTTAATATCCCACGATCGCACGTGCTATGTGAGATGTTCACTAAGTGAAGTCCCCGTGGGGCCTCCTTGGCTAAGCCCATGACCAGGTCTAAAAAAGAGGAAGAAATCCCATTAATAAGAATGGAAAAGAATACTAAAGTAAGAGTCCTCATTACCCAAGTAATAAAAGGAACAACAAAACCCATTTGAGAAGGGGTGACTTGAAGGTAAGTCCAATTCGCCCTGTCATAAGCCTTAGAAAGATCAATTTTAAAACCATAGACTTTAGATGTTTACTATGAATATAATGCAACCCTTCTTGAATAACCCTCACAACATCACAAATCTGTCTCCCAGGGAGAAACGCAAATTGTTCACAATAAATATAATTACATAAAACATTCTTGATGCGAGTAGAAATAACCTTGCCAATAATCTTGTAAATATAGTTGCAAAGGGAGATAGGCCGAAAATCTTCAAAGGATTTTGGAAGATTAGTTTTAGGAATTAATGCAATCAAATAAGTATTAAAGATAGCATAGATTTTTCCACTACTTCTGGATTCATCAAACACTTGCAATAAATCCATGCCCAAAACATCAAATAAATCCTAATAAACCTCAACAGGGGTCCCATCCGGGCCCATAATTTTATCATTTTTGCACATGGCTAGAACAAATTGAAGTTGATTAATAGTAACAGAGGCCATAAGATCATCATTTTCCTCTTTAGAAATAGAGGTAGGATTTTTTTTTGCAATCTTCATAATATCAGGGAGAAAAAGACGTTTGTCCTCCTAAAAGAGTGTCTCGAAATGATTATCCCCAGCCCCAACAATAGAATCAAAGTCTTCAACCATATTACCATGATCATAATCAATCTTACATATATAATTAATAATTTCAACTCAAAATGGGCCTTTTAACTTTGATTCAAATTCCATGTCATCATGTGTTAGCCAATGAAATTGCTTTAAATTTGAAATACCATATAGGTCTTAAACACTTTTTTAATATAAATTTGGGGATAGGTATCATAAAAAAAACTACTTTTTTTGTTTGTATTTTCAACATATCTCCCCGTGTTTTTACTCAAATTTCAATCGGGAGAGCTCGTTGGATGCGGAATTAAATTCCGCATCCAACGAGTACCCACTTAGCATACTTTTGACAGACCCTACTACCCCAAAAACAAGAAATACCTGAAAAAATGTGATGATGATGTCATGTCATCATCACGTTTTTCAGGTATTTCTTGATATTTGGGGTAGTGGGGCCCGTCAAGAGTATGCCGAGTGGGTACTCGTTGGATGCGGAATTTAATTCCGCATCCAACAAGCCCTCCTGATCGAAATTTGAGTAAAAACACAGGGAGATATGTCAAAAATACAAACAAAAAAGTAGTTTTTTTCTTTTCTTCCTCTAAAATTAATAATATTATTTTATTATTTTAACTATTATTTTACTAATTCCTTTTAGGAGGCCCATTTTGAGTTGAAATTTCCTCTAATATGATACTTATGAAAGAAGTATGTATTATCATCTTCACAAATAAGCCACAGAGCCCGACTTTTCTGACGAGCAACATTTTCACGATCTAACAGAATAAGTCGTTTACGTGCTTTCATGGAAATCAAATTAGACTTATCCTCCGTAGAAAAAACCCAAACCCAATATTATTAAAAGATTCAACCAATTGAAGTTCAATATCCACTAAATCTTTTAAGTCTTGAGATTTTTTCTGGACAGACTAGCGTATAGACACCTCTTTAATAATTGTTAAATTTTTTGCAAAATGAGAGGCTGGAGAAACCACAGAATTTTCCACATACACCTTCGAGGACTCTTTCAGCAAAGTGACAAATCCTTCACCCTTTAACCAGTGAGAATTAAGATTAAAAGGACTACGGGGTATAACATCTCCATTATTAATCTAAAGAAGCACTGGATGGTGATCCAAATCACTTCCATGACCAACCCATTGACAAAAATGAAAATCCATATTCAAAAGATCAGCAGAAGCAAGAACCCAATCAAGTCGCTTACTAATATTATCAACTCCAACCCTTCTATGGGACCAAGTTGGAAGCAAGGTAAAAGGCTTAATGTCCACCAAACCAAAATCATCTAACTTCAAGGTGACGGAATCAAAAATATCGTCCACACAAGCCTGAGGACCCAAAATCTCAGAGAAACCCAAAGAAAAATTCAAATCACCACCAAGTATCAGATTACATTTCTCAATGCACTCATAAGAAAAAATATTATTCTAGAACCTTTCCCTCTCTAAGTAAGGATCACAATTATTAACAAACCAGAAAGGCACTTTGAGTTCACTAGAATAGAGAGAGACACCAAGACTAGAAACAACAACCCAAGCTCTCAAGAAATGAAAACAATTAAGATTCCAACCCAACAAAAGTCCACCAGATTTACCTTTAGCATCCACAAAAAAAAATTCCAACCTTTAAGCAAAGACTCCAACTCAACAACAATAACTTTCCCATCACCCATACTCTCCTGAAGAAACAAAACATCTGGATGTTGCTCCACTACCAACCTACATAGCACTAGTTTTTGTGTAAAATAGCTAACCCATGATAGTTTAAGCAAAGAACAATCATTAGGTACCCATGGAAGGGTCATTCTTATCTCTAAGTACTCTAGAACATCTTCTAGATGAAAAAACAGGCCCCACAGCACTAAGAGAAAGTACACAAGGCTCTAAGAGAGAATTAAAACTAATAGAAGGTCCAGCAAGAAACCGACTCCCATCATAAAAAAATGCCCGATGAAGGATATTTAGAGAGTGACCTTAAAAAATAACCATTCGCTTTAGGAGGAGTAACCCTAATAGGAGAAACAAACCCTAACCCACCCAGGTTGTGATCAAAAGAGGAAACTTCACATGAAGAAGAATCACCAGTCAAAGGAACAAAGGTCTCCCCCAAGTCCCCATATAAGAAATCAAGAACCTTATCGTTATAATAAAACATGGAAAGTCATAAAGGTTTTAAAGTCTCAACAGCCAAATCGGGTAAACCAGGAGCCACACAGAGTCCAATTGAATACATACTCAAAGAAACTACAATAGTGGATTCCTCCATAGGTTCATCCAAAGACTACTTAGAACGCACAAGATTATCAACAATAGGATTCACTGAATCCTTCTTCACCCACCAAAATTTATTTTTCTTAAAATCAATCGAGGACTTAAATATCCTCTTAAAGAAGTCACACTGCAAAATAACATGATCATAACAGTGACACCTATTACAGCAAAATGGAACCCCCAAATAATCCAAAGGTTGTTGAAAAACCCTATCACCTTTTTCAATCAATATATCTTCAAGAAAACCCTTACGCAAATCAAGAATAACTAATATTATCCCCAAACACATCACAACAGTCTGAAGGAAAGATAAATCCAGATCCATATAGGTCCCCAAAGAATTTCCCACTAGTTTAAAACATTCCAGAGACCAAAATTCAAAAGGTAGATTGGGTAATTTCACCCACATAGGCATTAAATCGTACCTTTCTGTGCATGGATGAAAGAGAGGAGTCCGGCGTTTCAACATTAATCCAACTCCATCCTGCCTCCAAGAACCAACTAGAACAATTGATGCATCCACAGGATAGTGAAATTTGAAGGCTAACCATCATCGCGGCAACACAGACACCTTAGGGACCTTCAACACAGACTCTGCCCAAGTTTTACTAGCCCACAGATTTACACCAACCACATTAGTTTTTTGTCCACCAAATCAACCCACCAATTTAAGAGTATTGGTCAACACAATATCATTCAATGCCACATCTGCTCCTACAACCAGTAACAAGGGTTTATCACATTTTTTAATCACCGGTTTCAGACATGAACCTTCAATAAGTGAACCCCTCACACGGGAAAGGGGTGAAAGATGAGGAAAGACAGGTGAAAAACCCTGTGTAACCCCAACATCATCAGGACCAAAATCAAATACGAACACAATATGGACATAAATACAATGGATTACACTTATTGGTAATAAACACATGAAATTTTGAACAAAAAAATTTGGGTTTGGTTGAAACAACATTTTGACAATGGTTTTGGTTGAAATAATATTTTGACAAAAGTTTATATATGATGAGATAAAAAAAAATTCTTATTCGTAGGTCATATTTTTTTGTGTGAAGACACTTTATTGTAGGTCATATTTTTTTTGTGTGAAGACACTTTATTGTATCAATTAAAAACATTAACATAATTTTGTAGAAACATGCAGATATTAATTTTTGTAATCAGACATCAGTAATTTCACTAACTAGTTCACATTAATATAATTCAAACTATATACAATACCCGAGTTTATAACATATGAATAATGAAAGAGTTTTAACACACACACACACATGTAATAAAACTATTATAGCTAACTTCCTCAACATCTTTAACCACATACTTCATCCTTCTAATTCACACTATCTTTCGCATCCTATCTTTCCTTGGTAGAAATATCCAAGAGCGTCAACTATAAAACTAACCCCAAATAGAACCCATAAGAAGGAAGTGTCGACTACATCTACCAATATTCTCTAGCAAGCAACTGCTAGTCATCATCACACATCTGCGGGAGCATAGATAGACATGTCCCTCCCATGACTCCATGTTTTGGAGGATAAATATTGGTCAATACCTCCACCTCTCCTAATAGAACTAGAGTCAACACCCTAAATTGGCATACTCCATCGTTGTTGTTGTTTTTAGGTATTGTCATTGAATAACCAATTTGGGCAATTGTGCTTCTTGAAACCCTGCACCTGCCCACACACCTTAGTAATGAAACCAATAATAATTCTAAATACAATTATTCACAATCATACCATTCCTCTTTCGAGGTCCATGTTATCAATGTCACTTTGGTATCATAATTATTTTTCCATCGCTCCCCCCATATAACATGTGCATTAGTTACCGGACAAAATATATGCACAACCTTGCAACTATTTTCCTTTAATTATTGTGTCAAACTGATAATAAATTTAAATGATTCAAAATTTTTATCCTATGCATGTCACTTGTGATTTCATCACCAACATATTATCAATTAGTATCCCGAGAGAAACCTCCTGCAATAAATAATGAAAATGCACGATATAACATTAATAATAGAACACAGAAATAATTTATTGATCGCAGGGCACTTCAAGGGGGCAACCTCCTTTGAGAAATATCAATATAAATAACTCGTGGATTGCTTCATTGGCCTCAACACATACTTATTTACTAAGTCTAATCTAAATAACTTTTACTCCCCATGAATGTGGAATAGTACAATATACTCATGGGATGACTTACAAAGCATATGCATCCAACAACAATATACTAACAAAGTAAAGAGAAGGGTTGACATGGGTTCCTAACATCCTCTCCCTCTTAGAAAATTTGTTTCCTCAAAGTTTTAGATGTGGAATTTGTTGGTGAATATGAAGGAGTAGTTCCCATGTAGCATCCTATGGTTGCATGTAAGGTTGTAGACAAAGAAAACCCATATCACCAACTTGAATCATGAAAAATGGTGCTAGGATAAATTATTTTGATCTAACTGGTAGTAACTGGTGCATAAATGAACATAACTTCTTACCTACCAAGGTCCACTGAAGGACACTGTTGGTGGCACTCATTGTGGGTTCCTAAATTATAGGGATTGGTCCCTGGGGCTCCTAAACTCATGCAATCAGGTGCGGCAAGTAGCAGATGTTCCCTAGGTGTGTCCCCCATGCACTAGTGGTGTGATGAATACCTTCTAAGCTAGGAAAATAGACAATTAGACTATGTGGTCAAAGGGAGGATTAATAATAATCCCAACACCTTACTTAGTTTATCTACCATGACCATACTTGGGTCATGGTGTTTAACATCCTTAGGTAATCCAATTATAAAATCCATACTAATAATTTCTCATTTCCATTCCGGAATAGGTAATGGATGTAATAATCCGACTGGATGCTTATGTTCAACCTTTACCTGTTGACATTCAATACATCGTGCTAAATATTCCGCTACTTCATTTTTCATATTAGTCCAAAATAAATCCTTCCTCTTTTTGTAACCAATAATAAATTCATATTAACAGAGGAAAAAAACAGAGTACAGAGTATCATAGTCCTGCTACGGGGGCTTCAGACTATTTGGCCACCTGCCCTGTCTGTAAAAAAAGATATAATTCATGTTGGGATTTTTCAAAAAAGAAAGTTGTATGCTCTTTGCAGAGCTATTCACATCGATCGACATATTACAAAAATTTAAAAAAATATTGTGGACTAACATGAAAATGAGACATTGGTAAAACATAGATATCCAAAAAAACTAAGAGTCACAGATAGAACTAGGGATGGCAGTGGAGCATTTATAATGTAGCATATACATTTGTTTCTTCTAGGGTCTCCTCCAGGATGGGGCATGGTCCATATTTATCCTCGCGAGTCGACTGACCAGAGGATTGTAGCTCCTAAATAAATTGTGTAGAAATGGCACTATTTGAGGCCTCGCAGACACATTTACTGGTGTCATTATCCTGGTGTTGTGTAGGTGCTCTAGCACCAGTGCTGTGTATCTTTATACAGCTTCAGATGTCTCCCTGCCCATGCCACGATCCTCCATATTTATGCCACCCGCAAGGTCATCATCGTTGCAAAAAAAAGGTATAATGATTCCAATTAAAATTTGTTTCCAGGTTACTCAGGTGCTCATCGTTATGGTTGAGACAGGTCTGCATGCTTTGCTCCATGTCCCTAGATCCATTCCACTTGTTAGTCAAGTCTTCCATTAACATCCCCATCATGTTTTTTTATCATCCAGTAGTGGTTGATTTTTCTTCCATTTCTACCTGCAGCCAAATGCTAAGAGACTAATAAAGACTACCAATCATCTATCATGCATCTAACCAGCATGGAAATATGAGACACATATCCATCCGTAGCTCCCAGGTTAACCTTCCATCTTCCACTGCCCCAACCAAAGCTGCCTCTTCTCAAAGTGCCATGTTGGCCTAGAATTTTCACACATAGTTCACCTAGAAGGTCGGTGAAGTAGAAGAAGATTAACAAAACCAGGGAGAGGATCATGCCATAAGTCTGGAATTTGAAGGGCTCCATAATACAAATTTTTGGTTTCATAAGACTTCAAACCAACACATGCATGTATTAACTCACCTGTTCTATGGTCGAGGTTTCGACTAGACATCCCAACTTCCCAAGGGGTTGGATGGTAGCTCACCACCCTCAGAATTTAAAATCTTCGTTCTCCATTACATTTCATTTCTTGTGCCTATGCCATGTGTCCCATGCGATAGGTGGCCCATGTGATCCGCGTGTGTGTCACCTGCATCCAATGAAAAGAAATCATTCATTGTCATGGTAATCATTTTCCGATATCTAGGGTGTCATGAATAAGGTATTTTATGTAATTCATCCATAATAATTAATTTAATATCTTATGAATTAGGTATATATAATCTTCCTATGTGTAATAATAACCCTTTTTTATTCATATTATAATTTGTTTTTATTCAATTTACTTCATTTTCTGCAGTCTTCTCTTTTAATTTCTGATATTCTTTATCAATTTTTTCTTGATTTTTAATTTAATATTCTGAATCTCTTTTATACCTACTACTTGTTGTTGCAAGTTCGCATGATGACTTAGAGCATTTGCCACTTTATTCTCTTTTCCTTTATATGTTTTATTTCAAAATCATATTCACTTAAAAACGATAACCACCTAACTTGTCTAGCGTTAAGATTATGTTGATCAAATACGTATTTTAAACTTATATTATCAGACATTAATAAGAATATCCTTCCGATGAGATAGTGTCGCCACAATTTAAGCGCATGAATAATAACATCATAATTCTAGGTCATGAGTAGCATAATTCTTCTCGTGTTCCTTTAGCTTCCTAGACTAATAGGATGTGGGAATATTATAAACCCACTTCATAACTTAGGATAAAATATTTTAATAATTTTTTATTAAATTCCTACCTACTAGCCTAGATAGTTGGCATCCACTTGCACCACATGGTCAACACTTCTCATATATACCCTAGGAGCGCTTTAATAATGATTCTGGTTTGATCCTGTCCACTTTATTGACTACTTGAATTAGAAACTACGCTTTCCTGCAGATTTTGTCTTTCTTCCACTTTTATCCAGCTTTTCTGTGGATAAGGTAAATCTAGTCAACTCGAAAACTGCTATCTTTTGTTTCCAGCCCATCATCCATTATTTTCTCTCCATATTCCAGGATTAGCATGGTTTTCCATCATCTGTTGAATTTCCCTTTTAATTCCCTTCCAAAAACAAGTATCACATTCAACCATCATCTGTTGAATTTCCCTTTTCATTCCCTTCCAAAAACAAGTATCACATTCAACCATCATCTGTTGAATTTCCCATTTCATTCCCTTCCAAAAGAAGTTATGTCATGCTCGTTCATATGTTTTGAGGAAATAAGAGTGCCATGTTAATGGAAAAGTATGGAGTTCATAGAAGACAACATGTTGAATATATGTTCTCCGTGGAAGCACCAGATTACCCTTGTATCTCAGAGAAGCACCATCCCAAGAGTAATGCGGTACACCAAAAGGGTTATTGGCCAATCGTTGGATGATTTCAGATAATGAAGAGTCATAAAAATAACATTGTTGAATAGATTGCAACAAGTTTGGAATAAACCTAGAAATAACTAAAAGAGAAATGGGGTCATCAAATGTGTGAGAAAGAGCACCTGCCACAAGATTGTCCTTACCCTTTTTGTAAGTGATCTCATAGTCATAACCCATGAGTTTTCTAACCCATTGTTGTTGTGTTGGAGTTGAGACCCGTTGTTCCAGGAAATATTTAAAACTCTAGTGATAAGTCCTAATGCAGAAATGACTCCCTAATATGTACAGCTGCCACTTCTATATTGCATGCAAAATAGCCATCATTTCTTTCTCATATATAGAGGCGGATAAATTCTTACCAGAAAGGGATTTTCTAGTGAATGCAATGGGATGTTCATCTTGAAGGAGAACAACACCAAGTCCATTGTCGTAAGAATCACTCTCAATAGTGAAGGGCTTGGAAAAAACGATCATAGATAGAACAAGTGTGGTACACATATCTTGTTTTAGTTTGTCAAATGCACACTCGACAACATGTGTCCATATAAAAGAATCCATTTTCAATATATTTGTTAATGGAGCTGGAGCTGCGCTCTTCTCGTAATCCTTGAAAAACTTGTGGTAGTAGTTAGTCAGTCCCAAAAAACCACGAAGGCTCTCGAGTGTCCGAGGATGCGACCAATTTTTCATGGAATCTATTTTGGTAGGATCCACGCGAACCCCTTATGATGAAACAATATTCCTGATATTCTCTACTTCCTCCTGCTCAAAAACACATTTAGACTATTTGGCATGGAGATGATGATCACATAAAAGTTGTAGTACAAGATCCAAATGTTGGAGATGCTCAACCCATGTTTAACTATAGATGAGGATATCATCAAAGAAGACCAGAATGAAGTTCCCCAATTAGGGACGAAATATTTATTCATCAATTCCTAGAATTTGGAAGGATCATTAGGGAGGCCAAAGGGCATGACCAAAAATGCATAGTGTCCATCATGTTTGTAGAAAGTTGTTTTAGGGATATCATCCTCATGAACCTGAATTTGGTGATACCCAAAATGAAGATCCAAATTGGAGAAAAAATGAGCACCATGAAGCTCATCGACAACATGAATTGGAAACTTATCCTTGATTGTGATGTGATTAAGTAATCAAAATTCAATGCATAGGCGCCATGACACATCTTTTTTTAGACAAGAAGAACTAGTGAAGAAAAGGAACTGGTACTAGGGCGAATAGTAACTTGCTTCAGTAAGTCCCGAATGAGCATCTCAATCTATGTCTTTTGGTGAAACGAGTAGAGATAGGGCTTGATGTTGGGATGGGCGCTTTCGGGAAGAAGAAAAATATGATGGTCCTCAGGTCTTGAAGGTGGAAATCCCACTAGTTCAACAAAGACACATGCATATCGATCCAATTTTTTTTGTAGATCCAAGGGAGTAGTGGAGAGCGTTGATGGTTACATTTGAATGGAATGGAGTTGTGCGATGACATGATGTGATTTCTTGTTAAGGATATTTTCCATGCGATGTGAACTGATGATGCTGAGAGACCCTAGTTGTAATCCCTTCAATGTTTTTTTTCCCATTAATTGAAAAATGACATCCAAAGATCAACAAAATCCCAAAAGATGGGTCCAAGTGTGTGTAACCATTGAACTCCCAAAACCACATCCCATTCACCTAAGGGAAAGGAAAACATACCAGAGCTCAAGTTATAATATACAATAGCACACATTGAGACACTTCCCATTGCAAGCTAAGGTGCCCCCATTGGAAATCATGAATTCAAAGCTAGTAAAAGGATGGATAAAACAATCAACCTGTTTGGCGATTCAATGGTCAATGAAGTTATGAGTGCTACCAGAATCAATGAGTATTGTAAGAGGGAGAGTATTGAAGAAACCCTTGACCTGCATGGTTTGTGGGGTGGAGACTTTCACTAATGCATGGATAAATATCTCTGGGTAGTCATCTCGAGGAGGAGGGTCAATAGGCAGCTGCTGAATGTCTACCTGATAATATACTAGATCCTGGGAATATTCACAAATTTCAGGTGTAGGATCAGCACATTTGTCCCTGGGTGAATTTCTCATCACAATTATAACAAAGCCCTTTTTCTCTACGTGACCGCTTCTTAGCTTTAGAAAAATGCTTGATAGGATTGGTTCTAGGGGCTGGCATGATTGGGGGTCTTTTGGAAACCATACTTCTGAATGGAACAAAAGTGGATTTGGATCACAATTGATCTATGATCTTGTCCTACTGACTTTTCCAACCCTATGTATTCTTCCATCATTGTGTTGAGACAAAACATTTTAACCTCATATCAGATTGCTTCCTTCAGACCACTAATAAAACAACTCCCGTAGAATGCATCAGACAATCCTTCTGTTTGATTTGCCAATTTCTCAAAAAAAAATTGATACTCTCCCATAGTGCCAGTTTGGAAAAGTTTAGTAAGTGCTCCTATGAAGTCATTAAAATCACTAGGACCAAATCGTTGCAAAAGGAGTTGGCAAATATATCTCCATTTTGGCTCTTCATGAGCCTTGATGTACCAACATAACCATTGAAGGGATTCATGTTCTAAATGAAAGGATGCAAGTGGGAATTTGTTAAAATCAAAAGTGTTATTCCAACTGAAATATTGTTCTTACCTGTATATCTATCCAGTCGTAAAATCACCATTGAAGTAAGGAAAATCAAGCTTCGACCCACAAACATTATTGGAAGAAGAGAACCCAGTGTCTGCAGAAGACTCTGGTTTTCGTCTATTATTCATGGCTGAATGCTGAAGATGGAGGCCAATAATATTTTCATCCAGATATTTGAGCTTGATATTGAGGTTGGCAAGTTCATCTTCCATTTTTTTATTTTCTCTTACGTGAGTGACAACCATAAACATGAGTTTTTTTTGGGGGGGGGGATGGATAGAAAATAAAAACCAATTTTTTTTAGAAAAGGAAAATTTGGAGTTGGAAAAAAATCAGATGGGTAACTGGGTTTTTACTATCTTTTGGACACTTTGTCAGAGATAGGGAAGTAGAAATGGGGATTTTTCTAGGATTAATAATCCTCCTTTGTCCATATAGTATATTTTTTTGTATTGCCTAGATTAGGAGGTCATTTAACACCTTATTGGATTTTTGGTGCCACCGATGCCAATACCTACATTATAGGAGCCCACTATGAGTGCGGGCCAACGTCCTCCATCAGTTGGTTGTAGTTGGTGAGCAGTTATGCTGAGTAACCCTCCAGTTACAATTAGTTAGATCACTTTCAGTTATCCTAGTGCTAGTTATGCATGCATGAAGGGAGGGTGGCACCTTTTCCCACCTACCTCATCAGTTAACTAATTATAGACGGATTTAGACATGTGGAGTTAGACTAGTGAGCCTCCAACAGTGATTTAGACACACTGAGTTAGCTAGTTAGTCACTTTGAGTTGGTGGATTCGAACGTTATCCATGACATTCGAATCCTATGTATTTTAATAGAATTGTATTACTGATTAATGAATGGATATCAATGTTGTAATTAGCTGATCAATTCTTATCATATTTGTCTCAAATTTGTGTTGTTGAGTGTACATTGCCTTTGATAATTACATTGCATATTTCTCTTCTCAATTGCTCTTATTTGCCTATAGATCAATGGTTCACAAATTTAATAGATTTCAGAAGAGGGGTGAAAGAATGAAAAAAATTGTTAAAGAGGGACAAGGAAGCAGAAATTGTAAATGAACATTGTGGAAAAATTTGAAGGCGATTGGGTGAGAATCAGAGAAGTTATGGAAAACCCAAAAAATAGACAAATGTGGGATTTATGGCTTCAGAAAGTGGAATTTGGGATAGGGTCTTCATTCAAGGAAATATGTAGAATGGAACTGCGAGGGTTCCAATGAATTTTCAAGGGAAACAAAGCTAAATCAAAGAAGATATGGGATGGATATGGACATATGCACTCTATTATTTATTAACTGGAAATAGATATGGACCCTACATATGTTCGAATTCCTAAAGATTCGGGGGATTCACTTGGTCACCAATCCTCTCTAACGACTTGTGTATTGGGGCAGTACCCCTCACTCCACGGCTTGGGTAAAACCGATAACCAGTTTTCCAAAAACAACAACTCTTAGTCTACCTCACGTGTGAGAACTAGTTAATCAGGTAGGGGCCATTTCCCTTTTTGCTAGCAGGACCTCTCAATGGCCAATTACTTCGGGGTTCCTGTGGTACTCCTCACATTGAGTTTTAGGGTTATTCCCAGGTACTTCCCACAGTTACGTAGATAGGGGTTATTCCCTTATCCGAATTTGCAATTCAAATGAGCAATACAAATGCAAAGACGAAGAACTACTGCAATAATCACAAAGTCGGGAATCCACTGCGAAAAACAATTGGCAGAAATTCCAGCCAGTGAGCCCAAGAAAGTGCTCTGATACCAGATGAGAGAAACCTCCGGCATTAATTAATGAAAATGCATGATATAACAGAAAGAGAAGAACACCGAAGGAATTTATTGATCGAAAGCCACTTAGAGGGGGAAACCTCCTTTTAGCAAGATCAATACAAATAACTCGTGGATTCCTTCATTGGCCTCAACACGTACTTATATACTAAGTAATATAAACAACTATTTCTCCCCATGAATGTGGGATAATACGATACACTCACAGAACGACTTACAAATCATATGCGTCCAAAAACAATATACTAACAAAGCAAAAAAAAGGGTTAACACAGGTTCCTATCATATCCACGTACCTCATTCTATGTTGTTAACTTGATAAGGAACCATTGAATTACTATTGCCAAACACATCATTACAATTTAACTTATGCATAGTTTGTTTTTGTATAAATCTAATTCCATAGTGCACATATATTTTTTAAGTCCAACTAAGTTTAGTAGGTTTTAAGAGAAAGAGTTACAACATAGGTTAACGTAGTTTAGTTGTATAAATAAAAAGGAACAGTACAGTTTATCATCCTAATAACCCTTGTCTTGAAGAGTAAGAAATAATAATTGCAATCAATATTTAGGGAAAAAAACAAATTTATCAAAACAAGTTCATTTGAGGGGCTAATATTCTATATATATATATAAATATATTTTATAAGTAAATATTTTGGAACATTTTGACACGGAACCACACACAAACCTACGTTCACACAAATCCTTTGTTATATATTATATATAAAAATTTCGAGAAGTAGAGATGTTTACATATAGGGGGCATTTTACCTTCATGATAAGTAGACTATTCTTCTAGGTAGATTTAGTTGCTACTAGGCGGATACATGGATAGATTATTGGGAAGGATGGAATGCAGTTATGCGTAGGGTATTAATCACACTTTCATAGGTACCAAACTCATTAATCTGGTTAGGTAATCTAGTGGGTGGAATGTATACAGTGAGACATGCCTACAAATTCTTTTGGGCTAGCTTGGATATCCAAAGAAAATGGTGGTGGACACATATTTGGGTGCCATATAAATGTAAATTTTTTATGTGGTTGTTAATGAGGTAGAATTTTTTTATTTGGGATGACCCGATGAAAAAAAAATTAGCAGGTCCAAGCATTTGTTGTCTTTGTTGGAGTAATGAAGAAATGATAGAGCATTAATGACCGCAATGCTCTTTCCCTAAATAGGTTTGGAAACATATAAGTGGCATTATACTTAAGGAGAAGTTGTGGGAAGAATGCTTAGTGGAAGAAACTTAAAAACGATTGTATCAAAATCAGGATTTTCCCTCTATAAAATGTGTTCCTTTTTTAAATGTATGGGGCACTTGGCAAGCTAGGAATGAAAAAAAAATGAGGATAAAAATACTCCAGCCTTTTATGTTTCAACAAAAGTGATGGCTAATTACAAGTTCTTTCAAGAAGAGGACTCCATATCAAAGGTTCCTATTATGAAAAATCTAAATATGGATGATAAGGTTTGTAGGTGTTTTTTCAATGGGGCCTGCGAAGCAATAAACAAGTATTGTGGTCTGAGAGGAGTACTTATATTCAATGATTCCCACATTATTGAATTTAAGAAAAGCAATGGAAAGGGATCTAATTATAGAGTTGAGAGACTGGCATAGAGATATTTGTTAAAATTAGCATAGAAAGAAAAGGTGAAGGATTTACAGTTTTTTGGTGAATCTGAAGGATGGGTGGATTTTATGATTGAGAAGAAAAATGTTATGAACATCAATCTGCAAGGAATGGGGGGAATTTGAAACAACTAGTAGAAGATATCAATAGTTTTCAGATTTGTTATATATAGAGAGAGAACATAACGTCCATGTTGATACTCTGTCGAAATATGGGCTTAAGATGGTAACAGGAACAATCAAATACACGAGGAAGCATAATGAAGATTTATCAGTCGTAAATGATTGTCTGGAATGCATGTGATTAATCTGAGTTTGGACAAATTTGGTGGCGAATTTTGAAATCATCATATTTCAAGTATAAAGTAGATCACTCTAATAATTTTTGTATAATAAATCTTTTGTAGAATAGTGTAGAAACAAGATTACCCGATTCCAAAAGGAACAATAGTTTGTTATTGGAACATTTTATAACAAGATTGAATAGTAGTTTGTTCTTGTTATGTGGATATGTGTTTAGATATTATCTCATATTATGGGTTTCTTTGAGCGGATCAACAAAATTAACATGAGTGTAACAAGTGTACAACCAAGATTCATTTCATTTCATGGTCATCGTATATATGCTTAAATTCATTTTGATTAAAATTTAAATAAGCTTTACTTAAGTGATGGTTAAAGAAAGGGGTAGTAATAATGGTTTTTTATTATTCAATAATATTTGTTTTCTTTTTATATTAATCAATTTAATGTTTATTTGGTAATTAATTTAATGTTTAGTTCTTTTTAAAGACCAATAGTCTCCACAAAACTAAGTGGTCAGCTATGCTTATTAACTTTCACCTACTACTTTACTTGTAGTTGTGCTAGTATTAATTTGTTTTGTGATATCTGATGATACAAGAATTGCTGATGTACAATCAGTATCCAACTTTCAGCAGATGAGATGTAATAATCTAGGTTTTAGGATGACAATAAACTTTTTTTTAGAAGAAAAAAAGCTAATCCTTGATATTCGTATGGAATCAAAGAAAATGGTTACATATCCACATAATTGGGAAGTACACAAAAAGATGTTGAAGTTTAGATTAAAATTTTGAAGTAGTGTAGCATCCGAAAAATGTATTCTAAGTGTATAATGATTGATGTGAACAAATTAAATATTCAGTATTTGAATTTTTTTAAATAAAAAATAAAATTTAAAAAAAATTAAGAATATTTAAAAATTATTTATATTTGAAGTTTTTTTAAATAAAAAATAAATTAATTAAAAATTAAAAATATTTAATTTATTTTCATATTAAAAATAACAGTTTCTAATAAAAACTCTCTAACCAAGTTTTAAAGAACACACATACTTAACTATATTTTCTTTATATATAAAACATAAATGCATGGCAAAGTTCCTTTGACTTAAATTTTGTGAAAACGTAATATGTAATCATAAAATAATATGACGAGATAAGACAATACTGTTGTATTCTTGTTCAAAGTTTGTGTGGTTCTTTGCTTATTCAAAGTTAAACGTGTTTGTATTTGAAAATCAAAATATATATAATTAAAAGAAAAAAAATTCATCCAACGACAATCCTTTGGGTTTTATTACTATAATTCATAAATTTTGTTTTTAAGTAAAATTTATTATTTCTAATTTGTTTTTAGTAAAGTAATATTTTTAGTTAAAGTTTTATTTTTTCAATATAAAATTAATTTAAAATACATTTTAATTAACTAATTTATAATCAAAGGTCCGCTTTCAATATTATTTCTGGACAACCCATTTCCCTCGTATAATGGAACGTGAAGACTACGAAAAAGATGTCTATAACTAAATGGTTTGGAGAAGGTTGACCAGTGTGATTAAAATGTAATAAATTACATGAGTTAAATTAGATTTTTTATTTTAATTATTTCATTTTTATATAAAAATATATATTTTTAATTATTTTATTTTTATATTAAAAAAATAAAAATAATTTTAAGTGAATTTTAACTAGTTTAATTTTAAAATTCTATTTGAGAGTGGATTTTAGTTAATTTAAAATTAAAGTTGTTTTTGGGAATCTTTCTATTTAGATATTCATGTAAGTGTGAAGTAAAATTGTTAATTTATAATTTTGATGGCTAGAAACCTATTCACCTCTCATCAATTTATGGATTTTATTGATTAAAAAACTATTAACACTTTTATGTTTGTTTTATATAGATATTTATGAACTAGCTTATTGATGATGTTCATGATGGCTATTAATATCCACGAGATTGATTTTTATTGATTTAAGAAAAGTAAGGAATTATTTGATTTCCTTATAATTTTATTTATGTACTTGATTTGTGTTTATCATATTCTTAATTTAATGTATTTTTGATGAGTTTTTTTTAAAATAAAATTTGAATTACTTTACAGAATCAAAATTACAAAGCAGATATGCATTTAAAGCAGCCCCAAAACCAGGGTGGCCTTGACCCAATCCAGCTGGACCTTATCCGGATTCAGACTTGGTCTGTTTTGCCAAAAATATACAAAAGTTTTCCATGTCTTCCAGTCCCCACTTTTACAAGCAGTCCTATCAAAATTCTTAACGAAAATACAGAGCTATCCTTCCCTTATCAAAACAGACTTGCTCTAATGCCTATAACCTCGAGAATCCCCATTAACTACATATTTACCACGGGTACTACTACATCGACTATCTAAGCAACTTATAGCATAAACTAAACCCTGAAAAAACTCAGACATTAAAGGGAGTCAGACCCGACCAGGAGGAGATGGACCCCAACGGGGCGCTATAGACGTGGGGAGCGCCACAACTGCTTGCTAGGATCCTGTCGTGTTCGGGGAGCTCATTAGACCTCCCACTTCCGCTGGACCGCTTCTGTTGTCCCTTGCTTGGGGCCGAGCAAACTCCAGAGCTCTTCGATCAATTGGGTGAAAAGGAAAACCCAACCGAGCCACGAGGATGTCGATTTTCTGGTGCATAGTGTGGTATTCGCTATTGTGCTCTTTACAGAAAGGCACTAGTTCCGTGTCCCCTTCTATCTTAGCTTCCTGCATCGTCGAAGAATGACCCAGTAGGCGCATAGTCACCCAATAAGTCATCAGCATGCGGTCATAGGCGAAGGCGCATCCTGTAGTGTTTCCAAGATCCAGGACCTAGTCCGCCACCTCCGTATGGAAGCGTTCCCATGGCATACCTTTCACCTCGGCCCATAACTCCTCGACCACCCTTTCCACCTCTTTGCAAATTCTGAGTGAAACGTGCTCCTTGAAATGCTCAGCCTCCTCCTAAGCTTGGAGCTGAGCCCTAGTAGTTTGATGGGTCCGATGCATGATTGCTTTCCCTTTTTTAGCAGAATGGCCAGACGCTTCTCCGATGCAAACATCCCTCCTGAATTGCCGCTTGGGGGCCATAGCGCCGAGCTACGAATGGAAAGAGATTAGCAGGAAGCGACGCTAAGAAGCACCCATAGATGCAAACACTAGGGAGCAGCACAGGGTGGGAATAGGATTCCATAGCCTAAACTTTGTGTTTCGATACTCAGTGGAATGAGGCCCAACCCTCTCAGAATAAAACAGTGGGGCACGCGTGAGAGCGCTCCCATCCCTGACCTTAGCATGCATCAGGCATATCATGAGAATGCTAGCCTTCATACCAGAGACAGCCCTGTACTACCTGTGGTAATAATGATCCCAATCCTGCCGATGATCCCGTCGCATAGTGCCAATCTTATCAATCCCAGCGGCATGAACCGAAATGATGGTGCAGTATAGCCACCAGAACCGGTGGGCATTTAAACCAGTGTGACCACACAACATTAGTCTGGTCTCGTGTAGGCGTTCTCGCGCATCCTACCTCCACCTGTCCTCCCATCTGCCGAACAAGTCATTTGTGCTTCCTTGTCGACGTTCCTTGTGGCTAGATGGAAACAATGTTGGGCCCATTCTTCCTCTCCAAAAGCCTCCAGTTTGTTGCATCGAAATCCCAGTCTGCCTTCCACGCTAGCATTTGCCAACCGGTCGGCATCTTTGTTGGCCTCCCTTCTGACGTGGAAAAAGGAAATTGCTGGGTAGGATTGAAGGAGAACGTGAAGCTGGTCCAGTTGGTAAGCAAGGCGCCAGCTATGAGAGACTTTTTTAGACGTTTTCCCGTTCATCAACCGCTTGGGCATTTGGATGAGAGTGTTGGATTCACCTTCGATGATCGCAGGAAAATAACCACCCCTGATCAACACCTCGAGGCCACGGATTAAGCCTTCCAATTCGGCTGAGTTATTGGTATCCTGCCCTATTGATCCCAGGAACACCATTGTGATCCTGCCATTGTGGTTGCGGCAAAGAACCCCAAATCCCGCCAGACCTGGATTGCCTTTGTATGTGCCATCAAAGTTCAGCTTGAAGACTAGGGGGGAGGGGTAGACCAGATATTCAGACTGGAGGGTTGGCATAACTTATCTCATTGACATAGACCGTACATCATGGATCTATCCAGCCCCCAATTCGCAACAATCTGAGCTTCCTCATGAGGGATAATCTTGTCCTGATCGTGCCACTGCATGCATTGGATGGAAGATAACAGGTTGTCCTTCACCGTTTTCCACACCGCCTCCACATATTTACGTTGGTCCCTGAAAATCTGAGCATTTCATTCCTTCCATAAGCACCACATAGCCATACCTGGGAAGGCTTCCCAAATTGTTTTGACGATAGGGTTTTTGTAAGCTTTTGGGTGCCATTCTCGCAGAGTTTGAGATGGTTGACTACGTCTTCTATCGCTCTGTCGAAATCCCATCGCTCCCTTGTCCCAAACTGCTACTGCATAAGTGTAGCTATGCAAAATATGGCTCATGGATTCCTCCTCTTGGTAGCACAAGCATCATTGAGAGGGTCCTTGTACCTCCTGCTTGCGTAAGTTGTCACTGGTGAGGATCCTCCCCCGGACAACCAACCAAACAAAGAGGGAAACCTTGGGCCACAGGTTGACTGCCCAAATTTTCTTCCAAATTTCATCAACCACAACATGATGAGTGATGTTGATGTTATAGGCCTCTTTAATGTTAAAGGAACATCTAGTTGTGTATCCCCATCTTAATACATCAGGACCTTCTTGAACCTTGATGAAGCGTTTACTTAGTTCTTCCTGAAAGGACTCCCAGTCCGCGTCGCTTATGGGCTCAGGGTTCTCCTGAAAGTCCCAATGACGATGCTCCATGTGAGCTCCAAACATCCAAGACTGATCCACCTAGATCTTTCCCCCCTCAATCGCCTACTCCTTGATGTGAGCCCATCGTAGATCCCTGCTAAGGATGGGAAGCTGGTTCCACGAATCCTCCCAAAATTTTGCCTTGCTTCCATCCTTGATTTCCTAAAAACTATGCTCCTAGATTATAGTCTTACCAACCAAAGATTTCAACCATATGGGGGAACCACTTGGGGACTCATTGAATCTAATTAATTGTTGGATAGGCCTTTCTCAGGCATATTTTATGTGCCATAGTTTGGCCCAAGGCTCCGAGGTGTGGTTTACCCATCACCACCAAACTTTGGCTCCCTGGATCTCTGACATCGCTTCAGGGTCTCTGAGGCCTAAACCTCCCTGCTCCTTTGGCCTGCAGACATCCTCCCAAATCACCAAAGAGAATTTAGCATTCTCCTCGCGGCCCCCCCAAAGAAAATTACGTTGTAAACGACGAATTTCCTTGAGGATAGACTTGGGAGTGGCTAAGATTGAGAAGAGGTAGGTCGGCATAGCCTGTAAAATGGATTTAACCAAGATCAGTCTGTTGGGGAAATTTAAGGGACGCAGCACCTAGCTTAATAGTTTTGTTTCAATCTATCCAAAAGCTCTTGCCAGGACTCCTTTTGAGGCCTGCCCAACCCTAGGGGGATCCCAAGGTATTTGGACAGGAAATCCCCTCTCGAAAACCCCAAGACTCTTAAGATATTCCTCTGAGTGGCCGGAGGAGTGTTGACAAAGAAGACCTGAGACTTGTTTGGGTTGATCGCCAAGGCTGAGGCCCTTGCAAAGAGATCCAATCTATTCTTGAAGCTAAGCGCTTCTTGGAATGAAGGGTGCCCCATGAGCATGGTATCATCAACAAATTGTTGGTGAGTCTGAGGAGGTACCCCATCATGAGCCTTTACTATCCTTATTTCCCCACGGCCAGCCTGGGAAGCAATGAGATGACTCAGACCCTCAGCCATAAGGATGAAGAGGAAAGGAGACAGAGGGTCTCCTTCACGAATACCACGAGAGGGCTGGAAAGTGTTGGTCGGAGAACCATTAAGGAGGATGTTGAAGAAGGGCGTTGTGAATAAACCCATGACCCACTCCACCCAAACTTGAGAGAAACCATAGGCCCCTAGCATCTTCTCCATGAATTTCCAGTTTAGTTTATCACATGCCTTTGCTATGTCAAGCTTGATCATCATACCTAGAGTCCTCATGATTTTGAGCGAGTGCAACACCTCATGGACAAGAATAACCCCATCCAAGATTTGTCTTCCTTCCATGAAACTGGACTACTTTGGGCTAATAAGCATCAGAAGAAGGGGTTCGAGCCGATTAGCAATGACCTTGGAGATAATTTTGTAGATGACGTTGCATAACACTATCGGTCTAAATTTGTCAGGAGTGTCTGCCCCTGCCTCTTTGGAAATTAGGGTGAGGAAGGTAGCATTGAAGGCTTTGAGGACTCTCCTCTTAGTCTTGGATTCCTCCACAATTCCCAGCACGTCCTCCTTGACAAGGTCTTAGAAGTGGTGAAATAAGTTGGTTGTAAAACCATCAAGTCCGGGGGCTTTTCCCAGCGCCATTTGGTTGACCGCTTCCTCAACCTCCTGCATCCCTATAGGCTTGGTCAACATTTCATTGTTTTCACCAGTGACTAACCTAGGGATTAAGCTGGTGATTTGCTCAATATCCCGACTTCTGTCCCCACCATCCTCTCTGAGAATTTCAGAGAAGTGATGTGTGAGTTCAGCTTCAATATCCCGTCTGGTTTCCACCCTATTACCGTCCCTTTTCTTAAGTTTCTAGATTCTAGAATTGTTCCTGTTTTGGATCACCAAGTTATTAAAGAGTTTGGTATTTCTTTCACCCTTCTGCAGCCATTTGACCCTCGCCTTCTATTGCCAAAATATCTCCTCCTGCTTTTCCCTAGCCTCAAGCTGACTCATTAAGTCCTTCTCTTTGAATTTCATGCCCTCATCCCAACCTCCTTCCATACCTTGTCTATTAATGAGGTCCAACTCGATTAACAGTTTTTTTTTGTCCTCAAAGATGTTCCCAAATTCCTCCCTGTTCCACGTGTGGATTTTGGCCTTCAAATCCTTGAGTTTCTACTGAAAGCGATACATAACGGTTCCTGCGGGGGACCAGCTCCTACCACCACTGATTGACAAGGTCCTTGAAGTCTTTGTGTTCCATCTAGAAGTGTTCAAAATGAAAAGGTTTTCCCATAGGTGAGCTGGACTAATCCCAAGAAAGGAAAATGGGCCAGTGGTCCAAGCCAACTACTGAGAGAACGTCGGCCAAAATCTCCCCCGTGCTATGCATGATATTCTCAGTCCCCAAGAAATGATCTAGGTGAGAGGCCACCAGATGCTCCCCCCCTCTCTTGTTGTTCCAAGTGTACCAGCCATTCCCTGTCTCAACATCAACCAGCGAGCTCTGGAATAAAAACTCACTGAAAGCATCCTGGTATTTGTCCAGGAATCATCTTCCTCCCTTCTTCTCCCCAATATTGGCAATCAGGTTGAAGTCTCCATCGAGCACCCACGTTCCCCTCTCCGTTTGCTCTTTGAACCAGTTGAGGAGATCCAGGAAAGACTGCTTCTCATGGAAACTGCTGGGGCCATAAACGTTCCCCAGGGAGCCCTTCACCCCCGAATCCAAAAAGCAGAAATCTGCCATGAGAGCAAACTTATTGGCCCGCCAGTTAGAGAACTCCATAGTCTGGAGTTGCCAGAGGATTGCCACATCTTGAGATTGTCTAGCTGCATCTAGAGCCATGAGGTGACTTCCTTTCTATATTTTATCCTTAATCTTCTCTAAACCCCCAAGGCTACATTTTGTTTCTTGGAGGAAAAGACTATCTGGGGTTTCCTGCTTAATTTTTTGATTTAGCGTTTTCCACTTCCCATGGTTGCCACACCCCCTTATATTCCACGATATGATCTCCATTGACAACTCTTTTTATCTTCAGAGAAGGATGCCTTGATAATGGGGTACTGACCGGATTCGATCAGTTGAACTCCCACTGCTGCTATGCGTTGCTTATTCATCTTCCTTCCTCTTCCTAGTTCCTCCTCCGGAGATTTCCTCTTACTACCTTTCTGGGCATCTGGATCGATCCCGAGACTCTCAAGAGTACCCGTTCGAATGATTGCCTCCTGTAGGAGTTCGAGCTGGCATCTTGAGATGTAACCTTGTCCCTTCTTCCTACATTCTTCCTCAATCGCGTTTAGTTCTAGCTCGCCTAGTTCCATGTCTTCACCTTCCTCCTCTGTTCCTTCCATCTGTTGAACATCCTCTTCCTCTGGGAGTTTAGTTAAGTTTTCCTGCTGGTCAGCAGCCAGTTTCACCACTGGGACTTATTCATCCTCATTCATTGACCCTAATGCCTCGAAGGGATTCCTTGGTTTGTTCTCCTTTGTCACCGGCTCCTTTCTTGTGTTGGGTTTTCCTCCCCCTTTGCTTCTCCTTCTATTCTTGACCTGAGTGAACCCATCCGCTTCTAAGTCCTTACCCAGATGAGGAGTGGACGGTTCAGCCCTAGGGCTAAGTTTAGGGCAGTTCCTTCCAAGATGACCATAGTCATGATAGTGACGACATCTGAAGGGGAGTTGCTCATAGTTGATGGGCTGGATCCATTCCTCGTCTTCCTAGTTTAGACTAATTGCTTATGGGAGTTATCTAAAAAGATCCATATAGACATAGATCTGCGCAAAGGTGGTATACCTTTGGGTCTTGGTTTGTTCTGCTATTTTTATGAATCCCCCCAGAGTGTTTCCTATGTCCCTCAGAGTCTCCAAGTCCCAGTACTCACCCAGAAGAGAGATGAGGAGAATCCATACCGGAGCGACCGCCATGTCCTTCGTCTCTGGGTTAAAACGCTCCTTCCATGGGCGTAGGTATAATCTGGTCGAGAATAAGAAGTATGGGCCTCCCTCCATGACTCTATCCCTGTCTTCCTGGTTAAAGAAGATAATAGTGAAGAAACCCTTTGAGCCTAACTGAATATTGTAGTGGCCTTTAGGGTTCCACACACCATTTATCCATTTAATCAGGTCTTTCTCCTCTAGCCATATCCCCCCAAATTTCCCTATTAGGGATTTTTCCTTCCATGACTCAATCTTGCCTCTGACAGCCTCAGATTTGATTTGGATCGCTAGGATTGAGGTCATCTTCAACAAGCAACCACCCAATCCAGCCTTCTTGCCCTTCCTGGAGCCTGGCTGACTCCCACCTTCCTTTCCTTCCTCGTCCTGCTCCTCCCGTCCAAATGCGTGAACCCCTCCTTTCGTGGTACTATCCCCCTGCCCCAGTGCCGCCATGGCACACTGCAGGAGGCCTGGAGCCGTCGCCCGAAGGCAGACCAGCATGGCCTGGCTGCCCCTCACCCTGCAATACCTGGGAAAACCCTAGATGCTGCCTTTGCTCCCGATCACTCTCTCAAAAAATTGCACTTTCCAGTCTATTTTTGATGAGTTAAAATGTTAAGAACTTTGATATTTTAACAAATACTTTTAAATTATGACTCAATGGGGGTGTGAACAAAGACATTTTAAGATAAGGTACTTTCATCTTCAACCTTCTTAGTGTCACAAATATCACAAATTCTTTTGACCCATGATTTTTTAGGAATTTTACAAAGCCTTATTACACTCTAGAGCTCATGAGACCAAATATCGATGCTCGTCCTGAAATCTGTGAGGAACATGGGGTGGAAAAGAATAGGGGTCCATTTATAAGAGCATCTAACATACCCATTTAAGGACTCAACATGCCACTTACAAGGAATTGAACTTGGGTGGGGAGGATATCAATAATTCCTACCAACTAGCGAATCTAAATCTAATGGACACCATGGGAGTTTGTTCTTATTTTATGAATGTTGATTTTCTTATTTATGCTAATTAAAATAGACATATAGTTTTGATATTTTAGATTAAGCTTAATCACCTACCTATAGAATCTTAAATTTCTCTTATCCTCTACTTCTTTATCAGACCATAATTTCTTTTCAAATTTAGATGTAAGAATATTTTTAACACTATCATTATCTTGCAACGGTGACCTCTTCCTCAATTCCCTAATGATTTAATGAATATTTGGCATCTTTCCGCTAATCGTGCTTGAGTTGCAGGTGGTTTTCACTGGTTTTTGAAGCAATCTTAGTGATCCTCTTATCTTGCATGTTGTTTATCTTTTTCTTATACATTGGGTAGCTAGTCACAGCCATCCTTTCAATAGGGAAAATAATCACTTCTATAAGGAGGATAAGATAGGATGCATTGCCTTTAATTTTAAGATTACTAGTTATAAAACACTTTTTTATTTTCTATATCTTTCTCCATGATTCTTTAGAGGTACTACAACCCCACTAAACTTCATACCCATATAATATAAAAAAAACTGGATGAGAGTCTCAATGAGGAGTTTCTTTTTATTCAAAGACAAAAGTATGTTAAATTATAATTGTTTTTAGGTCCATAAAACGTCCATTTATCATTTTTCTCAATGCTATAGTTCCAACTAAGCTTGCGCTGAAGATTGTTTCCAATATATTTTTATCAAGTTGCTTCCTTCAAGTGATTGTTGTCATACTTGAAACTAACATAAGATATATGTTTGGATTGCGATGATCCTCCATAATGATCCTACGCACAACAAGGAGATAAACAATGGAATGATACCTCCTAAATCCGACCTAGCCAGGTAAGCTCTTTTTGCATGGCTTTCTAACTATATTTAGATCTTCTTTTCCATAATAACTTTGTATCACTCCCTTCAAAGAAGACTCATCACCTCATCACCATGGTTCTATAATTAACTAATTTTCTTTTAGTCTTCACTTTAAATGTTTAATACTTTCTTCTTATTTGATGTTTAAATTTCAAATATTAAGGTTCTAAGCATTAAATGAAAAAAATGTATTTTAAATAGAAAAACATATGTTTTCAACATAACATACTATTAATTAAGGCAATACAAATATTAGAAGCACCTCACTTCAAGGAAATAGAAAAAAATTAATGCTTATTAAAATGAGTATTTCTATCATAATTGAGATTCATAACTTTTCATATATATATTAACTAAAATAATTTTCAATTCATAAATAAAATAACACAAACAAACATTATTATTTCACATTCTTTTTCTTAATTATAATAAATTTAACTCCTTTCTTTCACTAAAAATATTAACAAAATTCCAAACAAACTTATAATAATAATAACAAACTTTTTTTTCCAATAACAAACTTCCAAACTTGTACTACCATTATTCTTGAAACTAAAAAAATATAAAAAATAACCTAACCTACCGTGATAAATAAAAAAACTTAACACACAATGATAAACCTATCCTAATAAATACAAAACTTAACACATAATGATAAATGAAAAATATTAACAAACTTCCAAACTTGTACTACCATTATTCTTGAAACTAAAAAATATATAAAATAACTTAACCTACCGTGATAAATAAAAAAACTTAACACACAATGATAAACCTATCCTAATAAATACAAAACTTAACACATAATGATAAATGAAAAATATTAACAAACTTCCAAACTTGTACTACCATTATTCTTGAAACTAAAAAAATATATAAAATAACTTAACCTACCCTGATAAATAAAAAAACTTAACACACAATGATAAACCTACCACGATAAATAAAAAAACTTAACACATAATGATAAATGAAAAACTTAACATACAATAAATGGAAGGACTGTCATTCACACTATGCTCCAAATCCATATTAAAGCCATTCTTTTGTTCACATTAGCTTCTCAGTTATGACTCCTTTTTCAACTAAACTATGACCCTAATATCTATTAAAGCTGGTTCTTTTTGTCCACACTACCATGCTTTTAAGTTATATTAAAAATAGTTGCTTTCTTCAAGTCAACGAAGGAAAATATTAAATCTAGTTCGTTTATTCAAAGGAATGAATAAAAAATAAGAATATTAATTTCAAATAAACTTTTCCCAAGTTGCTTACCAACTTATAATATATAATAATTATTAATGACACTAACATAAGGCCCGGAATGAAAAATAATGCCAAAGTCATGATTAAACGGACGCTGCTAAAATCAACACGGTCTATTCTTTGGCCGTTGTCGCAGAACAATTCTTTGGTCCTGCTCGGCTGCTGCAATTGCTTAGAATTCAATTGTATTAAAGTTGGCTGATAACAGGGCTTCAACTTCTCAAAGCGATCCGATTCTTCGTAAATTGGATTTTGAGATCCTTACACTCAGAATATGTTCTGAGCCGCTGTTACTGTTAGGGTTACAACGTCGGTATATTATCGAGGTGGAGACAATTCTGGATGATCACAAAGTGTTGGAAACTCATTATCCTCAGATTTCAATTTCAAGACCGTTGTGGAGTGAGAGGAGATTCTGAAATTTGCAATACTATTTTCGTTTGAAGTTCAAAGGGAATCTGTTAGGGTTTGATAAAAAAGGAGCAATGAAAAAGTCGAAGATGGATAAAGTTATTGTAACAGAATCTGCGATGCTGGCTGCCAATAAAAGTCCCAAGTCTTATTCTGCTGCTGCAAAAGATGAAGATGAAGGAATTAGATCAAGCAAAAACAAGAACGTGATGACTCCAACGATCCGTATTGTGTATGTTTATGACCCCGTCATTATCAAAACTGACCTACAAAACTTCCGGTCTGTTGTTCAGAAACTGACAGGGAAGGGTATCCATAAATCAAGGAACGAGAAGAAGAGGAAGAGGAAGAGGGATCCATCGTGTGAGGTAGCAGCCTCCTGTGCAAAAGTCGGCGCAGAAAATTTCGAAGATGCTTTTTATAACAATGATGAGATGTCGATAATGGAAAACGAAAACGAAAGTAGAGTCGATTTATTGGTTGAGGATCGCTCTGCTTTCTCCAATTTATTCGATGACATGAACAGGCTTTTCCCCGATCTGGCGAATGAGCTGGGGCATGAGACTCCTCCTCTCGTTTGGAACAATTCTCCATTTTGTAATATCTATGATGATGAGATCGGGCTTTACAATTATTCACTTCAGGATTGGTGATTAATTATTGGGCCTTTTTCTTTTTAATTTAATTTGTGAAGTGTTTAAATTTTGTTTTTAAATGTGTAAATAAATTTAACATCTTTAAAAACTTTAAAGTGTTACTTAAATTGTGAAAGTTCTGGAATTTTTGTTCACATTAAAATTATTAAGATGGAAGATCTTCAAAGCCAAGGTCACCTACTGGAATTCGTGCAAGCTTAATCTGAAATACCAGTCGACGGTTGGTCTCGTGAGGATTCAACTTAAAAATGGGTTGGAAATGATAAAATCGGGAGTAAACTTTCTATCCGACCATTTGCACTGATCTGACGACTAGCAATGCCTGATGTGAAAGCTCATGCGAGCCAGGTCGTCGGATCGGTACAAATAGTCGGGTAAAAAGTTTACTCCATAAAATCGCTGTAAACAGTAAATAAATTTGTCATTTGTGAAATCTAGCAGTTTTATTTACTGTAAGTTGTTGTTTTATTATGATTGTTTTGATCTTCGCAAGAATAAGCTTAAGAAGAACAATCTAAAACTGTGCATTTCGAATAAGTTTAAAAATTTGTTATGTCCAGTTTGGAAGACTGTTGGAAAAGCTACCAGTGTAAAGATTTTGTATTTTTAGATATAACTAATTTATAATATTTTAAATATTTTGAATTTCAGCGAATGGATTATGTAGCGTATAAGCCCGGAATCCGTGCCTTCAAAAAATACATGAATGTTTCGTAAATATAGAGAAATACATATATGCAATATTATGTCTTCATGTGCAAAGCATATATTAATGCCTTCAAAAAATACATGAATGTTTCATAAATATAGAGAAATACATATATGCAACATTATGTCCATGTGCAAAGCATATATTAATACATGAATGTTTCATAAATGTAGAGAAATACATATATGCAATATTATGTCGTCATGTGTAAAGCATATATTTATATTTATTTATTTATTGGATTTTTTTGAGGGTTTAATTATTTAATATTATATATATATATATATTAGTCAATTTATTTGGATGGATTGGAGCATGTGAGTAAGTTATTAATTTAGTAATTATTTTATCTTGATTATCATAAAATGGATAATTAAGCTAATTAGCTTATGTTATATTTAACTATATGCAACCAACTCAACTTATGTTGATATTTAATATTGAAGAAATGTTTATGTTTTCTTCTATTTTGATATGTAAAATTACTTTTATAATATATTTATGTCTAATTTAGAAGAAATTAACAATTTCATTAAAAATAATAAAAATAATTACTATATAATAAAATAAATATTACTTTGGCAAATTCATTTTTTTCATTATTAATTCATTGGGCCGCGCGCCCAGTATGGGGGAGATCTTGTAACGTTACATAAATTTTAATTGTCGGCCAAAATAAATGCTAGCCATAAAAACAACCTAATATGGGGGAGATGTTGTAATGTTCCTACCTAACAAAACAATAAAAAAGTAAAAAATTAATTATCCGAAAAAAATGCGGGTTAGAAAAAAAACACAATATGGGGGAGATGTTGTAATGTTCCTACTTAACAAAATATTAAAAAATAAAAAAATTGAATTATCCACAAAAGATGTTGCCCTTGCACATGGTTTTAAAATCATGAACCATGTGCAAGGCCCCCCTAAACCATGTACAACCCATGGTTTTATTGTACATGGTTTAGGAGGGCCTTGCACATGGCTTTAGAACTATGTGCAAGGCCTCCTAAACAATCCATGGTTTTATTGTACATGGTTTAGGAGGGCCTTGCAAATGGTTTTAAGACCATGTGCAAGGCCCTCCTAAAACCAAGGTCTCCTAAGCAACCCGTGGTTTTAGGAGGTCTTTGCATATGGTTTTAAAACCATGTATGGGAGATGTTGTAATGTTCATTCCTAATAAAATAAAAAATAATAAAAAATATTATATGTCGTCCATAAATAATTTTAAATATTAATAATAAAAATATTATATTTGGACCTTAAATAAAAAGATAGAATTGTTGACTTAAATTTTCATTCATTTATTTTAAGTCGCTGTATTTTGAAATATTCATATTAAATAATTACAATTTTTTAGTAAAATTAATAAAAATAATTATTATATGATAAAATGTGATATACAATAAATATTACTTTTGCAACCTCTTTCCTTTTATTTCAATATAGTATAAAATATTCGTATTAAATAAATACATGTTTTGTAAAAATAATTATTTTATTATATAATATTATTGTTGATTATTTTTAAGATGTATTTTGGATCCTCGTTAACGCTAAATAAATAAATTCAAAATATAATATTTTTATTTCTAAAAAATTGACAATTTCATTTTGATTTTTTAGAATTTTGTAATTTTTATAGGTTTTATTTTAATAAATTTGAGAAATATTTTCCATATGAAAAAAAAACTTGAAATTCTTGCTAATAATAAATAAATAAAATCAAAACTATATATATATATATACAATTTCTCAATTATTTATACATAGTTGTTAAGAGAAATGCTCACTTAAATTTTCATTCATTTATTTTAACTCAATATAAAATGAAATACTCATGTTTTGTAAAATTAGTAAAAATAAATACTATATAAATAAAATATTATATGTACAACAATTATTACTTTTTCAATTATATATATAAAGGAAGAAATGAAGAAAGAGTGTGAATAAGTATTTATAACATAAGAAGAGGAAAAAGCACAATAAAATAATATAATACAATTTAAGTTAAAAAAGACTTTTAGCAATTTTGGAATCTATTAGTTTTGAAATTTAATAATTGTAATGGTAAACAAAATATCAAATTTACTGACCCATTAGATTAATTTGATAATTTTTTTTGGTTGACCCAAATAGAAGAAATTAATCAAAAATAGTCTTTGAACTCATCCAAATATAAAAAATAAACAATACAATCTAAGTTAGAAAAACACTTTTAACAATTTCCCAATTTATTACTTTTTAAATTAAACTTTGAAATTTAGTTGTATGATAGATCTAAAACATCACATTAAATGGAATTTTAGGCACATTAATATTATATAATATTACTTAAGAGAAGACTTTGGAGTAATGGGTTATTTCATGGCGATAAGACTTTGGGGTAAGGGGTTATCTCATGGCGTTCTTTAAAGGTTATATGTATAATACACTGACTGGTTTTTATAAAAATTGGTATACATTGGCAATGCCCACGATGTTACACATTAATAGTGTGATAAGGTTATGTCACATTGCAACATTCATACAGGATTAAAAAATTATTTACACTGACACAACCTAATATGTGATACATTAATAATGTGACATTTGACGTTCACATTGTGACATATATCATGTATTATGTTGCATTGTGGTGTTCATCAATGGTTATGTCGCATTGCGACATTGAGAAAATGTTTCATGTCTAAAATGATAAAGGGTTGTCCTATTCTAAAGTTCATTAAGGATTAAAAATTGATATTCACCAACACAACCCAGGATGTGACACATTAGTAAAGTGACATTCGACAATCATCATGTTATGTTCAATTGCGGCGTCCATCTATGGTTATGTCGCATTGTGACATTATGTATGGGTTATATGTCTAACATGAAAAGGGTTATTTTCCAAGGATTAAAAAATGATATATACACTGAAACAACCCAATTTGCGACTTATTAACCAGTGGCATTCAACGTTCATCAAGGATTATGTTTCATTCTGATGTTTATGAAGGTTATGTCACATTACAACATTGGGAAAATGTTATATGTCTAATATGAAAAAGGGTCATTAGAGAAAATTTCAAGTCAAAATGGGCCTCCTAAGGAAAATAATAAAATAATATTATTAATTTTGGAGGAAGAAAAGAAAAAAACTAACTTTTTGTTCGTATTTTTGACATATATCCTTGTGTTTTTACTCAAATTTCGATTGGGAGAGCTCATTGGATGCGGAATTAAATTACGCATCCAATGAGTACCCACTCTACATACTTTTGACGGACCCCTCTACCCCAAAAATGAGAAATACATGAAAAAACGTGATGATGATGGTTACATTCATTAAGGATTAAAAAATGATATACACCCACACAACCCAATATGTGACATGTTCATAATGTGACATTTGATGTCCATGATTGTAACATTCATCAAAGGTTATGTCATATTCTGATGTTTATTATGGTTATGTTGCATTCTGACATTTATTATGGATTATGTTGCATTTTGTTATTTATTAAGGTTTATATTACATTGTGATATTCATCCATGGTACATTCCTTAATGGATTTGTTGCATTATAACATTCATTGACGCTTACATTGGATTGAAACATTCCACCATTGTACATTCCTCAATGGTTGTATCACATTTCGACATTCATCGAGAGTTATGTTGGATTTCAATGTTCATAAAGTAGTATATTGGATTACGAAATTTATCAATACTTATGTTTGATTGCGACATTCCTCAATAGTGCATTCCTTAATGGTTTTGTTGCATTGGGGCATTCATCGTAATGATCGAAACATTTATTCATGGATATTGAAAATCATCATTTCTCAATGCTTGTCTCACATTATTCGCCATCATGTTGTGAGAATTTTTTTGATATATATATATATATATAGTCGTTTGACAAAAGCCTATGGTTTAAACCATCCACATTCTACATAGTAATGTAGAATGTTATGTCGCATTGTGATGTTTATCAAGGTTTACGTTGAACTGCGACGTTATCAAGGGTTATATCACATTACGACATTAAACCATGGTTTGTTACAGTGTTTGGTTGTTATATGTCAACACAACCAAAGATGTGACATATTAATAATGTGATAGTGGGCATTTAATAAGCATTTCATCACATTGTGACATTTATCACAGGTTATGTTATATTTGCAACATTCATCAAGGGTTATGTCACATTGTGATATTTGTCAAGGGTTATGTCACATTGCGATAATGCCTAAGATGTGACACATTAATAATGTACATCTTTGGATGTTTAGAATTTTTTTTTAAGAATTTTCTTGATATATATATATATATAGTCGTTTGACAAAACAAATAGTTTAAACCATCCACATTCTACATAGTAATGTAGAATGTTATGTCGCATTGTGATGTTTATCAAGGTTTACGTTTCACTGCAACATTATCAAGGGTTATATCACATTACGACGTTAAGCCATGGTTTTTTATAGTGTTTGGTTGGTATATGTCAACACAACCAATGATGTGACACAATAATAATGTGATAGTGGGTGTTTAATAAGAGTTATGTTGCATTGTGACGTTTATCATAGGTTATGTTACATTAGCGACATTCATAAGGGTGATGTCACATTGTGATATTTGTTAAGGGTTATGTCACATTGCGATGATGCCCAAGATGTGACACATTAATAATGTGTCTTTGGATGTTTAAAAAATTTCTTTTTTCATTATCAACTATGGTCACGTGGTTCACCAAAGTCAACCATGGTTAAGTATGGCCAAAATGATGTATTTTTCTGTGACGTTAAGACTTTTACTTTTGAAAAGAAAAAAAATTCACGTGTGTACACAAACAATGTTTTGATATTAATCTATGAATATTTTATATTACACGATCAAAATTTAGTGAAACAATTGCACTTTAATGTTATGATCAGTGCAAAATGAAAATGTTAAATGGATTTATTCTTTTAGTTGTGCTGTGACATTCAACGTTCATTAAGGGTTATGTCACATTGTGATGTTTATTAAGGGTTATGTTTCATTGCAACGTTATCAAGGGTTATATGACATTACGGCATTAAGCCATGGTTTGTTACAATGTTTGGTTGGTATATGTCAACACAACAAAAGATGTGACACATTAATAATGTGATAGTGGGTGTTCAATAAGGGTTATGTTGCATTGTGATGTTTATTGCGAGTAATGTTACATTAGCAACACTCATCAAGGGTTATGTTGCATTGTGATGTTTATTGCGAGTAATGTTACATTAGCAACACTCATCAAGGGTTATGTTAAGGGTTATGCCGCATTACAATATAGCCCAAGATGTGACACATTAATAATGTATCTTTGGATGTTTAGAAAAATTGTTGTTGTATTATCAACTAAAATAATCAAATCCTCATAATTTGAACTAGTAACCTCCTTTACAACATGTGACTTCATAACAAGTGAATCGCTAATGAGCCACACCCATGGCAACAATAATATTTTATTATTACTATGATTATAATATTTTAATTAAATACCATATTCATATACTAGTATAATATAATATCATTAATCATATTATAAGTATTCGATTAAAATATGACATTATAACTCAATGACATTACTTTAATTAATTATTATATTATTAATTAATTAATATAATTTTATTAATGCTAATTTATTTAATGATACTATTTTTTAATAAATTGTATATTATAAATATTTAATTAATATTATAATATTATAGTCAAAGTGCATCTAAAGTGCCAAAAGTGACCCCCATTAACTTGCCCTCACCCTACTATTTATACTATAATGAATGGATACCTAGATTAAAATAATAATTAATATTTAAGAAAATATAAAATAATAATTAATATTTAAAAAAAACATAAGACAATAAATTATTTTTATTATGAAATCCATTTTTTTTCATTTCAATCCATATTTTATGTTATGTGTAGCTTTATTCATATTTCCATAACACATTGAGAAGGTTTTTCTACAATTTACTATCAATATCTAGGAAATGACCTTGATCACAAGCTTAACTAGAACAATAGCATCAAGAAGAGGATTAATGAAAGGTGATGTGGGACAAAAAGAAATTCATTTTTAAAAAATTTGTCACTCTCATTATCTTATATAGCCATAAAGCCTGAGGATATAGTATTTTGAGAAAATCTTTGAGAAAATCTTAGAGAAAAATTAAGCAAATACATAAGTTATTTATTACTTATAATATAAAAATTAAGATCAATAATGTTGTTACTTCATTAGCATTTGTTTGACAAGATTAAATGCTATCTATTTGTTTACAAACGCCTATGATGCAGAAAATTGAACAACCCTTTTGTTTTTAGACCTCTATTACTTTTGCTCCAAAAAGAAGCCACCGCTTTCCCTCTAGAATCAGCCACCTGTAGTCCTTTGCTCATGGACATTGCTACAATTGCCACCGCACTGTTCTTCAATGTCTTCTCAGCAGTTGTTGGAACACCATTTCATAACCTCCTTCTGCTTGCAAAGCACTTTTTCTGCTTTCTTTGTTGATCCCTTTAGTGTTATCGGTACTCGAACTAAAGCGGTATGAGGTGAGGAGTATTGAATGCAAAGGCTCCTCTCCATCTTCAAAATTTTGTACAAGGCTCTTAGACAGCAATTTTTTATGCTTGGTCTTCTGATTTGGAGCAACTAGTCGACTGTCCTGGAATATGGATTCTTGGATTATAAATTAGCAAGATCTTTATTTCAATTATTCTTATTGAACAACTGTGAAGAACAATATTAAAAATAGGTATTGTAAGAAATGAATGATTACATGCTTTTCTTCTTCGCTATATCCAAAGTTTTAATTTGATTACAACCACAGAACATATATATCTGAACACTATAATCCGAAATACAGAAAGAGATATAATCTGAAACACAGAAAGAGATTCAAGATGTTCAGGATTCGGTTTAAACCCCAATCCTTTTGTATCAAAGCTTTGCTTGTGATGTGTATTACAATTAAATAGATAATTTATACTCTAGTTTGGTTTATCTATCATTAATGATTAAATATGGTAAATAAAGTAGAGAATTAAGTTACAAACCAAATTACAATTGTGTAAAGTAACCCATTTGTAAGTCATTCAGCTAGTTTTATGAGATTCTTGATATTGGTTTGGTTGCGAACACAACGCGTCACTGTTCGTCGTCTAGCTGCTGCAACTTTTATGATGAATCAATGCAATCCCTTAGGAATAATCCAATCTGTAAGAAATTAATGAAACAACCATGTTAATTGGAAGACCCTAAACCTAAACCTAAACCACTAGACAGCATTGCAACAACAAAGTAAACCGAAAAGAAGATCCAAGTAACCCCTGAAGATTCATCAAGACGTTGAAGTAACTCATAATATTCATCATGATTTCAAAACTGAATTCCAAATATTCCTCTATTTGAGTTGGAAGAAAGAACCACAATTTTGATCGAGATGCCATCATACTTTTCCTAAAAAGGTTTATCAAATTGAGGAGCTCACATTTGTCTTACATGCATATATTATATATTTAATATGCATACTTAGTTCTATGTGAAGTCGGATGGGTATGGAAGATGTCACAAAGCAGAGTTTATATGTGAATTCTTTTATTATGAAGTTGGAATGAAACCATGCAGTGATCTTAATATGGCAGATGTCAGAAAGCATAGTTTATATGTGAATTATTTTATTTCAGAAGTTGGAATGAAACCGTGGCCTTAAAAGATATTATATTCAAGTGAATTTTCATGTACCTCTCTGGATTGGCATTTTTAAACTCCCGATTGATGGTTCTTGAATGCTTTAAGTGAATTTTACGTGATAAACAACTACCTAACTTGACTTATACAACCACTAATCTACATGATAGGTTCTTATAACATATTTATCAATAATATTATAAAAGTTCTTATAATTATTACAATTACTTCTTGAACCTAAACTTCCTAAATCGAAGGGTTTGATTTCATCTTATTTAATTGAATAAGTTAGTCAAAATATACTTTTCAGTCATTTGGTTAAGTTCTCGTTCCAAAATCTGTGAATCTGTGATGTTATAGTGTTCCACGATAAAATGATAGGTTCTTATTACATATTTAACAATAATATTATAAATTTTTTTATAATTATTACCATTACTTCTCAAACCTAAACTTAAACTTACTAAATAGAAGAGTTTGTCTTCATCTTATTGGTCCAAAGAGATTGTCTTCATCTTATTAGTCCCTGCCTTTAGGGACTCTCTTGCAATCATTACGGTCCAAAGAGATTGTCTTTATCTTATTAGTCCCTGCCTTCAGGGACTCTCTTGCAATCAATTTGCCATCATTTTGTATTAGTTAGCACACAAATCAAATTTTTTATTAAAAGTTTTTAAACTCAACCATGATTTAATTGGTACAGCCTTTCAATTCACCAATCAGAAAATCGGGCTTCATATAGAGGCAAAAGGGCATTCAAGCTTATAATTTGTTACTTCAAAACTTGAAATATTATTATGCTTTATCCTTTGGAAGTAATGCTACTATTGAGGTTAGCATTAGTTCCCAAAATTTAATGTTTAATGTCCAAACTATTGCTTTCGTGAACCACTGCCCAACGCTATCATCTTCCATAGCGTGAACCACAACCCTATTATTATGCTTTATCCTTTGGAAGTAATGCTACTATTGAGGTTAGCATTAGTTCCCAAAATTTAATGTTTAATGTCCAAACTATTGCTTTCGTGAACCACTGCCCAACGCTATCATCTTCCATAGCGTGAACCACAACCCATCGCCATAATATTCCATCGCAACAAAACCCTTTAGATAAAAATATTGCTAGTCTGCCACTACCCTCCTCGACCCATCGTTGCAACAAAACCCGTAAGATAGACAGCCTGCCCATATTTTCTAAACAAATATGGTTCGTTGACGTTAAGAAACACACAAAGAAAAACAAAAAGACGCACAACTAAACATTGAGCGTTTCATCTGATTGTAATTCTTTGTGAATTCCAAGTCTAATTCTTTGTGAATTCCAAATCCAATTATTAGCAAATTGAAACAATAGTGTAGTTGTCATTTGTCTATCAACCGGTATTTTAACCAGCTTGGCTTCTTGTGCAACCCTCTTTTGAGCTACACTCACTGTCTTCTTGCCTTGCCCTAATCTCACCTGTGCTTAGCTAGTGAGTTAGGTGACCCATGGTATTTTCTGACCTATGGTATTCACCCATAGTATTGTCATTTGTATATCCTATTTAAACCATTCTTAATAATGAGAAGGTCCCACAGTACCTTTAACTACTTCATTGTTTTATTTTATTTTACATGGTATCAAAGCTTACGGCATGATCCATCCATTGTCTAAGAAACCCTTTCCACAAAGTGAAAAGAACGTACAGTCAGTAGCAGCTGTGTATCGCAGCCTAGATTGCATTCTACGGTTCTGGCGCATGAATTTTTTTTCTTCATCTCTCTGTGAGTCCATCTCCGGATCTGAACATGTGCAGCTCCATATCAACTCGTGGAGCCCATCTGCCGTGAATTTTATTCCAATCTGTGGCCCCTCTCTCAAACGCTGGAGCCCATCTGCCGTGAATTTTATTCCAATCTGTGGTCCCTCTCTCAAACGCTGGAGCCCATCTCCCTGAACGGATTTCAACGTGGAAATCTGCATCTTCACGGTTCAGGAGGCAGAACGCACCCATTTTTTGCTTTTGCAGCCGACGTTTGGTCGATTGATGGTCTCTACCTGCTGCAACAGTAGACTAAAGAAGCAGTAAACAATTTTTTTATATACAATCGTAGACTAAAACTCCCACGCATGACACCACTGATCTGCGTGAGGGAACTAATCTCTGAGTCTTGTTGAAGGGATCGAACGGTAGTTGGTATTTTTATGAAGCATTGGTTTGATTCAGAAGTCCACATCATGCGCTGATTTTCAGCTGAAACCCAAAACAAATGTGGAGCGAAGGAAGGAAGCGCATTTACTGTTGAAAAGAAGAAAGCGCCCTCTTCCAGATCGCCAGATCAGAATTTTTTTCTACCAGAGGCCACCACACTTAACCCTTTTGGGAAGTGCATTACCTAGACATGCTACCGCTCCTTTTCCACATTGAAAGAGCTTTTCCACCGCAAATATTGAAGAGGAAAGGAGCATTACCACTGCTCTGCCTGCATTTGGAGAGCGGGGTGAAACTCTGAAACTTACACCAATTTTGGGCACCGCGCCCCGTCAGTGCTCTTTTCCATTGAAGGAGTGGTGCTCGATTTTATTAAAAAAAGGGAGAAAAGTGAAAAGCTATGGGATTTTTTTTAGTCATATCAGATGGCTAGTACCCTCACATTGAAGCCAATCTCCAGATGCATAAGCCAACTATGAGTTTTGGTCCTCAACAAATGTCTAGCTCAACAAATGTTGGGATATGGTTGAAACTGAGTTCAAAGAACCCGATACAAATGCTCTGGATGTAATGAATAATTCTTGGAAGAGTGCGTTTCGAGACCAAGATCTCAGAGCCACATGGCTGGTCCAAAGTTGCATCGAGGATTCCATTTTTCCACAGTTATCAAGAGCTACTAGCGCATATGAAGCTTGGAATCTACTTACATCATCCTACAAGGGAACCGATCAGATTAAAATGGTAAGACTGCAAATCCTATGCCTTCAATTTGGAAGTTTGAAGATGAAAAAGTCAGAAATTGTAGATCGGTTCATGATTAGGGTTTTAGGTATCATGACCCAATTCCAAACCTATGGTGAACCGCTAGAACAAAATATCGTTGTTGAAAATATTCTTCGGTGTCTTACCAAGAAGTTTTCTATGGTAGCGAGTGCCATTGAAGAGGAAAAATATGTGTCTCAGTTCACCCTAGAAGAGTTGACTGGATCTCTTCTATCTCATGAAGCCTGATTCAATCAAGAAGAATAATCATTGACCAATGCATTCAACACCCAAGCTTCTCTCAACAGAGGTTGAGGCAGAGGAGGACAAGGTAGAGGAAAAAGAGGTTGAGGGTCTCGAGCCGAAGAAAACAAAACCAGTCACAGTCAAGAACACTTAGATCATTTAGATCACTCTCACAACTCTCAAGGTCATATGGGGAGAGGCAAGAGATGTACCAATAAGTCCAATGTTCAGTGTAACTATGAGAATGCAGAAAGAAGCAAGCTGATAAGAACAATAACCAGAACAATAGTAGAGCCAATGTCTCCAAAGAAGAAGAAGGCTCATCAGAGGTGATGTTTCTGTCTTATCAAGCAACTGAAGAACACTGCAGCTCATATCTATGGCTACTAGATAGCAGTTGCACCAATCACATGACATGTAACAAGTCCCTATTCTCTAGTTTGTGATATATACTATACTATTTATGATAAACCTCCCATCAAGAGATTCATAGCCAAAGTTGAAATGACCAAGAATAGAATATTTCCTCTCAATCTTAGGAGTTCCAGCCTTCAACATTGTGTAACCCATACAGTTTCCAGCCTAGATGAATCCTGGTTATGGAACTGTAGATTCAGTCATCTTCCTTTTAAGAGTCTCAATCTCCTACACAAACAGTCAATGGTCAAAGGGTTACCGGTTATTCATGAACAATCCAACACCTATGAGGATTGTATCACTGGTAAACATCAAAGGGACAGTTTCCCCACTTCCACGTCTTGAGCCAAAGAACATATTGAGTTAGTTCATACAAACCTCTGTAAACCCATGCAATCCTAATCAATAGGAGGCATTTTTTTATTTTCTGACTTTTATTAAGACAAATGATGGAGTGATCCTTCATACATACAACAAGAAGAAATGTCAGATATGCCAGATCTACCTATCAAAATTCCAAGATTGGAAGTACAGTAGTAAGAAGCAACAACATAAAGTCCACCACAACACCAGAAAACCAGAATCTTGAGAGAGTTATATGAACAGACTCCAGTTATTGATGAGCAACTTCAGTATGCTCTATTCTCCTGTCATCCCAGATCTTTTAATGAAGCAGTGAAGGATGCACATTGGGTAAAATACATGAATGAAGAGATTGATGCAATAGATAAAAACTAGGCTCGATATCTTGTTAACATCCCTGTAGACAAAACCACTATTGGAGTCAAATGGGTCTATAAGACCAAACTGAATGAAAAATGAGAACTTGAAAAGCACTAGGAAAGGTTGGTTTCCATAGGATATGCCCAGAAGTATGGCGTAGATTATGATGAAACCTTTGCTCATGTAGCAATGATGGATACCATCAGAGCTATACTTGCCATTGTAACTCAAAATCAATGGCCTGTGTATTAAATGGATGTAAAATATGTCTTTCTTAATGGAATTCTTGAAGAATAATTTTATGTAGAACAACCACCTAGTTATACTATCAAAGGTCATGAACACAAAGTGCTTAAGTTGAAAAAGGCCTTGTATGGTCTAAAACAAGCTCCACTGGCTTGGTACAATAGGATTGACTGCCACCTCATTAATAATGGTTTCAGCAGAAGCAACAATGATCCCACTCTGTATGTCAAAATAGAGAAAGGTAAAATGTTGATGGTATGTATTTATGTTGATGACATGATTTACACTAGAAATTTGATGCTTGAAGGTTCCAAGACAGTCATGAAAAAAGAATTTGAAATGATTGATCTAGGGATGATGAAGTACCTCCTTGTTTTGGAAGTTACTCAAACTATTGAAGGTATTTTTATTTTCCAGCATAAGTATGCCACTGATATTTTGCAGAGATTCAGAATGGATAAATGTAAACCAATAGAAACCCCCATTGCTCTTGGCACCAAGTTAACCAAGAACGGTGATGGACCAACATTAAATGGTACACTCTATAAACAAATGGCAAGAATTTTAATGTACTTGAATGCAAATAGACCTCATTTGATGTATGTTGTTGGCCTTATTTCCATATTTATGGAGTCTCTGAAATACTTTCACTAAGAAGTTGGAAAAAAAATTCCGAGATATGTTGCATGAACACTTGGATATGGACTATGGTACACTCACACACCAGACAATACTCTCATAGGGTACATTGATAGTGATTTTTTCGGTAGTATTAATGATAAGAAAATCACATCTAGTTATGCTTTCAATTTGGGAACAAATATGATCTCTTGGGAATCTCAGAAGTAACCCATTGTTAGCATGTCTTCTGCAGAAGCAGAATATGTAGCAGCCACCACAACATCTTTCCATGCAATTTGGTTAAGAAGATTGTTAAAGGATATGTGACACATTGAAAAGGATCCCACTTCTATTTTTTGTGATAATAGCCCTGCAATATAGTTGTCCAAACATAATGTATTTCATAGAAAAAGCAAACACATTGACACTCTCTATCATTTCATTCGTGAGTTAGTCAATGATGGACAAATTTATTTACTGTTTTGTGGCTCTAAGGAGCAGTTGGATGACATGTTCACCAAACCATTGGGAACATATGCATTTGTATATCATAGAGAGCACGTAGGCATAGACAATGTTGAATATGTACTACCAGTTTAAATTAAGGGTGTGTGTTGAAGAATGTAATCTCACATGTGGTTAGTTAGTGAGTTAGGTGACCCATGGTATTTTCTGACCTATGGTTTTCACCCATAGTATTGTCATTTGTATCCCCTATTTAAACTAATATTATTAATGAGAATGTATTCAATCTTTCCATAATGCTTCTGTTTGCTTCATTGTTTTCTTTTACATACCGGTCTAAAGTGACTATTCTCTTTCATGAGCTGCACCAATACTGGTCTATTGTTTTTTTAGTGTTTTTTTAAAGCAATAAATACAAGAAGCATATTTCACTCATTCATTTGCAGTTCTCATTGAGATAGTTCAGCTAGACTTTGGAAGATTCGTAAGACAGTAAGACTTTCCCTCACTTAAATTATCATAATTAAATTACCAAAATTATAACGATGCTTAATAAAGTTATTTAACTTCAAGGGAGGCTCTTGATGCTATCAACAGGAGATTTGAAATAAAATACTGGGTTTCTATTAATCCTTTCTATTTGATACCGTGGTACGGAATTGGATGTCGTAGCCATGGCTCCCAACCAGCAATTTCAAAAATAAAAATTTATGAAATGTAAGTTTAATTCTTTGATTTGTTTACGATTGAAATTATGAGAAATGTTTACGATTGAAATTATGAGAAATAGGTGAAATTGTAACACATTAGAGTAATAATTTACTCTTGTTCTTGTTTCCAGTGATTTGTTAAATCCTTCCTCCTTCATCCTTCACCCAGACTCGATCCATGTTCTTCCCTCATCTGGCCATAAACATTGTTGACTTGTCATTGCTCCTTTGCAACTGATTTGAAGAAGGTTTGGAGCTAAACTGATTTTTACATATTCTGTATATCCTTCCTCCATAGCTATATATTTTCTATAATCATGGCAGCTGCAGCGGTAAATAATAGAGAGCTCGCTTTGAATTTGTTCTTCTTGTTTGTCAATTTTTTTATGACAGCTCTTGCTACAACTAGGCTGATCGTTAAGAAGGAAAGTCCTTGCGAGGAGCTATACATCATTGGGGACGGAGAAACTCTCTAGACAATCAACGAGAAATGTAATGCCCCCTTCATTCATGTCGATAGTCCTCAGATCCAAGACGATCCAAGACACCAATGATATCTATGAAGGCCTGCACACCACTAAAGCTGCATCAAGTTTTAATTGTAACACACTGCTCAAAATTAGGGAATTAATTTGATATAAAAATAGTTATAGCCAGCAAACGCATATGCACGTCCATGTATTGATAGAAGCTGCTGGGGTCTATATGCAAGAAAATCAATTAGTGCATGGTAATTTTTAATTTTATGGTTTACCATTTTTTATGTCGTGTTAGGGATACTTGGTGAAGTAAGGGCTCCTTTCTTACCAATCAAATCAGAATTAAGGTTCATATTTAATGAATTTTAATCCATGGGTTCTTAAGATTTGGTTTTGTGATTAATTGTTTTAGTTGGGGAATGGTGGATAGATGTTTTGTTTTTGGTTTGCATGAGAATATGTAGGTATCACGTGACGGAAATTTGTAATTTTATGGAGGAAGACAAGGACTCGATTCCACACTGGTATACATAATTTATACCCTCTTGTGTTATGGTTTCATGACATGGGTCCCCACAGAAGCCCACGAGGCCTGTCTGATATGATCTGATGAGATGAGATGATAGATGATGATGATGATTCCCACCAATAGTAGTTGAATGAGTTCAATTTCAGTTTCTCAATATGAGGATGATAGCTTAGATGATTACAATATGTAGTTTGAGTAAGTTTTAGACGTTTTGAGACTAAATCTCGATGGGTTTTATAATTTTTGTTTTGAGTATTATGAGGTGTAGATATTGCTCAAGTCTCAGCCAGTATTGAATTCGAGTAGGTAACCCATTTGGGTATTAGTACCGTATGCGTTTGATATTATTGAAACGCTCTAGTGCATAGTACATTAGGGAAATAATAATACTAGACATTAGATTAAAGAAATTTGGGGATGATTTGGAAGTGCTAGAGGAGTTTTTTTGGCACTAGATATGTAAGGCATTTTCCATGATGATATGCAATTGTGGATTCCCAACAGCAGAATCATTTTTTAGTTAGGAGAAATTAATTTTATGATGTTGCAGAACTCAAATCTGTTTCTTCTAGTGTACTTCTAGGTTGAAGTCGTCATAGAGATCTGCACTGAGCATCCACGCCTAGGAACTGGACTGAGTTGGTTTTTATACCTGATAAATGTTGTCTATTTAGATTGGATAGTATCAAAAGTTGAAAATCCTTGGCGCATATATATAGAATTTTTCTGTTGTTATGATTTAAAGCTGTCAAATTGAGAGTGGTGGTGTGAAAATTGTGCTCTTGTTATAGGAATGCCAATGATTCCCTCAAGGTAAAAAAACAATTAAAAGGCTATGGGGATTCTAAATAAGTCAGTATATTTCATTGGCCTAATATTCGGCCTTAAGTTTTCAAAATATTATGTTAGATATTTTCTATTATCAAGACTGTGATGTAGATATGCTATGGGTGAAGCAATCATCTTATGTGTTTTGTTTTGTATCATGGTGTTTTGAAGGTCAGATTGACAATAAGATGGATGTGTTTGATGATATGCATATTTTTTTCGGGTGGATTCAGAGCTTGGAGCCCGAAAATGTGTCCAAGATAATGCTGTATTTGATTTTGCAACACAATGGAGTTCAAGAAATCATTTGACTAGTGTGTAGCTCAGACGTCCAATTCCAATCCTTGATATCAAAGGAAAAGAAGGAACTTGGCCGCATTACACCGACTGCCTATAATTCTCATCTACCTCTTCGTATTCCATTGGTTAACAACATTTCCCCATCTAGGATGGGGTTTGCTTTCCAAGGCTTGGTGACAACAGATCACCCAACAATTTACTGGGGGAATCATCACATCTTCGTCAATAGCAAGAAATGTCGTTATCATTTTTGTTACCCACATTATCGTTGCATCCTCATGACCAGTTTCACATGGAAGATCACAACAATGTCTATATCAATTACATGCACAATTCCTTGCCACTTCACATATCCTCCAGTGAGCACCTGCTACAAATACCTCCAACTGGAATATCTTATGAAAAGATCCCCAATTACAGCCAGGAACAACTTACTCTCATAGATGATTATCAACTCAAAGATCAACTTTCCTTCTTCAACGATTCATTGAATCCTCACATGTACCCTTCTATCGATTATCTATTCCTAGATCAAATGGTCAGTTGTGTGAATGGTAACAAATTGAGTATGGATCATCTTAACTCCATAGCTTTTGTTAACGGTGGCAATCTCAATCTAGCTCCATCAACCATTGCTCTGTATATTTTTGAGTCCTCTCCAGCACCGTTTTAGAAGCCTTGAATCTATTTTTCTCGTGGTTACTGTAAGCATGGAAGTAATTGCAGGTTTCTGCATGGATACACGAGGCAAAAGAATACACAGCATCTACCATTGAGTGGTAGCCCTACTGGATCTCGAAACTCTGAAGAAACTTTTTAAGGTGGGCCATTGGAGATATTGGAGATCGAGTTACAATATATTTTGAGAGGTAAGAGAGCGCATGTTTTTATTTCCTAAGTGCCTCAACTCTACTATGAAAAGTATGGAAAGACACTTGAGACGAAGGGTATTTGACTAAGATCCAAAGACATGATAAAGTTGGTTATAGTCTCACCAAAATATTAGCACAATTGAAGAACACTGCCACCCCCATTGACAGGTATTTGCGTACCATAAATCCTTCCCATCATTTCAATTTTTTTAATTTTAATTTAAGTCCACAAGAGTGGTGTAGCAGCTGGTTGCGATGTGATGAAGCTTGAATGAGGCCAGGTGCAAGTTTTGGGATACTTTGGTCGCATAGATAAAACTCATACCAAGTACAAGTTTTGGGTGGCTTTGAAAACACAAATACACTCCTCAAAGAACAACAAAACTCAGCAACATAAATTTTATCAGAAGGATTTCTTAAAAAAAGCAATTTATATATTATATGGTATCACGTTTTTTTAAGCGAGGAACTCACCAATTACTTTGAACACCGCAGAGCATATAGGATGTGCAATAGCATAAGAAATTTCTAATTTTGTCTTAAAAATGGTCTGCAAAATTTATCTTAAACATTTTTAAAATATATGTCACACAATATCTAATTTTATCTTTAAAATTGTCTTAAACACTGTCTTAAAAATTCCTAATATATATAAAAGCAATTTAAACTAAAAATTAAGACAAAATACTAATTTGTATTTAGAAAATGTCTTAAACATCCCCACCATGTAGACCATGTAGGTTATGTGGATCACTGTGTGTAGGTTGGCCCCTACCTTTCCATTATGTGTTATGTCGTTCCTTTGGGAAGAAAATTAAGTCACATTTGGTCGCATTATCCATCCAACCCCTTTCAGAATCCATTAAGTATCAATCGATCACTATAAAGCATCAATTGCATTCCTTCCTTTAGTGGCACCACCATAGATTAACTCCAACACAACCCCTCTTGAATGGCCTTTGGTGCTACCCATGCTTAGACTTGCTTCCTTTACCAATTTCTTACATTCGTGCTTCTTTATTTGTGGCAGGACATCTTCAACAACCAACATAACAAATTTTTTTATTATCAAGAATTCAAGAATTGTTCACTCAAAGTTCATCTCACCTTCATCTCACCTGTATTCACACACTGCTGACAAACCCACCTTCAGATGTTGCAAGGAAACAAGAAGACCTAGAGAATCATCACTAACACTTTCTACCAGCTTGAGGTAAAACTACCTCTTCAATGATTCTATGAATGTAATAATGGATGAACACATAGAAAAAACCAATATTTCCACACAACTTGTCGAATCGGGCATCGATGACCAGCAAGGGGGATTTGTGTTGGAAATAGTAATTACTCACAGATTTGTATCTTATCTCAGCCGACTTTGTCAGATTCTATATCAGCTCACATCTTGTCGGACAGTCTGACAAGAGTGAAGAGTCCATAACTCGGCAATGTAAATTAGTTGAATTAATTTTCTGAACATAATTTTTAGGTAGATAATTATTACAGCCATTAATGTCAAGACTGTAGATTCACAAAGAAGTAATCACAGGTTTCCTATAAATAGAAGAATAAGATTGTAAATTAAGTAAGAGGCACAGAGACACAACAAAGAGAATTCTAAGAGAACTTTGAGCAGAGAGTGAAGAGGATTGTGTCAAAGCTCAAGCTTCTGTGTGTTTGAAGATGTCGAGAGTCGAAGCTCTGTAAAAGGTTAAACATCTTTTGTAAATTTCAAGTTTTCATTTATGGAAATATAGTTCTTTGTTATGTCTCGACAAGTTATATAAATCAAATAGTTTATGCTTGAATGCATGTTTATTTAGCCACACATTCTCTCTAGAGTTACTTGAGTAAATATTGTTTACATTTACGGTTTGAGTGAAATATCAAAGAATCCATAGATTTCTCACCTAGTAAAAATTCCAGGTTTTACGACAGAGTGGTCGACACACATCTTCCTAAATGTTTGGTTATATGCTTTTATAATTCTATCAAATTGTCGATTGTGTCAGTTTTTACTTCATATTAATGGTGGGTAAAAAACATTTGTAAGTTCTTAAGTCCTTTAGACTAAGAAATATCCTTTGTAAATTTCGACTAAAAAAAACTGTTCGAGCAAGTGAGTCGAAGTAAAATTGTCGAGTTAAACCGACAAGTTATCGAAGTTGTGAAACCGAAAAATGGTCGAAGTAAAACCTGTTGGTAAAACCGACAAGTAAGAACTTGTCAAGGTAAAAGAGTTTGGTCGAAAAGTCTGACCATATCGGTATACTTTTATACTCGGAGTTAGACAAGTTCTACTTGACAAGTAAAAAGAAAAAGAGGTCAGCATGAAAATTTTATAACTGAGTGGTAACTCAAGTTTGCTGGCTTGGTTTTTGCTAACTGGTATCAAGTCAAGGTTTAGAAAAGAAATCTTTTCTTAAAAGGGAAAAAGTAATTTTCTAAGGTAAAATTAAAAATGGCTTCTACTTCTAGTCCAAATATGTCGATTTTGCAAACTCCACTTTTTACAGGAAAGAATTATGAATATTGGTCTCTAACAATGAAGGATTTGTTCAGAGCTCAAGATGTCTAGGAAATTTCCCAGCATGGTTATGCAGAACCAACAGATCAAGAAATATATAACAATCTCACCAAAGCTAAGAAAGATGCCCCAAGGGAACAGAGGAAGAAATATGGAAAGGCTCTATTCTACATACATCAAGCCATGCATGAAAGCATACTCCCAAGAGTAGCAGCAACAATTAACGCTAAGCAGGCATGGGACACATTGGAGACCACATATCAAGGCTTGGACAAGGTAAATACTTCCAAATTGCAGATTCTTAGAAGATACTTTGAATCTCTATCCATGAAAGAATCGGAGTCAGTAGACTCATTCTACACCAAAGTTGTTGGTTTGATAAATCAACTTAAATCTCATGGGGAAACCATAACAAACCAAAGGGTGGTTGAAAATTTTCTTAGAAGTCTTCCCCCAAGATTTGAATCTTTGGTTGTGACCTTGATAGAACACACATACATTTTGGTGTTTACCATTGATGAGCTGCAAGCTTCACTCATCAATCATGAACACAGAATTAGCAGAACAAACACATCATTGGAAGGTGCATTCGCAGCACAATCATCCATAAGCCGTAGTAGAGGCAAGGGTAGAAACAACTAGAGAGGAAGAGGAAGAAGTTCTTCTAGAGGAGGACGTGACATAAGTCCTGCAAATGTCATTGGTAGAGGAGAGAATCAGAATCCAAGTCAGCCAAGTGGTCAGAGGTTTGATAAATAAAAAATTCAATGTCATTAAATTTTAAGAAATTTGGTCATTATGCATATGAATGCAAGAATAAACAATATGACCAAGGAAAGAAAATCCCAAATTAGTCGACCAACACCAGCACTCCGACAAGTGCAATGTTAATGGCATATGCATCTCCAATTGAATGTAATGTTGTCCAAGAAATTCCACATGACATATGGTACTTAGATTCATGCTGCAACAATCATATGACTGGTAATTTAATTTTTTTTTCCAGTCTAGATAATTCAATTCAAATTGATGTTACACTTAGAAATAATGTCCAAGTTATTGTTTTGGGAAAATGTATTGTTGGCATTCTAACCAAACAGGGGGAGACTAAGTTTATCCCTAATGTCTATCATGTTGAAGGTCTGAAACACAATTTGTTGAGAATTGGACAACAGATACAAAAATGCTACAGATTCTATATAGAAGATGATCACTGTGTGATTAAAGACAAGCGTCCAAGCAACTAGCTGATAGTAAAAATGCCAATGACAAGCAATTGCTTGTTTCCATTGAGGATAGTTCCAAACATGGAAGGAAAGAAAAATACAGGGGAAGCATTCAAGGAAGAAAGTAAAGAAGTAGTCAAGAATTTCAACAAGAAAGAAAATGGTAGCACTGATTTTCAGGTTGCATTTCAAATAGAAGTTTAGGATGAATCCTGGTTGTGGCATTTCAGTTTTGGACATCTGAATTTTGGTGGGATGAAGCTAATGCACACAAATAATATGGTGAAAGTATTTCCATTGATCGATAGACTAGAAAGGGTTTGTGAAGGATGCATTTTTGGCAAGCAGCATAGAGAGACTTTTCCAGACAGAAAGTTATATAGAGCACGCACACCACTTGAAATTGTGCACTTTGATATTTGTGGTCCAATGCAGACATTATCCATTGGTGGATGTAATTATTTTCTTACTTTTATTGATGACTACTCAAGAAAAACATGGGTATATTTTCTGAAACATAAATCTGATGCATTTAGTTATTTTCAATAGTTCAAGGCACTCATGGAGAACTAGAGTGGACATCGCATCCAAATATTAATGACTGACAGAGGAGGTGAATATTTTTCAAATGAATTTCTAAATTTTTGCAAGACCCATACAAAAGCAATTCATTGCACGGTATACACCTCAGCAGAACGGTGTCGCAAAAAGAAAGAACAAAACCATTATGGAGATGTCGTGCATCATGATGGCATGCAAGCATTTGTCAAATGAATACTCGGCTGAAACAGTCGCAACTACTGTATATATCATGAACAGATGTCTGACAAAGAGTGTGAAGAACAAAGTTCCTCAAGAAGCATGGACAGGTATGAATCATAGTGTTACTCATTTAAAAAAATTCGGTTGTGTTGCATATGCTCATGATCCAAATGAGCTGAGAAATAATCTAGACAACAAGGGACACAAATGTATTTTTGTTGGCTATTATGAAGACACAAAAGCATACAAAAGTTGTATGATCCTATCGCAAGGAAAGTGATCATCAGTCGAGATGTTTAACTTGTCAAGAATGAATCATGGGATGGAACTTTCGACATAAATGTCAAGATTGTGTCGAATGTTGACAATGATGACATGGTGGAGGAAGTGGTTCAAACACCCCATGTAATTCAACCAGTCGCAGCACCGTCGAATCCCATGAAACTGCGACATGGTTCAATACAAGGAACACTAACACAAGTTGCAGCTCAAGATACGCTGACAAGTACACCAAAAGGACAACAGACTCCATCAAGCATTTCATCGAGATTGACATTGACAGAACCGGTGAAGACAAGAATTCTGTGTGAGATATGTGAAGCTGGTACACCAAATTCATTCTCTCTCTTTGCATTATTTTATCCTATATATGATCCACTGACATTTGAAGAAGTTGTCGAAGAAGAAGTATGGGCACAAGCCATGGATGAAGAAATAAAATCCATTGAGAAGAATCAAACATGGGAGTTGGTAGATATATAAAAAATAAAGATGTAATCAGCGTCAAATGGATTTATAAAACAAAGAAAGATGCTGATGGAAATGTGCAGATGCACAAAGCAAGATTGGTAGCAAGAAGGTTCACACAACATCCTGGCATATATGTCAATGAAACTTTTGCACCTGTCGCACACATGGACACAATCATAATAGTCCTGGCCATTGCTGCACAAAACAAATGGCATGTTTATCAAATGGATGTTAAGTCAGAATTTTTGAATGGATATCTAGAAGAGGAAGTATATGTGGAACAACCACAAGGATATGAATTTCCAGGTCAAGAGCATAATGTGTACATCCTTAAAAATGCACTATATGGTTTGAAGTAAGCTCCTAAATCTTGGTACGGTCGGATTGATTCCTATCTCATTGAAAATGGATTTAACAGAAGTGAAAGTGAACCAATTTTGTACACCAAAGTTGATGAGAAAGGTAATATGTTAGTTGTCTGCCTGTATGTATATGATTTAATATTTATTGGTGACTTTGGAATAGAATAATTTAAAGTATTCATGGAAAGTGAATTTGAAATGAATAATTTGGGGCTTATGAAATTTTTCCTAGGCATTGAAGTCCAACAGTTTGAAAGTGATATTTTTATATCACAGTCAAAGTATGAAAGTGAAGTTTTAAAAATATTTAATATGTCTAATTGCAATACAACCCCAACGCCAGTAATAACATGTTTAAAATTGAGCAAAGATGATGAAGGATCAACTATAGATCCTACGTTGTTCAAAAGGCTGGTAGGAAACCTTATGTATTTAATAATGACAAGGCCATACATCATGTATGGAGTAAGTATGATATCAAGATTCATGGAATCGCCAAAAGAATCTGAATGGAAAATAGGTAAAAAAATTATGAGGTATGTAAGTGGCACAAAAGACCTTGGCATTATGTATTCAACCTCAGAAAATTTTAAACTCATTGGATACACTGACAGTGACAATGGAGGCAACATAGGTGATAAGAAGAGCACATCTAGGTACACATTTCATTTTGGTACAGGTGTTATTTCATGGGCTTCAAAGAAACAACCCACAGTAACTTTATCTTCAGCAAAAGTAGAATATGTTGCAGCTACAAATGCTGCATGTCAAGATGTCTAGATGCAGATTAGAGTGTTAAAAGACTTGTCACAAAACCAACAAGAACCAACAACCATATTTTTTGATAACAATTCAACCATTGCATTATCAAAGAATCATGTGTTCCACAAGAGAACAAAGCACATCGACATAAGGTTTCATTTCATAATAGAGTTGGTGAACAACAAATACATTTGTTTAGAATTTTGCAGGTGTGAAGATCAACTTGTAGACATCTTTACAAAACCATTGACAAAGGATACATTTCAGTATCTACGTAGTTATATTGGAATGACAAGTTCTGTAGAGTGAACTCTGTAATCCACAGAGCATGTTTAAGCTTTGATACATTTTGTAAAATTTTGGTTTTAAAATCCCCATCTGCTCATAATTAAGGGGGAGTGTTGGAAATAGTAATTACTCGCAGATCTGTATATGATCCCAGCCGACCCTGTCAGAGTTCGTATCAATTCAGATATTGTCGGACAGTCTGACAAGAGTGAAGAGTCCATGACTAGGCAATGTAAATCAGTCGAATTAATTTTCTGAACATAAGTTTTAGGTAGATAGTTATTACCGTAATTAATGTCAAGAGTGTAGATTCACGAAGAAGTAATCTCAGGTTTCCTATAAATAGAAGAAGAATATTGTAAATTAAGTAAGAGACAAAGAGACACAACAGAGAGAATTCTAAGAGAACTATGAGCAAAGAGTGAAGAGGATTCTCTCGAATATCAAGCTTCTGTGTATTTGAAGAAGTCGAGAGCTGAAGCTCTGTAAAAGGTTAAACAACTTTGTAAATTTCAAGTTTGTATTTACCGCAATATAGTTCTTTGTTATGTCCCAACAAGTAGTATAAATCAAATAGTTTATGGTTGAATACATGTTTATTTAGCACATTCTCTCAAGAGTTACTTGAATAAATGTTGTTTCCACAATTACAATAAAATTTAGAGGTTTTACGCCACAAGTCTTCCTAAATGTTTGGTTATATGTTTTTATAATTTTGTCAAATTGTTGATTGTTGATTGTGTCCGTTCTTAAGTCCTTTAGACTAAGAAATATCCTTTGCAAATTTCAACTAAAAAACACCAATGGAGTTAAACCAACAAGTTGTGGAAGTAAACTTTTCGAAGTTGTGAAAGCTAAACATTTGTAACTTCTTTAGTCCTTTAAACTAAGAAATATCCTTTGTAAATTTCGACTAAAAACAAACCAATCAAGTTAAACCAACAAGTTGTGGAAGTAAACTTGTCTAAGTCTTGAAACCAAGAAGTTGTCGAAGTAAAACTTGTTGGTAAAACTCACAAGTAAGAACTTGTCGAGGTAAAAGATTCTGGTCGAAAAGTCCAACGATATGGGTAGATTGATCTAGTCAAAGTTAGACAAGTTCTACCGACCAAGTAAAAAGAAAAAGAAACTGGTGTGGAATTTTTATAACTAAGGGGTAACTCAATTTTTCCCACTCGATTTTTGCTAACACTTTGTAGGACACATTAAAAATGGTGAAATCCATGAAATGCACGAACGGGCAGATATAGCATAATTGGGACATTTTACCCATATTAACACTTTGTAGGACACATTACAAATGGTGAAATCCATGAAATGCACGAACGGGCAGATATAGCATAATTGGGACATTTTACCCATATGAATGGCAGAACCACTCGACTCTCATGGCGCAGGAATGCATGATATTGCTATTGATAAGCGCCAGAGTGGTGTTAGAGGCCACGTTGTCTAGGAAACCCCCGGTTCGGGGATTGTTCAGTTGGATTTCCATCTCATGGGAATCGATCAACGGTCCATAGGTTTGCAGCTCCAATAGGGTTGCCTCGGTCAGATCTCCAGAGCCCTGGTGGCGTTGTAGCGGTGATCCAACGGGATTTTCAGGAGATCGCCAATCTCCACCATGACCCGCGGGTCGAATCGCTTGTTCTGAACCTAAGAATTCAAGTGGAAGGATCGCTGCCCCTTGCAGGATTGCTCTGGTGCTCCATACGTTGTTCAATACGAAGGAAAAGATATGCTTCTAGTGTCTTGACGTGTAGGCAACATGGGTTTGGAGGTGCAAACCATGAAAATATCATTTTACCATGTGGAATAACATGTACAAAATCCAATCAGGTCCACGTTAACACTTGTTATGTCTACGATAGTTGGCAATGTCAGTTAGACGCATGGTTATCTATAACGTATGTTATATGTGTTATATGTGTACGAAGGTTATAAGAAAAACGAATTTTTTTACTATTTTTATTTGTAAAGGATATTAAGTGACTCACAAACAATAATAACACAAGGACAAGGACCAAGTGCTCTATTTGGGCAAGAATTATCCATTGAGTTGCAGAGCATTTAATGTTGCTGCAGCAGGCTTGATTATCGTTGGATTTCGAGTGGCTCAAAATCCAACGGTTGTCAAACCTGTTGCAGCAGCATTAAATGCCCTGAAGCTCAATAGATAGCTATTACTCTCTATTTGTAATATATAGGGTACTCTTAGATGTACATTCCCCGAGAAGGATCAAGAGATGGAAGTAAAGACTTGTCCAATGTTGTTGAATGTTGGAAAAATTCTGAATTCCAATGCTGACCATAGCAGTTTCAGCGACAGATCGAGCAAAGTCGAGGTACGTAATGTAGAGAGTTGTCTGTGAGGTTGAGACTGTCTTGTAATCTCTCCTTCTTCATTAATGAGCTTCAATACTTTTCCTATATGGATGTTTCCCCTTTGGAGTTTTACCACATGAAATGTTGCTGTTATGAATGTTGTTGTTGATGTGTAATTGGATAATATGTCTCTGAAATTTTAACAAGTGGTATCAAAGCCTAAGCGTGAAAGAATCGCTTCTGGAAGAGGAGATCATGTGGTTGTTGCTGAAGAGGAGACTGCGTGGTAGAATCGCTGCTGAAGAACTGTCGTTTGGAAGCTAGAGAACCCGTGAAAAGAGGTGAATGATTGTGAGTTGTTTTGCTGCCACAGCTAGAGGGTCACAACCATGAGGGAACCCACTGTTTTTTTTCTAAATTACTGCTGAAGCCTGCATGGAGAAGAAGACATACTAGAAAGGAACTTGCAGTTGGGACAAGCCCGCGACCACCTACTGGAGGATTGTGTGAAGAGCTAGGACGTTGTCATTGTTTGAATGATCAACAGGGGAGGCCACCTTCTAAGAGGTTGCGAGTTTCTAACGAAGGATCGTGTATCCAGTTGTGTGGAAGTATTTGCTAGCTCTTCCTACACAGAGGCTAAAGGATCGTGAACCTGGCCTGAAGATCGATAGATAAAAGCTAGCAGACCGCTGGAGGTGTGAGCGTGAATGTCCACCGCTGGACAGAGGTCGCGTGTGGAGAAAAATGAGTTTGTGTGCAGCCACCGGTGACTACGAAGGATTTTTGGGTAAAATAAAAATTTAGTCGTGTTATTNTTCCAATAAACTTCACAGTTTTTATTATTATTCCAAACAACCAATAAACTTGACGGTTTTATTTTTTATTCTAAAATTCCAAAACTTCCAATAAATAAAAATAACATTCAAAATAATTTATGGTCGAGACAATTTACGGTTTTTTTGTTCGGGAATTTTTTGTTGTGGAAAATATAAGTATATTTTCAATAATGTTTAGCATAAAGCTTGAGATTGAAAAATTTAATGGTAAAAACAATTTTGAACTATGGAAGTTAACAATGCAAGATTTATTAGCTCAGTAGGGGTTATAGAGAGATTTAGATGGGAAAAGAAAAAAACATCTCACCATGACAGATGATGAATGGGAGGATCTAGATGCTGAAGCGCTAAGCCCAATCCATTTATGTCTTGCGGATGATGTGTTGTTTAACATTATTGGAGAAACATCAGTAGCAAGCATGTGGAACAAATTAGAAAGTTTGTATATGACCAAATCAGTGACAAATAGAATTTACTTGAAGCGACAGTTGTATGGTATGCGGATGAAATAAGATACAAAGATTGCAGATCATTTAAATGTTTTTAACACTCTTATTTGTGAGTTGAGTAGTATGGATGTTAAAATTGATGATGAAGATAAAGTAGTGAATCTTTTATGTACTTTACCTGAGTCTTGGTGTCAAGTAGTTTCTTCCATTATCCTTAATACAATTGATACTTTAGAATTTGACAATGTGGTTGGATCATTATTGTTTAAGGAATTAAGGAAGAAAACCAGTGTTGAAACCTCTTCGTAAGAAGCTTTGATTGTTAGAGGTCGATCCAAGGATAAAGGAGAAAATTCAGGAGGTACTTCCAGGTCTAAATCAAAGGGAATAAAGAGCAAATTAAAATGTTGGTATTGTAACAAAATTGGTCATCTAAAGAAGGACTGTTGGAAGAGACAAGAATCCAAGAAGGATGAATCCAAGTTAGAGCCAAATTCAGCCAAGTCTTCTAATTCAGGTATGATTGATGAGGTCTTGTTTGTTTGTAATATTTCTAAATATAATGAGGAATGGCTATTAGATTTTGGTGTATTGTATGATATATGTACTCATAAAGATTGGTTTGATTCCTATCAAATAGTTAATGATGGAATAGTTCTTTTAGGAGACAATCATTCATGTACAATTGTTGGGGTTGGAAGTGTTAAAATTAAGATGTTTAATGGAGTAATAAGAACACTTACATATGTTAGAAATGTACTTGAGTTAAATAAAAATTTGATTTATTTGGCAGTATTGGGTTCTTGTGGTCATAAGTTTATAGGTTTGGATGGAACTCTAAAAGTTTCCAAGGGTGATTTAGTCGCCATGAAGGCACAGAGGAGAGGAAACATTTACAAACTGGTTGGAAGGATGCAAGTTAATGGTACTGCATTAGTATATGAAGAAGAGTCAGGACCCACTCAGCTACGGAATCAACGTCTTGGTCATATGAGTGAAAAATGACTTCAGGTATTAATGAATCTTAAATTGCTTCCAAACTTGAAAACTATGAATTTTATGTTTTGTAAACATTGTATATATGGAAAGCAGTGTAGACAAAAGTTTAAAGTAGGTAGTCATGTTAGTAAAGGTGTTCTTGACTACGTTCATTTTGATTTGTGGGGTACGTCTCCTACCACTTCCTATGGGGGAGAAATATATTATGTATTATTTGTAGATTATTTTTCTAGAAAGGTTTGGGTCTATGTCCTAAGAAGAAAAGATGATGTGTTTAATACATTTAAACAATTTAGAGTTATGGTTGAAAAAAGAAGTGGTAGGACAATCAAGTTCTTAAGGATGAATAATGGAGGTGAATTTACTTCTTTGGAGTTTGAAAAATATTGCAAATATGAAGGGATCATCAGACACAAAACAAATGTATACACTCCTTAGCAAAATGGCATTGCAAAATGCATAAACACGACTCTTCTATAAACAACAAGGAGAATGCTTAGTAATGCTAATTTGGGGCAAGAGTTGTGGGAAGAAGCAGTTTCTACTGCTTGTTATCTAATAAATCGATCACCTTCAATGACAATATATTGTAAAATTTTGGAATAGGTATGGACTGGTCACTCCTTTGATTATTCAAATTTGAAAATATTTGGTCATGAAGCTTATGCACTTACTCCTAAAAATCAACTTTCTAAGTTAGACCCTAGATCAAAGAAGTGCATATTTGTTGGTTATGATGATGTAATGAAAGCATATAGATTGTGGGATCTTACTTCCCACAAAATTTTCATTAGCAGAGATGTAATATTTTATGAATCTTCTCTAATTAAATATGAAAGTGTAAGAGTTGATGTGGAACATGAACATGTAAATCAAAATAACTAATTCAGTTGGAGAACCAATATTCTAATGACTTAAAGAAACCTGAAGAATTATTTAGTGAGAGAAAAGTCATAGAAGATGAAGAAATTCAAGATGTTGTGGAAACCCCACAACCTGCACCAAGAATATCATTAAGGGAGAGAAATCCTCCTAATAGGTATACTGATTTTGTCTCATCTATTTTATTTACTGATGATGGAGAATTTTCTTGTTTTTAGGAAGCCATTGATTGTATTAACAATTCTAAGTGGAAGGTTGCAATGAAAAAAGAAATGGTTTGTTTGGAGAAAAACAAGACATGGGATTTGGTTAAACTCCCCAAAGATAGAAAAACGGTTGGATGTAAATGGGTCTTCAAATTGAAGAAAGGAGTTGATGGTAAGGTTGAAAGATACAAAGCCATATTGGTCGCAAAACGGGTACTCTGATGGAAGGTATAGACTATCATGATATTTTTTCACCAGTTGTCAAGCTTGTATCTATTTGTATCGTGTTAGCATTAGTTTCATTGCTTGATTGGGAGTTAGAGAAACTAGATGTTAAAACAACCTTTTTACATGGAGATTTAGATGAGGATATTTATATCAAACAACCAAAAGGTTTTGTACATCATCTTAAAGGAAGATTAGTTTGCAAGTTCAAGAAATCATTATATGTCCTGAAATAGTTTCCCACACAATGGTATAAGAATTTTGCTTATTTCATGGTGAGCCAAGGTTATACTAGAAGTGAGTATGATCATTGTTTATACTTCAAAAATTTGAATGATATATTCATTATATTAGTATTTTATGTTAATGATATGCTTATTGTGAGCAAAAGAATGGACGTGATTAATAGGTTGAAGGATCAGATGGATAGGACTTTTGATATGAAGGATCTTGGAGCTGCAGAACAAATCTTGGGTATTGAGATACACAGTGATAGAAAAAATGGTAAGCTCCATTTTTCACATGAGAAGTATGCTGAGAAAATACTTGAAAGATTTGAAATGAATAAGGCAAATCATGTGAATGTTCCTTTGGATTCCCATTTTAAAATTTATTCAAGTTTATATCCTAGTAGTGTTAAAGAAAAGGATTATATATCTCGTGTACCATATGCCAATATAGTAGGATGTTTGATGTATGCAATGTACTAGACCTGATATTTCACATGCAGTAGGTGTTATTAGTAAGTACATGGAAAATCCATGAAAAGAACATTGCAATGCAGTGAAATGGGTGCTTTGATACTTAAGAGGCCCAAGTGCCTATTGTATCACCTTTAATAGTAACAGTGGTTATGTGTGCGGTTTTGTTGATTCAAATTTCGTAGGCTATTTGGACAAGATAAGGTCTACTTCATGTTATGTCTTTACTCTTGCAGGTGGAGCTATAAGTCAGATGTCAAAACTTCAAGAAACAATTGCTTTATCAAGTACAGAGGCTAAATATATTGCTGCCTCACGTGCTTGCAAAGAGGCAATTTGGGTGAGAGGTTTGCTAAGAGAAATTGGAAGGTTGCAGAACAGTGTGCATGTCTTCTGTGATAGTCAAAGTGGTATTCATTTGGATACAAATCCTGTTTATCATAGTAAGACTAAACATATTGATGTAAAATATCATTTTGTAAGACATGCCATTAGTGAAGGTGGAGTAGATATGAAGAAGGTCCATACTAAAGAAAATTATGCATATATGTTCACAAAACCAGTATTGTTAGAGAAGTTACGTTGGTGTGTAGCTTCTCTTGGTTTGAAAAGAAGGTGATAAATTGTATTGGGAAAAGTATTTGTAAAATTTGTTGTCAAGGTGGATATTGTTAAATGACAACTAAACTAATGTGTTTATGGGAGGTTTCTCGTTACGGGTGTTTTCGAGAAGTTTCTCATAACAAGCATAATTGATAACATTTTACTCATGTAACTAATTTCATGAAGTATATAGTGCATGGGATACATAATGTAGAGAGTTGTCTGTGAGGTTGAGACTATCTTGTAATCTCTCTTTCTTCATTAATGAGCTTCAATACTTTGGATGCGTGGATGTTTTTCCTTTGGGGTTTTACCACATGAAATGCCGGTGTTATGAATGATGTTGTTGATGTGTAAGTGGCTAATATGTCTCCAAAATTTTAACAAAATGTTAAGATACAAAGTAGATAGTTGATTGATATTCTGCTGACACAACCATTGTTCTCATCTATATCCTACTCTTAAGAATTAGATCTTCACTCAAAACCATATTCAGATCCTTTAGTTGTAAATCTAGACAAGATGAAATTCTAGCATTACTCTTCTCTCCTAGTAAACACAACACCTATTACAATAGTGTCTTGATTCACCACCGTGGACTTGCTACATTAGCAACTTATCTTGGTTTTCTACCTTCCATCTATTTTACTTATGTACTTAAGTTTATTTACCACCGCGGACTTGCTGCATTAGCAACTCATCTTGTTTTTCTACTTTCCATCCATTTTATNTATATAATGTGTATTTTCAAATATTTAAAACATTTTATTTCAATGTTTTTTTTTTCTATTTTCTTAAATATTTCATTCAATTTTAATTATTTATTTTGAAAAAAAATGCATTTAATTATTAACTCTTTTAAGTTTTGGTTAATTTATAATTTTGATGAGTTACTTGAAAATTTTAAGCAACTTAAATAAATAATTATTCACATTAATTAAAATATATACAATAAATTTTTATTTTTATTTTTTCAATAAAAAAAACATACTTTCATATTTTTATTAAGAACCAAAAAGTACATCCTCAAATTCCACCATTATGAATCAAAAAGTACATCCTCAAATTAGCTCATGTAGAAATGGAATACTAAAACATATCACCAAGACCCCACAAATACGACCTTACAACATTGCTTCATATACAATAATTATAATTAGTTGTATAATAGTTATTGTATAATATTATTAAATAAATATTTTATATTTTAATAAATCTTTATTTAATTATTATATTTTAATTTATTAAATAAATAACTTATATACAATAATTAGTTGTATAATAGTTATCGTGTAATAGATGTATATGTTTATTGGTTGTAACTTGGGTGGTTGGGAGGAGTGATTGTTACCCTCCTTTCTTAGTTTCAATTCTTGTAAGTAACATGTTTGTTTTGGTTGAGCCTTAGAGGATTAGAGAAAATTAATATATTACAAGCAGGTTATTCACCTTGTGTTTAATTTTTCATCATTCAATATTGATTGCTTTATTACTTTAACTAGTTAGATCCATCTCAACCGGGCATCTACTCTGCCTTTAGAGTGATCAAATCCCTCAAGGTGCAAAGCATTATTCACTTTATTATTTTAACTAGTTAGATCCATCTTAACCTGGGATCTACGACGTCTTTAGAGTGATCAAATCCTCAAGGTGCGAATCATTTTTCCACTTTTACACACTAAAATATATTCACTTTATAGTAAAGTTAATAGAAATTATATATAGATGATAAAAATGAAATTATCAAATTAACTAAGCTTTTTTAAATCAATAAGTTTTCAAAAATAATGATATAATAATTATTTATTTTCACACAAAAAAAAAATCATACTTTAAATTATTGAAAGTATATGTACAAATAAATCGAAAGCAAGTTCATCCATCCTACCACACCAAGAAAAAAAAGGATCAAATAAATCAAACAACTAAACCAAAAAGCACTAGCCACAGAAGGACCTGGGACCAAAAAGAAGAAATGAGATAACCCATAATATAGTTCACCCCAAGGCCACACTGAGGAAAAAACAAAAATCCTAGAATAGTATAAAGAACAAAGAGCCGAAATGGAACCTTAATACAAACTAATACAAGATCATCCGATCCACCGATAGTAAGGCGTCAGCTTGCCAAAATTCCAAAAAACTTGTATAGATCGAAAAGTTCTCCTCCCCAAAAAATATGAATAAAGGATATATGAGGAAATACTTTTAACACTGATTTGACTTGGAGCAACCAAGGATGACTTAGAGCATCCATTTGAGACTAACTCATTCACCCAATTAATAATAAAAAATAGATTGACTTATTTGCCCGATTATTTGCATCGATTGGACGGCCAGCAACGTCGGATGTGACCAGTCAGGTGAGCCAAGTTGTCTGATCGATGCAAATGTTCGGTTAAGTAGTTTACTCCATAAAAAATGAGTCAACTTGTTGTAGATCAAAACCCCTGAGCTTTGCGATGCATAAAACAATCCATAAACCCAATAACTCCCCATGAGTATAATAAAATTCCTAAAATTCGCCAAAATGGTGTGTTATAAGAAAAAATAAAAAATAAAAAATAAATTAAGTTATATAAAGCTGATTTGAATTGCAAATTCAATGACTATTTTTTCTAAAGAGGTTAAATATTGTATTTAAGTTTTTTAACAAGATTTGTATATAAAAGTCATTTTGTTATAAAGGTTATAAATATTGTATTTAAGTTTTTTAATAAGATTTGTACATAAAGAAAAGAAAATATTAAAATTGAGCCTAACCATTTTAATGTAAAAATATAAATATGAAATGTTAATATTTAGTAATTTAAAATTATATTAAAATTTTTTATGTCAATATATTTTAATTAAAGGTAACCTTAAAATTAAAGACATTTTTTTTGTTTGTTAGAATGCCTATAACTTATAGGAGTGGTTTTTGGTTTAAGATATCATGACTCAATAGCAATTAAGTCATCAAAATCACTCAGGGATCGCACCGGTCTAGGCTACACCAACCCTCAATTGGTTTAATTTTGGGTGTCTCCTCCCAACTAACTCACCCCTAAAGGGAATCGAATTTGAATCATCTTTCTCACGAGATCCACATCTTAATCGAATGAGATAGCAATAATTGACTCAAATGCTAAAAGGACATGGGGGTGGGATTTTATCCACTTATGTGTCCACTTGCCACGTAATCATTTAATAAAATCTCTTTGGGTGGAACCACACGTTCGACCATTACCTCAAGGTTTCCCCATGGCTCCAATTTTGATCCTCATTGGAATTGTACTTTTCCTACTAGTGGAAAACTCCTCACTCTTCAGCAATAGGTCCAACCCCTTTGGGCTTAAATGTTAGGAGGGCATGGGGTTGGATTTGATCCAGTTATGTGTGTACGAGTCACGAGATCATTTAATACAGTCTCTTTAGGTGGAACCACATGTTCAACTACTACCTCAAGGTGCCCCCATGGCTCTAGGATTGGCCCTCATTGGAATTTAACATTTCCTATTGGTGGCAAATTCCTTGCTCTTCATCAATGGATCCAACCCCTTTAGGATTTCTTAAAGGAGTACATGGGGGTAGGCTTTGATCCACTTATGTGTCCATGAGTCACAATATCATTTAATATAATCTCTCTAAATAGAACCACACATTCGACCACTACCTCAAGGTGCTCCCATGGCTCTAGGATAAGCCCTCATAAAAATTGAACCTTTCCCACACATCAGAAACTCCTTGTTCCTCACCGATATATCCAATTCCCTTGAACAAAACACACATAGCCAATTTCTCAAGTTGTTAATTATTCATATAAGTGCTTGTTACTTTTTATAATCTATGTTTAATACTATGTATGATTTTAGAATTTAGGAAATATTTCTGAAGAACTTGTGTTGTATCTATACTAGGGGTGCAATTTTGTAACTGGAATAAGTTAAATTTAATCCTATGTATATGAATATTTTCATGTATGAAAAATATTGAAGAATGCATATGAAAACTATGATGAGGATTGTTGTGGTCAACTATAATGGTATCTAATATTAAAAGAAAATGTTTAATGGAATTTATACTATGGTGAAAGCATAGTTCCTGCACGGAGGCACTTAGTCAAATTACACAGAAATTGTCTAAGTTATAATTTTTTGATAGAAGGTAGGGAATGGATGGTGTTCCTAGGGAATGATAGGTGTTCCCATCCCAAATTCTATGTTGTAGACAATTTTAATAATTTTGGCTAAGTCCCAAAGCATACAAACATTAAGGATTGAAATGCGTTATTTTTTTGTTCTCTGTAGTTAACCTTGAATACATCAAAGCTATATAATTAAATTTGCTAGTAACAATATGAATATCTTTAATGCTTATGAACTAAACTAAAGGTATATTCGGATTTCTACCATTGGGTGAATTTCATTTGAAGAGATGTTAAAGGCCTTCCATTCTATATTTATTAAAAATGTTTAAGAGAACGAGTATGTGCTATCACCTTGTGGACTCCATTCAAGGTTGAAATTGCTGAGTGTGTTTTAGTGTTGTAATGGGGTATGTTATAGAGTGGTATCAGAGCTGAATCTATAGCTCTCGAACCTCATGCGTTATAAAAAAATAAAGAAAATTTTCATATTGTATCTTATATGAGTAAACCATATTTAAAACCATTGAATGAAAACCCTGAAGGGAAATATATATGGATGATAAGATTAAAATATGTGTACATGGATGTGTTTATGTCCAACAAAATTCAAAAAATATCTAGATTTTCATATTAAATAGAAATTGGTGTAGTGAAAATGGAAGATGAACATGAACTTCTTAGTCTCATTCGAAAGTGATGATGAGATCCCACAAAACAAAATCCAACGACCATAAGATAAAGGTGGATAGAAAGGAATTGCTCCAAACATTCAAATATTTATAGAAAAAAATGGAAAAATACTACAAAACCTAGAGTAACAAAAGTAGGTGAGTCTAACAGAACCAAGTGAGTCTAACAGAATTGTGTGAGTCTACAAATGTTATAGAACTTGATGCAGTTACAGAATTAGGTGCAAGATGTCTCTTCCATTATGAGAAGGGAAGAAGGAGATTCTCTAAGAAAAGGATTTTCTAAGAGACACCAACACTTAAGAAGTAGAGTTGCAATCAAGATGGGCCATCATTCCTATGATAATTCAATTGAAATTCATCACAAAAAATTGGCACCTAGGAACAATAAAGATACCTTATCAAGAAGGTACCTAAAGAGGAAATATGATGATGATATCGGGTGAAATGAGAAAAACTAAACCTCCTACTTTTAATGCAGAATAATAAAGGGAAAGTGTAGAAAGGTGGTTGTTGGAAATGAACACATATTTGTAGATGTATTATTACTTTGATAATTAGGAGGATTGGATCATTATATACAATCTTTAGGGAAAGGCTAATCTATGGTGGGAATAATTAAAGAAGCTGAAAATAATTGATGAAAGACCAATTTAATGGAAAAAGTTTTAATAGTATTTTAAGCATGAATACATGTCTCAATAGTATTACAATAAAAAATGTAGGATGTCATTGAACTCAGATTGGGTAATATGACTATGGAGGAGTATGAGAGAAGGTTCTTGGGAGTTCTAAATATGTTGGTTTCATTCAAGATGAGAAGGTTAGAATCCAATGATTTCTTAGTAGATTACTCAGACACTTTTGGCACAAAATTACTTATGATGAGCCTCATACTTTGAAGGAATCCATAAGGAAGGATAAATGCCTATATGAACAAAATAAGGGGAAGATGGGATATGCACAAATTTTGGAAAGGTAAATTGGAATACAAACAAGATCGGAAGAAAGAGGGGTCTAAGCCTCTTGATGCCAAGGATAACCTGAATAAATTTTCCAAAGAACAAATTTCACCTCATGAAACAAAGATGGTTGAGTCTACAGGACAAAGCCAACTGTATCAAGTTAGATGTTGGAATTGTGGAGGTGATGACTATCCTAAGAAATTTCCAAATAAAAGTAATAAAGGGGCCAACATATATATAAGGTTCACGAGGCTACCAAACTAGAATATGTACGAAGGAACATACCTCGAATTTATGCAACTTTAGATAATCAACATGCATACCATCAATCAATCGTGATTTAGATTGAAGGTAAGATTGTTGATGTACAAATTTCAAATTTATCTAACTATATATCCACTTATGGTTACATTAATGCTAATGTGTGTTTCCACCTTTCACACACCTAGGGGGGGACGTGGCAGAAATCTTCAAGCCATTAGGTGTGTCCCTGGGGGCAAGTCTCGAGTCAAGGCTATCACCTTGTTCTTGACTCCTCCGTTTAGGCTCAATTCTTAACAAAGCCAAGGGGGGTAGACCCTAGTAAGTTACTAAGGATAATTACTTAGTATGGTAATGTTAAACTGAATGAGTTACTTAGGAGTTTGAAATTTAACCATAAACAACCATAGATGACAAGATACAAAAGGAGCCCACAAAATCACAATCCTGAGACACATTATATATATATAGAAAGAAAATAGCCAGTGCCTTAAAATGGAGTCAAAAGATAATCAATGTACTTGCATGTGCTTGGAGTGAATGATTTTCAATTGCCTCTTGGTACGTTTTAAGTTAATGTGAAATATGAGTGGATTAAAATTAGGCGAGGGGGGACTACAGATATACCCGAGGGGTACTTGGAGTATGTCCAAAAATAAACCATCATGGCTACCCGCAAGGAATGTGTGGGATGAATGGAGTCTCTGAGACTGTGTTCATAATACACCTGAAGGTGTAACAGAGATCGGTGCCTTGAGGTCACTTTTCAGGAGTTCCCGCTTCCTTTGGGTATTTTTCCACCATTTACGGTTTGATCAAGGCGTTGGATTTTTGCCTGATTGTGGTTGATTGGGGAAGGTGAAAAATAATTAAACTAGTCACTCACATTGCTTTTGATGCATCTTAACTGATCGGATGAACCGCATCCAAGTGTAGAACATACACACCAGAGTCTTGTCAATTTTAGTAGTTTTAAAGGATGTGTTTTCTTAGAAAGAAAAAACCTCCAGGAACCTCTTTTGGTCCAATTGGAACTCAATCAGGGAATCAAGGATGGGTTGATTTTAGAATAATTACTTACAAAAATTAATGATAAGAAGCAAAATAAAAGAAACAAACCACAGGTTTTTCTAATTATTCCTACCACGCATCTCTTTCCCCTTGCGGGTCAATCGGGAAGTCGTGGGGCAAGTATTCAAGTTACTTTGATACTGTAATATGGAATATATGATAAATTAATCAAAGCATGTTTTTCTGCATGAATGAAACTAATCTAGAGTGAACAAAAATAAGACAATGCAAAAAACGACAAAAAGGCGCAAATCCCCCTAGGGGGGATGGGGAATGGGCTCGAAAGAGCCTATTTGGAGAAAATTTTTATTATATGATATTACAATATCAGTAAAAGTATTTTAATCCTCTTGTTTCTTATACAGGATGAAACCAATATCTTACAAATTTCCCAAAATTTAAAATTATAGTCAAAAGGGAGACACCTGGGGGATTCAGATGATCCAAAAGGCACTTTCGAACAGCAGCTTATCCTCTTTTTGTTATACCTGCTAAAATAAAACAAGCTTATTAGAATGAAATATTTCCAAAATCGATTTGAAAGTACCTTTGGTCAGCCTACTTTAAACCAAACAAAACTAAGTTAAAACTAGCTAAAACAATGAAAAAGGAACCAAGGAAAGCAAGCTTTCCTTGGGATCTTGGATTGCTTTCTGGGAAGCCAATGAGATATGAAATGATTTCTAGATTTAATCTTTTTAAAATAGAAACATAAATCTAATGCATGTAACCTACATATTCTCTTTAAATTGCCATGCAAAACAGACGATTTCCCTAAACCAGATCTAGAATGCTTTATGAAACTTTTTAGGAATGAGATATAGATTATGGGCCTTGAAATAATAGATATATGTAAGTTTTAATTTGAGATGATAGATATGAATAATGATAAATCTTGTAAACAAAGTAACCAGGTAAAATTTGGATTTTTTGGAAGAGGAAGAGAGAGAAAGAGTGTTGGAAGCCTTGAAGATCAATTGTGGAGCTTTCCAGTGGAATGCAGAGGGACTATGCCTTTGAGAAAGTTTTGGAGAAAGTGAGGAAGAAAACTAGATTATCACCCTCTCCAATCTAGGAACCTGCAACTTGATCCAAAGACTTGCCAAAATGCTTGTGAGATTTGGTTAATACATAAACATATATTTCAGAATATCATGCATATAAACTTATAAAACATGTTGAATCTAGATCTCTAAACACGCATAAAAAGGAAAGATATGGCCAATAAACTTATTAACAAACTCCTTTCCTACCAAGATCATAATAAACTTATTATCAATCTTTAGCAATGGATCTACAAACAATCAGCAAATTATGAACATAGATATAGGTTACCTCAGTAAAAAATGACAATGCTCATCCACACATACAATAACATGACACCATCTTGCCTCCAAAGCTTCTCTTTATTTCAAATGAACAATAACAACAGTACAATAGCAACAGCACCTCAATCCTAGTTAGAACTCTTGGAAGAGGAAATCTATGCTTTATTTATAGCAAAACTTGAAACCTAGCCCAGGGGGCACAATTCCCAAGGAGAGAGAGAGTGTAGTTGCATGTGGAGTCAATTTGAGCTTGATTTGAGTCTCACTGAGTGCAACTGTCAATTGGAGACCTGATCGGACTGACACCTCAACCTATTAACTAAAGCATCCACCAAAACTCATCTAGATGAGCCCAAACATGTGGAGGACAGAGATAGGGTGCAATTCCCAAGATTTCATGCTGTGGTGCACTCTCAGTTCAGCCCAGATCACCTCCTTAAGTCAAGGAATGGTCAACTCCAGTCAATCTCAAGCCGATGAGACTGATTTTAGTCAAATCAGAGCAAATCCCACTGATTTAGGATTTGGGGTTTTCTCCATTATTTAATTAATTTATTAATTAAATAATCAATATTTGTTTTTTAGGGTTTTCTGACCTAAGTGATAGGAAAACCACTCAAAACTTAGAAAAAATGGGTCTATGGGTTTACACGATTCTCTAATCTTGAAAATGAGCACCCCCATGACCGAAACTGATTTCCAAGCCCACTTTTATTCCAAGACCAATTTTTCCATTTAGACTATTAAAAAATAGCGTAAGTTTTGTGGAAAAATTAAAATTAAAAAAACTTAAAAAAAATAAAATTAAAACCTAGGGGGACTTAGACATGTTCATATGAATCGACTATGATGCCTAGCATGTTTATACATTGACACATAGACTCTAATAACCTCAATAGGCCTAAATGCCAAGTTGACCACCCCAACTTTGGAGGTATTGAGTAAAAAACTCAGAAATTATCAGTCATTTATTCAACAACCAATAATAACCAAGGGAAAAAACACTGTGGGACGATTGGATTGACAAATAAAGTCTAAGAGACCGAGTCTTTTACAGACACTATCATGCTAGAACATTTATTACAACTACCCCAAGGGGGTATGAACATGTGATATAGTACAACAAGCACTTCCGAAGGTCTTCTGAAGTCTGAACAAATCATCTTTGTCCGGTTCACCAGGCTCACTTGATAAAAAACCACTAAGTTCAACTTAGGTGGTAACATTTGGCTCCAACCGTGGGACGTGTGCTCGATTGGTCATAGGGCAAGGAGAGGATACGAGAACACCAGAATCTCTGGTTCATACACCCTGTAAAAAAATCTCAACTTGACAAGAAAACCTCAGTAGCAAAAGCTTTATATAAAAATGAAATGAACCACTAAGGTGATTTATTTAAACAAAATATATGTAGCAAACTAATGAAAGAAAAGTTTTATTATAGCTATGTACAAAATAGAAATGCAGAAAGTAAATGCTCTCTTTTAAGGAGTTTTTTTCCTACTCTAAGCATGATATGAAAAGGTTAGGTGTAATAAAAAAATCCAATGTAACCACCTAAGCATTTTATAAACTTAATTTTTTTTTCCTTATCTTTGGTTACTAGCCAAAGTAAGGATACTTTATTTAGAAAATGCAAACCTGCGTGATGATTTGGAATGGGCGGGCTGGATGGGAAATCATAGGAATGAATAATGTCATCAAACTTCTTCCCAAACTGGTAGGTGCTTTCACAGGCTGCTTCTATCCATGACTGGATAGGGTTGATGTACAAATCAAAATGATGAGGCAGATTGACTACATCGTCATGCTGATCATCAAGGCTTACCGGATGATAAGTCATTGTATAAGCCCCAAGTGGCTCCAAATCACAAGGAAAATATATATGTGAAGATGATAGTTGAGACTGATATTCCACTAACTGCATCACATCTGTCTTTTCACAAAACTGCTTCTCAATGTCTTCATTATTGATACCTTTGCGTGGCTCTGCATGATATGAATCTGAATGACCATATAAGACTTTTGAATGCTGCTCTCCCATACTAGGATTTTCCCAGGTCTCTAGATCCACGCTTCCCTCTGTGGAAGTATAGTAGATTGGACTTCCACAAATTTCTAAATAGACACTCCCCTTGCTAGATATAGCATAGATGGGATTCTCAATAAGATGTTCACAAAAATTCCAATAGTCATCACCACCATCTATGTCATATGTGATGGATTCCCCATTGTTGATATCAAGTTCTCTTTGTCTTCATTATTTATACTGATATATGGCTCAGACTGATCATATGGATAAACCGCATGCTCCTTTTCTATATCAAAATTTCCCAAGGCCATAAGGTCCATGCTCTCTCCTTTAGATATGCCATAGATAGGAGAATCAACAAAACCATCAAAGGTTTCTAGTTCATCATTTTCCTCATAGACTAGATTTTCCATGAATGTCCATGACTCCTCTTCAACATATTTGTTGGACATAAGGGAGTCTTCGTCACTTGTATCATGCTCCAAGTTATACTTGTCCTCATTTTCATACTCACCTTCTTCAAAGAGATGGGAAAAAGGCAGTAAACCTTCTAGGTTGTCATCATTATATGGAGAATGGGTAGGAGTCCCATTATGCACATTACGGTTTTCATCATAAGTTTCACTATAATATTCTACAATGGTTTCATTCTTAAGTAGATCTAGAGTAAAAATGTGATCATCATCACTAAAATAATCATGAAAGAATTCCCAATTATTACTATTCTCTATTGATGTTACATGAGGAGGGTCTTCAACAATGTTTTCAACTAATGGCTCTTCATGCACAGACTCAATGGGATCATAATGGATTTCTGAATGTTGGGTGTTGTACACCAAGTTGCTACTACATATCTCAGGATATTCCGTATGAAAATCTTTCCAAGGAAAGAAGTACTTCAAATTGGTCTCAATGAATGATTTAGCATTGAATGATTCAATATCATTTCCATCATAATGCCACTGCTTCAAAAATATTTCGAAGAATTTTGCAAGGGAAGTAATAGATTTCTCAGGAAAACACTCATGAAGCCAACATGAACCGTCCCCTTGCAGAGAATGAGCAAACATCACCATCATATGATCCTCATGTTGAATGTTGTTTTGACTCATATGTGATAGAAAAATCATAACATGGAATCTAGCTGAGTGATCATTATCATACCCCTGAAAGCATGGAAAGGGAGTAGATGTCATTTCACTAACGAGATGATTACGAAAGCCAGATTCTAGAGAAATCAATGGGAGGATAATCACAGGAAAATCAAGCAGCAATTTCTTTTCTTTTAATATCCATATCAAGAATAAGTGATCATGGATAATTTTTAGAACTGAAAAATGGAGTTGAGCTTTAAATTTTACTGTTACGTGGGCTCACCTTCAAACAACCAATCTCAATTTTTTTTTGAGAGAAACAAGGGTTTTATCCCTTCAATGGAGTCATTATGTGAGAATAAAAATATACATTTAAGAACTCCCACAAAAATATTTTTTTCTTTTCTTTGTAAAAATAAAAAACTAAAAAGAATCAATGGAGTCGCCAGATGAAAATTAAAGATCTATTCTAAGCATTCATCAAACAAAGTGAAAACAAAAAAGAAGAAAACAAAATTTATACTCCAGGAATAAAAAGATTTATCCCCGGCAACGGCGCCAAAAAGTGTTGCCACCTTTCACAAACTTGGGGGGGGACATGGAAAAAATATTCAAGCCACTAGGTGTGTTCTTGGGGGCAAGTCTCGAGTCAAGGCTGTCACCTTGTTCTTGACTCCTCCGTTTAGGCTCAACTCCTAACGAAGCCAAGGGGGGTAGACCCTATTAAGTTACTAAGGAAAATTACTTTAGTATGATGATGTTAAATTGAGATAGTTGCTTAGGATTTTGAAATTAACCATAAATAACCATAGATGACAAGATGAAAAATAAGCACAATGCTGAAACACAATATATATATATATATATATATATATATATCAAAAGATTTAAACACAGAACCAGTGACTTAAAAATGGAGTCATAAAATAATCAAAGTACTTGCATGTGCTTGGAGTGAATGTTTTGTGATTGCCTCTTGGTATAAGTTAATGTGAAATATGAGTGGATTAAAATTAGGCGAGGGGGGACTCCAGATATACCCGAGGGGTACTTGGAGTATGTCCAAAAAAAACCTTCATGACTACCTGCAAGGAATGTGTGAGATGAATGGAGTCTCTCAGACTATGTTCATAATACACCTGAAGGTGTAATAGAGATCAGTGCCTCGAGGTCACTTTTCAGGAGTTCCCACTTCCTTTGGGTATTTTTCCACCGTTTACGGTTTGATCGAGATGTTGGATTTTCGCTTGATGGTGGTTGATTGGGGAAGGTGAAAACTAATTAAACTAGTCACTCATGTTGCTTTTGATGCAGCTTGACTAATTGAACGAACCGTAGCCAAGTGCAGAGCATACACACCGGAGTCTTGTCAATTTTAGTGAGTTTTAAAGGATGTGTTTTCTTAGAAAGAAAAACCCTCCAAGAACCTCTTTCGGTCCAAGTGGACCTCAATCAGGGAATCAAGGAGGGGGTTGATTTTAGAACAATTTCTTACAAAAATTAATGATAAGAAGCAAAATAAAAGAAGCAAACCATAGGTTTTTCTAATTATTCCTACCACGCATCTCTTTCCCCTTGCGGGTCAATCGGGAAGTCGTGGGGTAAGTATTCAAGTTAATTTGATATTGTAATATGGAATATATGATAAATTAATCAAATCATGTTATTCTATATGAATGAAACTAATCTAGAGTGAACAAAATAAGACAATGAAAAAAACGACAAAAAGGTGTGAATCCCCCTAGGGGGGATGGGGAATGGGCTCGAAAGAGCCTATTTGGAGAAAATTTTTATTATCTTCTGTTACAATATCAGTAAAATTATCTGAATCCTCTTGGTTCTTATACAGGATGAAACCAAGATCTTACAAATTTTCCAAAATTTAAAATTACAGTCAAAAGGGAGGCCTCTAGGGGATTTAGATGATCCAAAAGCCACTTTCAAACAACAAATTATCCTCTTTATGTTATGCATGATAAAAGACATCAATATTATTATAATGAAATCTGTCCAAAAGCACTTTGAAATTACCTTTGGGTCAGCCTACTTTAAACAAAAAAAAAACTAAGTTAAAACTAACTAAAACGGTGAAAAAGGAACCAAGGAAAGCAAGCTTTCCTTGGGATCTTAGCTTGCTGTTTGGGAAGCCAATGAGATATGCAATGATTGCCAGATTTAATCTTTTTAAAACAAAAACATAAATCTAATGCATGGAACCTACAGATTCTCTTTAAATTTCCATGCAAAATGGACGATTTCCCTAAACTAGATCTAGAATGCTTTATGAAACTTTTTAGGAATGAGATCTAGATTATGGACCTTGAAATAATAGATCTATATAAGTTTTACTTTGAGATGTTAGATATCAATAATGACAAATTTTGTAAACAAAGTAACGAGGTAAAATTTGGATTTTTTGGAAGAGGAAGAGAGAGAAAGAGTGTTGGAAGCCTTGAAGATCAACTGTGGAGCTTTCTGGTGGAATGTCGAGGGACTATGAATTTGAGAAAGTTTTGGAGAAAGTGAGGAATAAAACTAGATCAGCAGCCTCTCCAAGATAGGAACCTGCAACTTGATCCAAAGAATTGCCAAAATGCTTATGAGATCCAGTTAATACATAAACAGAGATTTCATAATAGCATGCATACAAACTTATAAAACATGTTGAATATAGATCTTGAAACATGTATAAAAACGAAAGAGATGGCCAATAAAATTATTAACAAACTCCTTTCCTATCAATATCATAATAAACTTATCATCAATCTTTAGCAATGGATCTACAAACAATCAACAAATTATGAACATAGATATAGGTTACCTCAGTAAAAAAATGGCAAGGCTCATCCACACATACAACAACATGACACCATCTTGCCTCCAAAGATTCTCTTTATTTCAAATGAACAATAACAACATCATCTCAATCCTAGTTCTAACTCTTGGAAGAGGAAATCTGTGCTTTATTTATAGCAAAACTGGAAACCTAGCTCAAGGGGGCACAATTCCCAAGGAGAGAGAGAGTGTAGCTGCATGTGGAGTCAATCTGAGCTTGATATGAGTCTCACTGAGTCTGATCCGAGTCTCACTGAGTGCAACTATCAATTGGAGACCTGATCGGACTGACACCTTGACCTGTTAACTGAAGCATCCACCAAAAATCATCCAGATGAGCCCAAACATGTGGAGAAGAGAGAGGGTGCAATTCCCAAGATTGCATGCTATGGTGCTCTCTCTGTTCAGCCCAGATCACCTCCTTCTGTCAAGGAATGGTCAGCTCTAGTCAATCTCAAGCCAATGAGATTGATTTTAGTCAAATCAGAGCAAATCCCATTGATTTAGGATTTGGGGTTTTCTCAATTATTTAATTAATTTATTAATTAAATAATCAATATTTGATTTCTAGGGTTTTTTGACTTGAATGATAGGAAAATCACTCAAAACTTAGAAAAAATGGGTCTATGGGTTTACACGGTGCTCTAAGCTTGAAAATGAGCACCCCCATGACTGAAACTGATTTTCAAGCCCACTTTTATTACAAGACCAATTTTTCCACTTAGACTATTAAAAATAGCCTAAGTTTTGTGGAAAAATTAAAATTAGAAAATACTTAAAAAATAAAAAAATTAAAACCTAGGGGGACTTAGACATGTTCATATGACTCGACTATGATTCCTAGCATGTTTATACATTGACACATAGACTCTAATAACCTCAATAGGCCTAAATGCCAAGCCGACCACCCCAACTTTGGAGGTATTGAGTAAAAAACTCAGAAATTATCAATCGTTTATTCAACAACCAATAATAACCAAGGGAAAAAACACCCTGGGCTGATTGGATTAACAAATAAAGTATAAGAGACCGAGTCTTTTACAAACACTATCATGCTAGAACATTTATTACAACTCCCGCAAGGGGGTATGAACATGTGATATAGTACAACAAGAAATTCCCAGAAGCACTTTCAAAGGTCTTCTAAGGTCCGAACAAATCATCTTTGTCCGGTTCACCAGGCTCACTTGATAAAAAAACCACTAAGTACAACTTAGGTGGTAACAATGTGATTGAAGGATTTCAGTTAGTGAGCAATAAATTATCATAGTATAGAATGGTACAACTAGCCACATATATGAAATGAAATATCACTTCAATGATCGAGGGATAATGTTTCAAGATGAATGGGTTTCATACAATATCCAGCTTAGATGTAATTCCCCTTAGCTTGTATGGTATTCTGATTGGGACATATTGGTTGGAATTGCATTTTTCCATTCTAGATTATCATGACAAAACCATTACATTTTTAGATGAGGACAAGAATCTGATTCAAATAAAAAGGGCATTCCAAGATTGATCTTTTTTAGAAAAATTGCATCCATGCAAATGAAGAATCGTATCAAGAAGGGTTTCTAGTTCTACTTAATCCATGTTGAAGAGATACCAACTGAAAAATAACCATCTATTGAAGAACATGCATTACTAAGTGAGTCTAAAGATGTACTTCAAGATGTACCAGGATTACCTCCTAAGAGGGATATTGATTTTAAAATCGATTTGGTGGTGTGAGTGATTCCAACATACAAAGCTCCTTATAGAAGGAGATCCCCTCAATTGAAGTAATTATAGATAAAAATAGAAGAATTGTTGAAGAAGGGTTATATACACCCAATTTTATCACCATGGAGAGCACCTACCCTCATTGTGAAAAAGGACTGTACCTTGAGATTATGTGTGAATTATAGGCAATTGAATACAGATACAATAAAGAACATCTACCCGTTACTAAGGATCACTAGTGGAAAATGAGAGATTAGTGACCAGGAGACCAAAAATTTTGGTCACCACAGTTTTTTTCAAGGGATAAATGACCAAAATTGATAAATTTATGTGAGCTAACTAAAAAAGACCAAGATAAATGACCACTTTTGGTCACGTGTAAAAACTAAACTGAAAAGACCAAGATAAATGACCAAATTTGGTCACGGGGTATCTAGACTAAAAATGACCACATAACAATTGGTCATTATTTGGTTATTTTTAGTTGTGTCACTCCAGCAATGGAAAATTACAATTTTGACAATGAATTTGTACAATTTACTAAATTCTAACACGACATGTGGATTCAGAGGGGGTCTCTGAATCCATCCGCTGTGTTAGAATTTAGTAAATTATAGACCTCCTCATGTATGACAACTTAGCTATTGACACCAATTTAACTTTCATGATAAAAAATGTTTGATACACTACTAAACTAGGAGTGGTTTTGAAACAATTTTTTAAGACAATAATTTAATTAGGTCTCTATTCTACCGACTTTTTTATTTTCCTTTTCATTTCAATTTTTTTTGTCTCAAGAGGAAAGTTATGGCGGCAAGGTGAAGCGTAATTGGGGGTGATAACATTTTGGGTTTCAGTAAAACATTATTTTTCATTTCGATGGAAAACGAATGGGTTTTACAGAGCGGCTAATTGGAAATGGTTTAGGTTGATAAAATTCCAGATTCAAGGACTGTTTGCAATAAAGATTGAGACAACTAATTATTGTAACAGAGCCCATTTAACAAGTGTTTCCTTTAATATATCAAACAATTTCCTTAGTAATCCCATTGATGAATATGTTTTCATGTAGAAGAACCCAAATGAACTGTGTTCTTCTATGAAGTACTTGGCTCTTCCTAGCTATCAAGTGGGGAGTTGACCCCAAATGGGTACTTGAACCCTGTTTTAGCTTTTGGGTACGTTTTGGTTCTTTTGGGTTCTCAAGGGCCACATTCTCTACAAAAAAATGCTAAATTTTAATCTTACAAAAGCTAAAAATAACAAGGGAAGGGTGGGTTCCTCCCCCCAAACCCTAATCCTTCACTTACCTCACATTATCATGCACTTAAATGGGAAAATTAGCCTCTTATTTTTACCATTATATTTCTAGTAGTGAAGGGGGAGAAACAATCTAATAGTAAAGGGAGAAAATAGTCTAGCAATGAAGGTATTTTGTTGCTATATTAATGTTTATTAAATTTATTTAGAAAATATTAATCCTTACACTTTAAATGGCCTTGTACACTTACTTTCACCAATATTGATGTTTAGGTATGTGACAAAGTTTAACTTTGTTTGTCATATATTGGCCAACCACTAATACTTGAGATGTGGCAAACCATCCCAGACTGGAAACTAATTCTTAAAATTGCATGTACCATTCTACTTAATAATATCATAGTATTGAAAACAGTGATAGAAATAATTATATATTTTAGTGGTTTGCTCATTTCTTTTTACTTTTTGAGACCTTTTGTCATTTGACCAATGTATAGACAAAACAACATTCCCGCGAGCCTGTTTTTTACCGCCAAGTTCAATTGTTCATTATTTGAAGGCGTCTTTCCCTTTATCTACCCTGAAATTCTTTTTGGATTGCTGGAGAAAGGAATCATCTAATTTTTGCGCAGAAAGATGCTTGGAAAATTGTGTAAAACGACCTTAATACGAGGTTCTTCTTATTTATTTTCGAGTCTTATTTGTTAGTTGACCTGGGTTTTGGGGTTTCAATAAGCTCAGCATTTTAGTTTGTGTTGGAAGTGCCTCGGATTCGAACCTTACTTTTGATTTACATAATCAAGGCCTCAAACAATCATTACTAATGAACCCAAATTGATTTTTTTGGGGTTTTGCACAGCAAATTAATGTTTTCAATAGGATTTGGTGTTTGATGGGTTTCTGCTGCGATTGAATGATACCTAGTTGACCGTAGCAGAAATTTTTGTTTTTATTTTGAGTCTCACAACAGTTTGAATCACTTGTCGAGTCTTGGATTGGAAACTGGTAATGAGATTATAGAAATTAAAGAGTATATTGGTAGAGGTTTTTGAAGATCTTCCCGAGATTACATTTATATTAGCAGTGGATTTTAAATATCTTCCTGAGATTGCTTATGCTGGGTTATTGGGGTTACTAATTCCTTCATCTATTAATAACTTTGATCTTTGTGAAAGATTACGGTCATTCAAAATAAAGGGCTTAATGTTTTGAAATGAACAATATGGGATCTAGGCACCAATTGATTTGAGTAACCTGTTGAATAGTTGATAATTGAGACTGAAGATTAGTCAAACATTTTGCAAATATTACATATGATTTCTTGAAGTAGAATATTGGACGAGTTAGTGGGTAGCAGAGTTTGCATCAAGTGGTGAGACATATGGGTTGGTTTTTGTTTGAGAAAATGGTCGTCCATCAGGAATTTTAGCCGAGGGGCAGAGTTGGTTTCATACATCGCGGATAGACCGTGTAGATTTTTTTGAAGATTGTGCCTCTTATAGGAAAGTGCCCTTAAGACAGACCAAGATCAAACTTCCAATAGACAAGTTATTTGAAGAAGAGATGAATTTGTTCCCTTAACAATTTTGGAAAAGGTTGCACGGTGATTAAACTAGTCAATTCATTGGGATCATAGTTCATTTCCACTAGATATTTTGTTAAGAAACTTGCTGAGACAAATATTTGATATTTTGCATGATGTCAAGTTGATTATAAAACACCTTGCAGAAGGAACCATGTCTAATTCTAGCAGTTATTCAGTAAGAATATTTTGAGGATTGTGCATCATACATTAGTTAGATTGCACTAGAATTGATAAGTTTCAGATGATGGGGAAAAGGTCAAAGAGCATGCCAAAATCAACAACTCATCAGTTATTCAACACTAAGGCCAAAAACAGGGTTGATGACTTATAGGGAACGTTCACTGACCTGCAATAGGTCAGGAAAGAGAGCCGTGTCAATGATGCTCTAGTTTTGGAGGAGCAGGTTCATAAAATTGCCACGGGAATGCAAAGCTAAGCTACATGAGGAATCACCTACTACATCAATGCTGGTCATTTTCTAACATCTTTTCCAAACTCTGTTTATTCTTATTTATTTTCATTCAGTAAGAACAATAGAAGGGTCAATACATTGTAGATAATTCTTTGAATCAACTTTGTATCCTATTGAAGTAAAGGTTTATGAGCTTCCTGGATTCATGGTTATCAGATGAAGGTGCCATTATGTTTTCCTTGTATCATTTATTTGTTCTGTTGACCTCTTCAATCGTTATTCTATGTATAATGCTAAATTCTAATATTTTCAACAAGTAACAAGAGTTAACATATCAAGATATGGATAGAATAAGTTGTTTATCAAATAGTTCATTATCCTTATTGTTTGAGTTTATTATACAGGAAGCAAGCCTATGTTCGTCAGATTTGTCTTGTGATATGTGGAGTTTGTTGCAACTTCATGAAGAGGAAGATGATGCTACCAGTATTCTTGCAACACCATACAACTCTAAGCTTCAACTTAATGAAAATACCCTTGAAGCTGCTAATCCATCTAGTTTTCAGGAGGCGATTCCACCCAGTGAAATGAGAAAGGTGTTGCCAAATGATTCTTCATAATCTTAGTGTACGGTTGCTGGCAATAATTTGAGATTGTTCTAAAAAATTGTACATTTTGGTTGTCTTTAGGACTTCTATGTGGACCACGCTGATGCAGAAGCGCAAAACATTGATGAGACTAGTAGGTCTGAAAACATTCATACAGAATCATTACTGCAAACTACTGATGAGGGCTTGGAAGCAGTAGCCCAGATGAATCAATATTTTGATCATAATCTATGCCTCTCTTTAGACCCTGAGGTTGAGGAAGAGCATATACCTAAATTTCAAGGTCCATGCCCAAGAATTTATCCTCCTCCTAAGGCTTTCTTAGGCCCCAAATGTCCCCTTTGGGATTGTCCTAGGCCTGCTCAAGGATCAGACTGGTGCCAAGACTATTGTAGCAATTTTCATGGAATGGTGGCTTTGAATGAAGGTCCACCAGGAATGGGACCTGTTTTACGACCTGGAGGCATTGACCTGAAGGATGGCCTTCTCTTTTCTGCCCTTGGTGCTAAAACTGTGGTAAAATATGGTGGGATTCTTGAATGTGAAGGTGCCGCAACAAAAAAATCACCCTGGAACGCACCTGGTATGGTATTAACATATTACAGTAGGAATACCTATTGCATGTACTTACACATTTATGGAAAAATACAAAGAAAAATTACTTTAAAAGTCATGGATAATAATAGCCATTACTAGTTAACTTCGTACTATAATGAGTAGATCTTACAAATTGTGTTGGGGGCGTTCAGTTGGACTATGTTGAGAATGGTTTCTCTTTTATGATGAATTATTGTTTAATCAAAGTTCAGACATTTAAGACAGTTTGATTTAAAATTTTATTGTGGTCATTGTTCTTGAATCCCTGAGACCATGGATCTACAGGATTCTCGTCACAACTTTGTACACTTTTCATTTAATTTTACTGTTCCCTTTGTTAAAAAGTGTATGACTTGTGCAGCCGCTATAAATATTTACATTACATTACATATGTAGATAGATTATAAATAACATGTCAATTCACTAATAAAGAGTTGTTACACTAGCGCAATCCTTGTTACTTGGTATGAACCTTGTGGGTAGCTTACATGCATGAATAGATTTTACGAATTGTGTATGGGACACACTAGGACTTCAGTGAGAATAGTTTCTCCTTTATGTGCTATATTGCAACTTCAGTCATATTGCAACAACTGGATGCACTACTACATTTCGATCCAAAATCCGACGGAAAAATCCGACGGCGCGTGGATTTCTCTTTTTAAACTTACCAAAAATCACAAGGATACATCTTTTTTTTGTAAATGTGGCCACAAGCGTCGGTGAAGCGATGTCTATTCTCATAACCATCGGTTAAGCGAAGACGCGTTAGTAAGCGTCGCTTAAGCGACGACGCCTTTAATGGTGGAATGGAAGGCCCTTTTACCGCATTTAGGTCCGCATTACCGCTTGCCAACTTGGATTGATTGTATTGATCGCTTATGCTTGCCAACTTGTGGAAGGATTGCTATAGCTTTCCCCCATGAGGAAAGGAAGGAGCGCTAACAATAGATACCCAGGAGGGGAGCAAGGAACCTGCCACATAGACGGACGAGTGGATACAGCGGTCAAGTGAGTTAGGACGGCTGGTTGCCAGTTAGTCATTATGTGGGATGCCATACAAGAAGAACTTCAGGCCTGGACACTTGTAAGAGGCCTTAACACAATAGTAGGAGGTATTGACACACAATCCATACCCCTTTTACATTAACGCCTCACATTGCCACATTCCACTTCAATGTGCAATATGCATTATGCATTCCAAAATCTGTTGCCGTGAAACCCTCGTTCCACTTCCACTCCCTGTCCGGGTATCCTCACACTCGGACATTCGCAGCCACAGCCAAGTAGAAGCCACTCCTTCGGCTCCGACCACATGCCAATGGGTTTTGAATCCCCAAACCCCTCAAATCCTCTGCTGCAAGTGCTCAAAGGAGGAGGTTTAGCGAAATCCCCACAGGGCAATGGCAACAGTAAAAACAACGAGCTCGCATTAAGGGTTTCATTCAATGGTCTATATGCCCTCTATTTTTGTTTGAAAAGGGATTTGGTATACTTTAGTCATGTACATAAAAAATAATGCACCAGCAACGGGCATGTTTTGTCCCAAATCCAACTACACTTGGGTATATTCTGGATCAGATCATCCAAACATATCAGATGGCTTGCACAACTGTATTTAAAGTTGTTGAAATGGTATTGAGGGGAGGTGCAGCGGTTGATGCCTTTGTAGACAGCTTTGTTGTAATGTCCCCGGTTTCGACCCTGTTTGCATGATGTATATATTGTAATTAATCGTGGTGAGGAGCTCAAGGCAAAAGCCCCACCATCGATTTTGTTGTCTATGTTTCGGCAATAGGGATAATTGCTGATGGTATGCTATGCTATGAGGCACATAATAATTTGGCATCATGTAAACACGCACATCAAATAAAACTGAAACCACAACCAGCTACGGCAGTGCAACGTTGAATGAAAAGGGCATGGTTCCAAAGGATAAGGGGTGGGGGATGTCAAACCTTGGTTTATGGGGGAAAAACCCATGTTTTATTACCTTGTTGATTTGTCACCTTTTCCTTGTCTCACCCAACCTCTCCAACCTCTTCATTGTCTTGAATTTGTTAGTTGGGGGCAGTTATTGCATGAGGAAACGTGGGCATGGAAAAACGTGGGTTTGGCAGGCTGCTGACAGTTTGGATAGTACGCATGCCCAGCAGAGAACTCTCGTTTCCCTCACGCTGGTCTTCATTTTCCCCATGGTCGGTTGCTCTCACGCCTGGTTAGTTCCTCCTCACGCGCAGGCTGGGATTGTATATTTTTGTTCCTCCTCGCACACTGGTTGCAGCCCTTCTTTGGTTGGTGCATGCAGCAAGAAGGTAGAACAGCCCCAAGGGCCCGAATTCTCTTGGTATGTGCCCAGATCGTGGTTTTTAATCCACGATTTCTGCTTGCTGTTGATTTTCATCCACGATTTGGGGCTGCTGTCTTTCTTCCACGACTGTTGGATGTCGTTGAGTCATTTTCATGTTGTGAGCCATGCTCACTACCTGTGTTTTGGGGCTGTGTCTTCCCCATGTGTTTTGCTGGCTGTGGGTTCCAATTTCATTTTGGACCACTGGAGATTGCCAATCCATTGGATGTGTTTCCCTCTGTCCACGCTGAGAGCTGGCCTCTCCTCTGTTTGTGGACTGTGTGATGTTTCCCAGCCGTTCCATTGAGTAATTGAGAGTGCTGTTGGCTGAATTTCCCTGTTTGGAACCGTGGAATGCCGTTATCATTTCATCATGTGTCTATGGCTGCTGAGGTACCCTGGTTTGGGTGCAGCTGAGTTGTTTTGGCCACGTTAAGGCCAAAATCAACTCTGAGTTGCCTTGTAGGCTGGAGCTGTGTCTCACCTTTTGTTTGGGGATCATTCCCGGTTGTTTTTCTTTCTTCACAGAGCTGTGAAGGGTTGATATGGCTGCTGGTATGCAGTGGTTGTCCCTTGGACTGTGCTGGCTTGGCTTGTTTGTTGACAGCCTGTGAAACCCAGTTGTGATTGGTTTGTTGTTTATGCCCCTTGGCTATGTATAAGCCTGCAATTGACCCTTATTCCGGAGGAATCATGCCCAGCTCGGGGGTGGCAGCATTGCTGAGAGATTGATGAGCAAGCTGGCCTATGGTTGGGTGGAACGTTGCAGCGACGTAGCTAGTTGCAGGTGAATTCTTCATCAAAAGATAAGTCTGCTATCTATACTTCATCTCTGCAATTTATATTGATGTTAAATGAACTATAATGATCTTGTTGAATGCTGGTTTATGAGTATGTGTGCTTCCGCTGTATGATTGAAGATAAATGCATCTGTGTATGCTTAATTCCAGCATTGATTTCATTTGATTATGTTCATGGGGCCATTTTCCCGGTTGTGTTGATGTGTTCGTCGCGTCCTCTTCACCGGTTGAGGGACGGGGACGTGACATTTGTATAACCCAATGTTGCCTTAGAATGAAAAGAAGGTTGAGTGAAGAAGATTTGGGTTCTATTTATCTTAGTGTTTTATGCACCGCTGATGATACCTGGTCCAATTCTGTTAGAGTGATCACTTCTATCACAGACATTGAGTGAAAAATATTTGGGTTAAAGCTCCTACTGCGGCGATGAATGTCAAAGTGTGTAGTGAGTTTGGGGGAAGCAGGAGGCTTAAAGACTTGACCATCCTTAAAATTCTTGAAGCACCATTTGTTATTGTCTCTTCCTTGCAGGATGATGATCCCAATGTTTTATTTCATGGTATATAATAAATCACAGGGTAAACTCCATTTTTAACTAAATCCCCTTTATCTCGAGTAACCGCTTTATTTGCCATGGCATCTGCATGAGGATTACAAGAACAAAGAATATGAAAGTCTATGGACTCAAGGCAGGGAATGAGCCCTTTGATTCTAGCAATAGATCAGGATAGAGAGGATAAACCTCCAAGACTTGGCTTTCTTCGTTGATCAATGACAGGTGATAAGTCAGCAAAGATCAAACTGTTTTCAATCCTTAGATCCTGCAAAACAATAATTCCTTGACAAAGGGTGAGGACTTTTGCTTGATTGTTTGTCACTAGTACTTGATCTCCACTCACAATTCAATTCTTGTTTTCCTTTAGGGTTATAAATAACTCTCCCCCGCTCCTGCTGGCCCTTACTATTCAGTGGTCTTCAGTAACTAAGAAGTATTAACATTATAGGAAAATCAAAAGCAATTTGTTTGCATTTTCATTATCTTGGTTAAAAGAATATAAATTATTTTCAAACTCTAACATGCATACTATTTTTAAATAGTATTTCGGTTGTTTTAACTTTTTGGAGAACTTTAGGAATTAATATGTTTGAATGTCTACTTTAGCATTGGTAAACATTGCCCATCTGGCTTGGCAAATTTGCATTGTTTGATGGGGATCCATATTCAACCATTTTTAGCTGGATTTTGATTTTATGTATTTGGTTGTGCTTACTCGAGTACAAATATCTATTATTTACCTGCATGATTGAGCTGTTCTCTTAATGTTTTTTCTCTTGAATGTTAACAAAACACACTTGCTTTATTGTAATTTTTCGTGAACACAATTTTCTTTTTCATTGGTGAAGTTTGGTGATTTCCTGATTGCTGAACACAGACTCAAATGCTGTGGCTTTTATGCTATATTTATTAAAAGGACTTGTTGAAAGGTAGTTTGTAAATGTTGTTCTTATGGTGCAAATGTTGTTTTACCATGCAGGTTCAGGTTAGTAATTCTCCTGTTTACAAAGTTGATAAAAAATTAGGAAATGGTGGATATGGTCAAGTTTACGTTGGGTGCAGATTATGTGGAAGCACAGATCGCACAGGAGCGAATGCTTTGGAGGTACTGATCTCCTTGTGGCAATTAGAAACTTGTAAACACAGACTGCATGGGTGATGTAGCATACTTGTGAATGTTGAAGGAGTGCTTGTTTTGAGCTAGAATGGTTCTTAAAAATGATGTCTTGTTTTATATGTAGGTTGCTTTAAAGTTTGAGCACCACAATAAAAGCTGTGTTAATGGTCCACCTTATGAGTGGGAAGTCTACAAGTAAATATCTTTACTCCCCATTTCTATTTGATTCATCACCTTCTTTGCTGCAGTGCTCATTTTACTGGGTACGGTTTTTATATGTATTTATTGTGTCTTTACAGTATGCTTGGTGGAACTCATGGGTTGCCTCGAGTTCATTATTAGGGGTGATAGGGAGATTACTATATTTTGGTATGTTGGAGCATTAATTGTGGTAATACTGCATCAATTTCATTGCATTGTCCATGAACTTTGTATGTTCCTGCTACAACATTTTTTTCTAGACATGCTTTAAAATAAAGCCATTTAGTTGTGATAATGGTGGCATCGTATTCTTGTTATTTGTTAATTATTATGCATAGTAATATTTTATCCAATTTTACAGGTTATGGATATGTTGGGGCCTAGTCTTTGGGATGTTTGGAATAATGCTGGTCAAGTGTAAGAAATGATTATTCTTTTATTGCTTCATTGTATTACTATGGCCTTGGACAAGGCATATTGCATATTTTAAGTAATTTTTACTCTAATTGTGATTGCCAATGCCAATTTGAGACAGGATGTCGGCCCAGATGGTTGCGTGCATTACAGTGGAGGCAATATCAATATTGGAAAAGCTGCACATTAAAGGGTATGCTTTAAGGTAGCTTTTGTGGCTTATTGCAATGATTCATTTCTTTACATAAATACTAATAGTTATGATTTTCCATTTTAGATTTGTCCATGGAGATATTAAGCCAGAAAATTTCTTAATGGGACAGCCTGGTACCTCATATGAGAAAAAACTGTTTCTGGTAGATCTTGGTTTGGGTAAGTTTTATTTTATTTACTTTAAAGTCTTACACCTAAAAAATTGTATTAGATAGCTTCACGTCGCTGTCTTGGTATTCACTTATTATTCATACCCCATTTGGATTACATGATTTCAATTTTCAAAATGACATTATGATTAAACCGTGTCAAATGTCTGTCATTTAAATTTCTATCGATCTATTTTAAAAGGTGTGGAGAGAAATTTCAACTTTAATCAGTAATACTGAAATTCCTTGTATTTAATTTTAGGCATTTCCTTTCTTTTTTTTAAGTTTCGTTATTTTAAAAGATTTGGAGAGAAATTTCAACTTTAATCAGTAATACTGAAATTCCTTGTATTTAATTTTAGGCATTGCCTTTCTTCTTTTTAAGTTTCGTTATTTGATTTTTAAGAAATAACCTGGGGATTCATAATGTTTCCTTTTTGTTGCAAGCTTGGGGATTTTGTATTCAAATTTCACCCGCAGCGTTATTTTAGAGGATTATAGCACTTATGTGAATAGTTTTCAAAATATATATCATTAAGGATAAAAGAATTACCAGATAGAACTCAGCATATAAGAATAATCATTTGTGAAGGATAAAGCATGTTGTAGATATCATTTTTTCTCCGTACCATCTAATTCTCATTTGATTTAGGTATATCTCAGAGAGAGGAAAGGAGTTGAACATGTGACTGGTTGAATCCCTTGATTACGATCATCTTTTGCTGAGGATCTTCAATTTTAATGATATTTTGCTCTCTATGTAAAATCATTCTTGTTCATCCATGCAAATTCCATAAGATACAACTTGCTACACAACTGGCCAAATAATTTGAATTTAATTAAATATTCAGCAGGACTCTGCATTGCCAAAACAAAAGATCAACATTATTTTAGGATAATTCAGAATTAAGGAAACAAAAACTGAACAAATCACTACTGTTCTACATTAATCATCATCCTATATTATTTCTATGTACACCACTAATGTATTTTTGTTATCCAGCTTCAAGATGGAAGGATGTATTGACTGGTAAGCACGTTGACTATGACTAGAGGCCAGACATATTCAGGTCAGTGTTTGCATTTGTGAATTCCTATGATATTAAATTTATGTTTAATTCTGCCTCCTCTCCCCCATATATGAACTAACATTCTATTTATGATCAGGGGAACTGTACGGTATGCAAGTGTCCATGCCCACCTAGGTAGAACAAGAAGTAGAAGAGATGACCTTGAGTCATTGGCATACACATTGATATTCCTTCTTCGAGGCAGGCTACCTTGGCAAGGTTACCAGGTAGTTCAAGAATTTAGTATTTTGGTACCATGCTTTCAAGATAAGGTCCTCTTTTAGCCTTAGGTACTTGTAAGGAGTGTTTCTCTCTCTCTCTTTCTTTTGCAGGGTGACACAAAAGGGTTTCTTGTTTGTAAAAGTAAGATGGCAACTTCATCGGAAGCAATGTGTTGCCTCTGCCCACCTCCTTTAAAAAAATTTCTTGAAGCAATTGTCAATATGAAATTTGATGAAGAACCAAATTATCTAAAGCTTATAACTCTTTTTGATGGCATTTTGGGGTCAAATCCTTCAATGAGGCCAATCAACACAGATGGAGCTCAGAAGGTATTGGATGCTCTTTGTTTAGGGTTTTGAAGTTGGAATGGAATTGAAATTTTAACATAATTATCATATTGAGTTTGTGAAAATGCAAGTGCAGTACCTTTTTTTGTCATTAATGACCTTCATGTTTGTCTGTTTTGCTTGCTATTTTGGTGAGTCTCTCTTGGGAAGCCTAAGCAACATTTGAAATCTTGGATTGATATTGGTGTATGATAGGTTGGGCAGAAGCGTGGAAGAATTTTTATTGATGTGGATGAGGATGAACAACCTACAAAGAAAGTTCGACTTGGAGCACCATCAACACAGTGGATTTCTATTTATGATGCTCATCGGCCTATGAAACAGAGGTAAAACAAAACCTTTCCATATTGAATTTAATGTCGAGGACTTAATTTTGCTAGCTTATATTGACATGGCTTCTAATTTCATTAATGTGCATTCCTAAGCTGACTAGTAATATCTAAATAGTTAAATTCTATAAATCAAATTTCACTCATATTTTATTTACAATTCCTGTGGAAATTTTGTGGGTAGGTCTCTACTCTCTATGATCAATGGTGGTTTTTGTGGTTTGAATAACCTCTTTGGGGTTCCAAAATGTTGTTAATAGTTCTTGAACTTTTAAGATAGAACCTTCCAATGATTGATAATTGATTGTACCATAATGCATATACATTCACTCTTACCTATTTGATGTTCCAGATATCATTATAATGTTGTGGACTCTCGACTGCACCAACATGTTGAAAAGGGGAATGAAGATGGCTTGCATATAAGTTGTGTTGCATCAATGGAAGACCTCTGGACTGTTGTTATGGATGCAGGAACAAATTTCAGTGCTCAGGTTTACAAACTATCAAATGCTTTCTTGCATAAGGTTAGTTGGTTTTTTTGTCATTTACATATTCAAATTCCTTTTGTGTTGAAACTCTGGTAATTGCTGGTTAAATCGTGATAATATAATTCGATGTTTGTGATGAACTGTATTAGGAATGGATAATGGAACATTGGGAAAAAAATTACTATATCACTACCTTTAGTGGTGCCTTGGAAGCTCTTTTGTTGTTATGTCTAAAGGTATGCCATTTTTTATTTTAATTTTGTGTTATGACTGTCTTTTTCAGTTGAAAGATTATGGAACAAGCACACATTAGTTATTTGTTCATATGCTTATAGGTACTTCATGTTGGGAAGTGTTATGGAGTTGTTTTTTGTTGATTAAATTGAAAGCATTCTCAACACACCTACAATTTAGTGATGACTTTTGAAAATTTTTCCTGAGAGTAAAAATAACTGGTTATCCTCCTAATTTAAAATGAGGAATTTATAATTCAAAGGTGAACGTTACAAACATTTAATAAGCCTACTATTTAATCATTGTTTTTTGAGATTTATAAGGGTGAATGCCTTAATATATAACATTTCATACTGAATATCTGGGACATAATTGTACGGTTCTACTGATATATTTAAAAAAAAAAAATCAATAAAAATCACTTCAAGAATGTTAGGCCTTAAAGATTTCCCTCTTTCAATTGATTCCTGTTAAAATCTTATCCCCACTGATTTTGTATGCTAGAAGAATATTCTAATAGTAATTTGGTGGTATGCTGCTTTACCTAAATGCTGGCAGGTGTTATCTTGATTCTTGATCATATTTAAAGCAGGAGCAACCTTGTCCTTATATAACCATCTAGACTCTAACTTACTACATTTTTCAAGTGTACTGTCTACCTGTTCGAAGTTTTGTGACGTTGAAATTTATTATTTTCAGGGTCAGCAAAAATGTTCCTTTCCTCTGAAATAATTTTGAGTATGAATTTCCCAATTTTGTGAATGCCTTTTGTCTTACAGTTTTAGATTCTTACCCCTCTTAGTGAAATGTAAGAAGGATTGATACTTGAATTTTATATGGAAGAGGTTATGTCTCTTTTGTGCATTGATGCTAAATAGAAACACTTAGTTTGAGGTCACTGGAGGACTAAGGACCTAATAGATAAATCATGATGCTGAAACACTTTTACACAGTTATTAAAAATGTGTCATATGTAAGCTTGAGCTGAACAGGAAGATAGGAGATTAGGAGGAATCAATGATGACTGCTCCTACACATATTTTATTGTTTAAGAATAGGTTGAAATCCATGCCAAAATTACATGAGTGTGGATCCCTTTGATAATGTTAGAATGCTGTACAACCATTAGGAAAGTAGAGTCTCCACACATTGAACACATGAACAACCCATAACAGAAGATTTGATGGGTATCCTTGATAACTAATAAATCAATGAATAGCATAAAGTGCATCTGACACAAGGATTTACAATTGAGGCAAAGCCTCAAATATATAGGAGTGTTATTTTTAGATTATGTGCTCCCAAACCCATAAAATGTGAGACCACAAGCTCACATACTACCCACCAATGTCCATTAGAACAATGCACTGAGGGTGAATAATAAACGGTGTTAATGACCACTAGGAACACATGTCAAGGTTACAATGAAAGTGCACAGTGTAGTGCATTAATTACATTAAATACATCAACACTCTTTGCCATGGAAATACAGACATTTAAATATACTAAGAGCCAATAGAATGGATTTTGGACTCACTCCTTGAAGCAAAAGTTCAAATTTCCTCTTTTGTACTTAAAGTTTCTTGAGTACGTCCTGCCAATTAAGCTGTCTACAAAGGCATCAACCGCTGCACCTCCCCTCAATACCATTTCAACAACTTTAAATACGGTTGTGCAAGCCATCTGATATGTTTGGATGATATGTTTGGACATCCATTTAGGAGTGATGGCAAATTGGCAATAAAAGCTCACAACCATGGTAATGGACATCATGTGATCTGACCTAGCTTAACTATTGATGTTTTTTATTTTGTAAGACCTTGGGATGTCTTTAGTTAGTTTTTGTAAGTTAGAAATCCCTTAGCCATGTCTTTAGAATTTAATTTGCTTCATTCTGGCATTTGTAATTAAAAAAAAAAACACTTATAGCCGTCGGTTAAGTGACGGCCTGTAGGTGATTAAAAAAAAAAAAAATTCAATCCCGTCGGTTAAGCGAGGGGTTTCATTGGTGAACCGACAGCCATTATCGTGGGTTTAAGCGACGTGTGTGTAAATTTTAATATGAATTAGATGTCGGATAACCGACGATTTACATTTAACAGACGGTAAACTGAGCTATCGCTTACCCGGCGGATTGGAAAGATGTCAGCTAACCGAGGACAATCCACCGACGCTTAAAAAAAATCATAGTGTCATACATTCAATAGGGAAGTGTCGAAAATCCAACAATACGGCCGTCGGATTTTTGGTCGAAATGTAGTTGTGATGTAAGACTTTGTTGCAAGGAACAATTTCTTAAAAGGCAAACACTAGAGTACAAAAAGCCTTTCTGCCATAACTGCAGACCTTAACACTTAAATTACAATTATAAACAAGAATGCACATACTTGTCCCAAAAATCACTTGTTTGACCACTGGAATTCAATTTCTAGACTCCGTGATTGGCTCACCTTATTCTTGTCTGGTAAGAGAGTGTACTCGCCAGCAATCGCTCCCAACATGACAACACGGTCAATCTAAATGGTGACCTTCCCAAATGAGCTCTTCCCAAATCTACTCTTGTTCTTGCAAGATATGTGAAGCTTTTGACCTTTTGGTGGGTTGTCAAAAGCCCAAGCAAAAACTTCGTCCCATTCTGGAGTTGGACCAGTTGACACAACCTTATTTTTCCTTGGTGGACCATTCCCAAGTGTAAGTTTGTAGTATGTACTTGGGTTTCCCACTGACTGCTTTAGGTTTATGCCTCGCTTGATAGTTACCAATAGAGTTCTTGGTAGGAACTGGAAGAGGAGCTCTGCCTTTTCTCGAAAACGAGGCGGTCCTGATTGAATCAAATACTGAAGAATTGGAATAGCCTCTGCTGCATCAACAGCTTGAGCTTTTCCAACTTCAGCTGTACATGTTGACCAAGCTTGTCTAAGAAGAAAAAGTGAATCCAAGGCTACTTCCTGAGTTTCTTCTGGCCCAGAATTCAAGGCAGCAACTAAATGAGGGATGCAATTTGTAGCTTGATCCATTTCTCTGAGCCTTGGAAAATTGCTGAACAGAGCATTTAATGCTTTCAAATAATCTTCACTTACAGTGGCCGTGGCCCATAAGTCCCTTTCAATGGCAGCAACCAAAGCTCGGACAGTGTCACTATAGGCATATTGCTGAACGGTAGTACTTTAGAATAGAAGCTTTATAAAAATAGCTACCTGGATTGCCATATCATGATCACTAGAGATGATAAGTTCAAGGACAACCTGAATTCCGCTAGCTTATGCAACTATTCTCTTATTTGAGTGGCTGTACATAACTAGATTTTGCAAGGCATAGATGGCAACCACCTTCATCTCTTCTGTTGGTTGGTCCTCAAGCAGATTCACAAGTGCACAGCAGGAAGAGATTGCATCTGTTGTCCATGCCAGAGTCTCATTTTGAAATAGATCCCCTAGTGTAAGAGCAGTTAGCAGTCTTTCTTGCTGAGTCTGAGTCTGAGGATCAAGCAAATACTGAGATAATGGAGAAATTGTCAATTTTGCAACTTTCAAGTCTCTTATCTTGACATTATTCAGTAAGGATTCCAGGAATCTTGCTGTAGCCTCCTCACACTAATGACACCTAAAAAGTTCCAAGAGTGCCTCAATGGCGCCACTTTCTGCCATGGCTTCAGCACTAGATGCATCATCAGTCTCCAGAACAAGAAGGGCATTTAATGCACCTACAACGGTTGGTTATGAACCAGAGCGGAGCATTTTTACTAGGACTGCAACAGGTACCTCCAAATAATACTGGGAACTGAATTGTAAAATACTTGATAATACAGAAGCTGCAGATTCCCAGAATGCATGGGGAAGTGGAGGGTCAGCCTGTAGAATCACCTTTGACAGCTCAGCAACTCCACCCACATTTGCAATTGCATTTGGCCATCTTAATGAAACACTTTCAAGAGCTTTGATTTCCTTTTGTTGCAAAGTGGACATACCAGACCCAAGAACCTGAACCAAAGGGCCAATTGCCTGTTGAGTGATCATTTCCCTCTGCAAGTATTCCTCCAGAAGTAAATGAGAAAGCAGTTCTGCTGCAAGCTGCTGCACTGCCTGGGATGGTGAATCCAATAGAGGAATCAGTGGCTCCACTGCCTGAGAAGGAGTCATCTTGTAGGTAGCACGCCGTTGAGTATTCTCTAAGATATTCACCAGCACCTGCATTGCACTATGCTGCCCTGCAGCACTAAAGTCAGGTCGAGTTAAAGCTGAGAAAAGAGGCTTGACTACTTTTGCAGCTGATGTTCCTTTTGCAATGCTGTCATTATTTGTTGCTATCCGAAGTAATTCTGCCATCACAACACACAGAGAATCTAGTGCTTCTGGAATAATTTCTGGTATGTTTTCAACCAGCCCAGCTTTAATCATATCAAGCTTGCAAAGTGGCCGATTTTTGCCTAACTTCTCCAGGGCATTTATAACAGCCTCATGAAGAGGATAATTCACACCAAACAGAAGTCCAACAAGTGGAACAACAATACCATGTGCAGCAATAAGCTCTACCAGTTTTTCATCATCTAATAGGTTATCAAGAGCACAGACTACAACATGGTGGGATGGACTAAACTCTGTAACAAGAAGAGAAACTAGAGGTTCAACACATATGGCTGCAGCTAGTGTAGATCTAATTCTTGAATTCCAAAAGAGAACACAACAAAACTCTGCAGCATCCTCTTTCAGCCCCATTGAGCAATTTGAAGAAAGAATTCGGCATAACACATCCACTACATTTGTTTCAACATCAACAATTACAAGTGCTCTTGAAGGATTTTCAAACAACAACCTGATCAATGCACCAATTGCAGCACGTTGTTCATTTTCTGACCCAGAGCTAAGAATTTCAACAAGAGGCTTGATAGCATGCCTGGCTGCTTCCCCAACTTTAATGTGGTCTTCTGCAAAAAGACCTTCCAAAGCTCTTGCTACACTGTATCTTGATCTCCTAGTACCCAAGCGTAATACTGCAACCAACTGATTGACAGATCCAACAGCAGACTCATGTCGTCGTATCTCAGGGCTACTAAAAAGAATCCTTAATAACTCTGCCAGTGCTTCTTCTATAGCATCTTGAGGACCAAGAGAGAGTTACTTTGTTATGGCTTCTATAGCCCCAGCTTCTGCCATTACAAGATTGTTTGAATTATTATCTATTGCTAGTTGAGTTAAAAGCTCTAGTGCCAAGGAAGGAGCACCTGGATGATCCGGAACAGGTTTCAACAGTTCAACCAAGGCAGGTATTGCTTTGCGAGAAGTTGCACCAACCTTAATATCATCAACTCTGAACAATCGCTCTAGAGCTACATGGTCTAGATCATGTACCAGTGAGAATTCCTCAGACAGTTCTATAAGTTTTGAGATGTCTGCTTCAGCACAACCAAGTAAAGGTATAAGTCCACCAACAACACCAGAATTAGCTACGGCAAGCAAAGTACATCTGCTGCCATTGTAGATCAGACTGGTTAGAGCTTGTGCAGCAAAGTATTTGTTTGCAGTTTCCTTAGATTTCAGTAAAATTGCAAGTGTAGGGATGGCTTGCATTGTTGGAGGTTCACGAATTATATCCCTATCTTGAAATAGAATTGCCAGTAAGAGAGCACATACCCATATACTGCCATTTTCTTTAGTGTCAATCTGCTCATCAAATAGTTTCACTTGTCAATAAGTCTGAATAATAAAATGCTATATTTACAAGAGCATATACAAAGAGTAAGGTCACTAAAAGCTTGAGATAGAGAAAATGAATAGATCAGCTTTAAAATGTAACTATAAATAGAATAACCAGATACCTAGACAAATGGAAGAATGAAACAAAGTATAAGCAAAATCTAGTTTACATGACATACTGGAGGTAAAGGATGGAACTTCATTTTCACAGAAAAATAAGACTCAAAGGGTGAAAACAAAATTCCAAGCAAATAGAAAAATGCACAGAAGGGTTCAACAAAAAATTCCAATAAATAGCATCATGTTTGTTCACTATAGAGACGTCATAGATTCCATATTTTCTATACATTTCATCAAATTGCTCAAAAAGGCAATTTTATATATAATTGCTAGATATGGTAAATCTTATCCAACTTCTGAACATAGTAGCTTGTTTTTTTTCTCATAGTTCTCAATGCTCTTTCAATTATCCCAGCTATTTAATCTGAAACAGATGAAATACAAGACAAGAAAATTACCTGCACAACTTGAGAGGAAAATTTTTAAATTCTCTCTGTGAGGATCTCAATTGCATCAGCCTCCATTATAGCAAAATTATTTTTGCTATCATGAGATGCCATCACAGAAAGTAACCATATAGCTACAGAGCACACTGAAGTAGTAGCTATAAAATTTTCAATAGTTGAATCAATTTCCTGCCGTTCTTTATTTGTTTTGAAGGTATTTCTATCTCTCTCCACTTCACTGTCATGACTGCTATTATCCAAACCCATCTCCAATGTCCCAGATCCAAGCATTTCAACAAGACACTGTATAATCTCAAAGTTGAGGTTAGCTTCGTTGAGAGCTTCCATTGATTTCTCTTTGTGTACCTTTGCAGCACAAACCAGAAGGGCCGTTCCTCCTGCTTTGACTTCTATGTTAATAGAGTTTATGACACGTCCTGCAATTGTAGCAATGCATCCAGATGTGCCATTGATCATGTCACCCAATCCATCAGACTGATCTAGGCAAATCCTTGAAAGAATTTCTATAGCTTTTTCCTGCAAAGGAGGCGATCTAGCGGCTAAGCATAAAACAAGAGGCCCTACACTATGGGGAGCTTCAGCAAGAACTGCCCATGGTAGTCGACTATATGTGACCCCACCTTTAACTCTAGCTAAATAATCAAGGGCATCTAATGCTTTCGATGTAGCATCATCTTCTAAATTGGCAGCCACAAGAAGTGCAACTAAGGCAAGCATAGTTCCAACATGATGGATGCTTTTGCACAGTGTATCATCGACATGTCGAGATTGAAGAAGACATGCAATTGTTGTAGCAGCATGTGTCTTGCCATCATGAGTTCCCTCTCACAAGACCCTAGTTATTGGTAAAATAATATCCTCAACTTGTACCTCTTCTGCAATGTCAGCATCTAACAGAAGATTAGAGAGAGTTGTTGTGCCCTGTTTTGCCACTTCTACCACTAAAGATTTTGCAAGGTTAACTAATGGTGTAAGCGCATCTCTAGCTAAATTTGCAACTTCCTGGCTCTGTTTTATTGAACAAAAAATAGTAGCAAGACAACGTGCTTCCTCAATCAAAATCTGTTCTGATTGTGTATTGAGGAGCTTCATGACTGGTTCAATGCTTTCAATTGCAATATTGCTTTCATGCAAATCCTTCCTGCAGTTAAATAATGATGTAAGAACTGAAGCAGATTTAGCTCGATTATTGTCATTAGTAGAACAAAGGATTTTAATTATTTTTTCAACTACATCATTTGCAGCACTCCCTTCCAGTAAAATTTCACTTAGGGGTGCAACTGAAAGTAGAGATCTCAATGCCTCCAGAACATGAACTTTTGATTCTGGTAAGTCACTTGTCAGCAAAGCAGTGAGTTGGCTAATAGTGCTGCTATCTGATTTATGGGTAAGATGGTTCAGTGTCCTTGCAACAATTTCTTTTCCACTCGGACTACCATTTTTCAACAACCATATTAGCACAGGTACAACATCTGCACTTTCAACACATGCACAAATATCTTCACTGTGATTATAGAGATTTCCAATAGCAGTTACAGAGTCCTCTTTTGCTTTTGAAGATCCAATCTCCAGAATCTGGACAAGGGGAGGTATGCCACCTGCAGCAGTAATTGCCCATTTTCTCTCATCATTTTCATTTGACAGCATACAAAGCAATGCCATTGTACATTCCTGCTGCTGTTCTGAAGAAATCCCAAGAAGCGAAATCAAGAGCTGAACTCCCTCCCTACCTTGAAGGGCATGCCACAGATTACTTGCACTGTTGCAGAGAATTTGAAGAGACCTTATAAGCTCCTCTTGAACTTCATCTGCAGCCATTGTGATTAAACCCACAAGCAAATGCTTTGCTTCTGCTTTTTCAAGCTTACTACTTAAGTAGTTATTACCATACAAGCTCGTAAAGGCTTCTATTATACGTTCTTGTACAATAAACGATGATTGAGCCTTGAATTGTTTAATCAATACTTGTTCAATAAACACTGGGTTTGCTGCTTTTGTGCTTTCTGCACTACCATCATAGATCATAAGGGTTGAAGCTAATGCCCCTATCGTGTCGGCAATCTGAGAATCTGATGTGCAAGATTGAAGACTTTCTCCAAGACTAGAAATTACTGAAGAGAGTCCACCTAATATGTTAGACAGAGCACACATTGCATTTTCTTGCAATGCTTGTGCAAATTCTCGGACTTTGTTAAAACTTGAAAGATGGGTAAAGTAAAACCAAGGCCAGACTATCTCAGTACGGTGATTGTCTGATTAATAGTATTGCTTGTTATAATTTGTCACTAGATTTTCATTATGTTATTCTCTTTAATGTTGTTGCTTTCTCTTGTTTTGTTTAGCATATAAAATCAAAAAAAAATTAACACTCTTCTATTTTGGTTTAGGAGTGGGCCTTTAACCACACAGAGCAGCCTTCCATTCTATGTTGTTTCATCCACTAAGGTATGTAGTAATTTATTGGGTGAGAACCTACTTGTGTTTAGAACATATTTTAGCAATGTATTTGTCATGTAGGTCAATGCACCTATAAAGAAAAGACCACAGGCACTTGATTCTCTCTTTGCAAACATGAAGGAGAAAAGGATGACGGCACAACAGGCTCAAACAGGAGGTAGACAGACAAGCTATGTTATTCAACAAAAAAACTTTGGAGGTCCACAAAGGAAATTTTTTGGTTACCAAAGAAATTTCATGGGACCCTCCTAGTTGGCAAAGGAACTCTTTTGATTAATATGCACAACAGAACCACTACTGGTAGCATAAATCGTAACCCTAGTGCACCCTCCCCTACATGGATAACTATGCCAAGTTAAGGTGCACCCTTCTAGAGATTTGTGCCATTCACTTCAGCTGAAAAATCCTCATGCAAGAGAACTCTTGCTTACCTAGGGAATTGCACCATTTATCATAGTGCATGTTAATCTAAATAAAGAAAAACTAAATTAGTAGTAAATTGCTGAATTAACTGAAACCAGAAAGAGACTACAGATTATGAACGCATGCTTCCCCTTCATCTCTATCTCTCCATAAAGACTAGAGTGCCCTCTTCACTATTGCATGGACTATTGAAAGAAAACACTCTTCCACTATACAGAACTCTGCTGGAAGAAGAAAGAGGGCTGTGACTAGAACACTACCCAAGTCACAGCTATTTCCTTGCTGGTGCTGCTATTACTGGTGGTACAGTTACTGTAGAAGGTTGTGGCACAAGCAGCCTGCAGGTAGATCTTAATGCTGTATTTTCTGAATCTTGAAGAATTAATTGTTCACGAGTGTGTTAATTTTATTTGAAATATTTCTTAGTGATGAATTTGTTGTTTATATTCTATAAAATGACAGGTTGATGTAAAATTTGCTGAAGTACTTGAGACACTATTGCATGGACAGCTGAAAGAAAACACTCTTCCACTATACAGAACTATGCTGGAAGAAGAAAGAGGGTTGTGACTAGAACACTACCCAAGTGACAGTTATTTCCTTGCTGGTTTTGTTATTACTGGTGGTACAGTTACTATAGAAGGTTGTGGCACAAGTAGCCTACAGGTAGACCTTAGTGCTATATTATCTGAATCTTGAACAATTAATTGTTCACGAGTGTGTTAATTTTATTTGAAAGATTGCTTGGTGATGAATTTTTTGTGTATATCCTATAAAATGACAGGGAGATGTAAAATTTGCTAAAGTACTTGAGAAAATGGGAGAAAAAGTCACGTGGACTAAAAATATTGTGACTGTGACTGGCCCACCACTTAGAGCATCAAAGGGAAAGTGCTTGCAATGACTTTGGCTGTGGTTTCCCTCATTGCTGACGATCCAAAAACCATAAGGGATGGTACTTTCAAATTTTAAGCCTCACAATAGTTGGTTGATAGTTTTGAGTGTTCTTTTTTAAATAAAATATTAAGAATTAATACAAACAATGTACATATTGGGAATTTTATATTATAGAAAGTGGTTTCCAAGCAGCTGCCACCAGCTAAATAAAAAATTGGGAAAACCAAGCCCCATAACTATATCCACCCAAAAACACTCTAAAAATCAAAACAGTCACTTGGGCATACAATAAAGATAAAATAAGTCTAGGTGACATAAAACCATGAAAAACAATAAACTCTAGCATCCTGGTATACACAAGAAAAAGCACAAATGTCAGTAATTATAACTCATACATCCAATGGGATGAGACATGCTTCAGTTAGGGGGTCATTGGTGTCCTCAGGGGGTGGGCCCCTAACCACCATTGGCTGGTTCTGAATCAAATTGCAAACAACTCAACATTACAGCTCATGTTCTAAAATGAATTCACATTTTCCAGCATCAGCTACCTCAAAAGGAGAAATGTCTTCCACAGTCCTAAGAAACCAGACCAGTGCTACTCTAAATTTTGAAAGAAGTGGTTAAAAAAGAAATTGCAGTGGAATTTGGTAAACCATATATATTACCAATATGGCTTTCAAAACTTGGCATTCTATCTGGCTCCAAATCCAAAAAAAACTTATCTCTACCCAGAGCAATTGCAGGTAATTCCAGATTTCATCCATCCTAATCCACATTTATAAGAAAACTCGTAACCACACCTGAAACACCACCCACAACAATATTTTTCAGCTAGCCTTCTACTTTAGATACATAAACAATAGCCCTTCAATTTCCTGTAATGAACAGAAAATTGCAGTGGCAGTTTTCATTACTCAGAGTTTTTTACATAAGTGGTGTTTAAATGGCTGGTATTTTTTCTATTTGCACTGAGTTTCCTACAGTTTCAGTTTGGAAACAGAGCTGCATGCTCACTACCCACATCTCTGGACTTTGAAACATAAACTTAGACTGGTTTTCACTTAGTTCAAAACCAATAATGGGTACTTACAAAACTATGTAATTCAGGAAATAGACTTTCTAAGCCATGGACAATTAGTTAGTAGCTTTGCTTTTTATCTGGTAATACTCAGGTATCCATGGACACAAAGTAAAGACACCATAACCACAACTAATTGAAAAGTGTTGTATCAACAAGAAGTTAAGATGAGGACCATCAGCTAATTGAAAAGCGTTGTATCAACAAGAAGTTAGGATGAGGACCATCATTTTTTTCAATCAGAAGAAATAATTCACAGCATCCCTGCTTGAAGGCAATTATATTTAGGAAAATAAGGAGCTTTACCAATTTACTAACCTGCAAAACATATGAGAGCATCCAGAACTTCTTTCAATGATATGTTTGCAGCTTGCAATTCACTCTCTTTGGCAAGCTTGAACAGCATCAGATCACATTTCTCTTTCTCAGAATCCGACAATTTCTGGAATTCAGAACAATCTAAACCTGCATGCCGTGGCACACCACAATGAGCACAGAATAACCTAATAACCTTTGGCATTCAGGGCATTCTGATTCTTTAATTGCAATAGCAGCAGCTTCCCCACTTGAGCTTCCTGATTCATTAGGCACAATATCCTTCAATAAGAGTGCCAAGCAATCCTAAAAAGGGCAATAGAACTTCTGAGAAAGAGGAATATCAGCTTCCTCTCTTCTTTTGGGGCAAGTTGTAACTCACTTCTGAATAGCTTGTGCTGATCAATTTATGTGTTGGATGATCATGTTCCATATCACATTTTGAATCATTACAAGAGTTTTTTTGGAGTTGGTTAAATATATTTGGGCTTCTATTTAAACTTACCTTCTTTTGTACCATAGATGATTTCATACTGATAAGAGTTCTATTTCGTTGTGATATGCTTCAAAGCACAGATTCAGATGATGAGGTGTTGTTTGATGCCACACAAGGTCTAATGGAAAGGATTGCAATAGAAGCATATGAAGTTTCCATGGTAATTCCAATAAGAAACCTTGTAAATGTAGTTCTTAGAGAATGCTAGTCCATTGGTTTTGACTGCTATGTTGTCATTTTTCCACTGAAAAGGTGAAAATAGAAGCTAGGATTATGGAGGGTGATGTAGGTAAAGCACTTTGTCATGAAACTGTAAGAATCAATCCCGTTGCACTTGTAATAGGAACAAGAGGACTGGGGATAATCAAGAGGTAAGACCCTTTTATTTTGAATACTCTGCATCTCCTTGTAAGCTTAAATTTGTGTTTAAATGTTAGAGCATATCTGAAATGCGAGTATGCTATTTTTGGTTCAAATGTTTTGTTGTTTCTGACATCTTCTATGGTTTGAATTGTATTCAAGGGAGTGTGAGTGAGTACTACTTTCACCATAGTAGCTTCCCTATAGTGATTGTTCCTCCCAAAGGTAAAGTTCATTTACATTTTGTTTTCTCCTTATCAAATTGAAAGTAGTTGTTATGCATGGAGGTTTGGACCTACATACAACATTCTGTTTTCATACAGAAACTTGTATCCAAATCATGTTGTTGGTTTTCAAAAGGATTCAACTTGCAAAAAAGTAGCAGTAAATATAGTTTCACAACCAAGTGTGTCGTTTATCATGAAGTCTACGAATAGAATAACAATATAACCATGATTATGATAAGCAATTGTAGCAGATCAATAATATTATCATCAAACAAAATAACAGTAATGAAATAATGAAAACAATAGCAACATACACACTATAGTGTTTGGTCGAGCTTGTGCCAACATGGTTGCTGAGCTATACAGACCAGGAAATCCAGTGTGTTAATGCAATATAGTAACATGGTGTGAATGAGTCAGATATGCCAAAAAGACTAGGCACTTGTGCTTCCCCTCATTCTTGCTTATGCCATTCTCTTGCAACTTGTGCCTCACCTTGATCTTGCAGACAAGATTATTTTACCTTATACAAACGAGTAGTCTGAGATCTAGCTCCCTCCATTGAGAATGGTACAAGAAGTAGCAGTGAAGTCTGAAGAATTGATTTCTCCCTTCAATTGTCCAATTTTTGGTTCTACATATATAAAAGTATTCTTAGAGTTTCCAGAATCCATAGCATTTACTTTCTTATTGATAATAACACCTTTATTGGTTTTATGTCCAATCTATCCACCTGCAATATGTCTGTCTTATTTGAGCAAGGCAACTTTTTGTGACTTAACATCATAGTAGTTTAATATACTCAAGTCATGGTTCTCTCTAGTTCTGCAGAGAGAAGGATGCACAAATTTTAGATGCTGCACTTGGTCTATATGGATTTTGTGATAATATTTTTTTCATAGTTTAACACCCTACCCTCTCTTATTTTGGGGAAAGTTGTAACTCACTTCTGAATAGCTTGTGCTGATCAATTTATGTGTTGTATGATCATGTTCCATATCACATTTTGAATCATTACAAGAGTTTTTTTGGAGTTGGTTAAATATATTTGGGCTTCTATTTAAACTTACCTTCTTTTGTACCATAGATGATTTCATACTGATAAGAGTTCTATTTTGTTGTGATATGCTTCAAAGCACAGATTCAGATGATGAGGTGTTGTTTGATGCCACACAAGGTCTAATGGAAAGGCTTGCAATAGAAGCATATGAAGTTTCCATGGTAATTCCAATAAGAAACCTTGTAAATGTAGTTCTTAGAGAATGTTAGTCCATTGGTTTTGACTGCTATGTTGTCATTTTTCCACTGAAAAGGTGAAAACAGAAGCTAGGATTATGGAGGGTGACGTAGGTAAAGCACTTTGTCGTGAAACTATAAGAATCAATCCCCCTGCACTTGTAATGGGAACAAGAGGACTGGGGATAATCAAGAGGTAAGACCCTTTTATTTTGAATATTCTGCATCTCCTTGTAAGCTTGAAGTTGTGTTTAAAAGTTAGAGCATATCTGAAATGCGAGTATGCTATTTTTGGTTCAAATGTTTTGTTGTTTCTGACATCTTCTATGGTTTGAAGTGTATTGCAAGGGAGTATGAGTGAGTACTACTTTCACCATAGCAACTTCCCTATAGTGATTGTTCCTCCCAAAGGTAAATCTCATTTACATTTTGTTTCCTCCTTATCAAATTGAAAGTAGTTGTTATGCATGGAGGTCTGGACCTGCATACAACATTCTGTTTTTATACAGAAACTTGTATCCAAATCATGTTGTTGGTTTTCAAAAGGATTCAAACTGCAAATAAGTAGCAGTAAATATGGTTTCACAACCAAGTGTGTTGTTTATCATGAAGTCTACGAATAGGATAACGATATAACCATGATTATGATAAACAATCGTAGCAGATCAATAATATTATCATCAAACAAAATAACAGTAATGAAATAATGAAAACAATAGAAACATACACACTATAACACACTTGGATTTAAATGGGAAACCTGAGTAGGAGGAGGAAAACCCACTGTCGAAATGGCATAGCTTGGTTATATTTGGGAGAATAAGAGTACACTAGTACAACTAATAGCATAAGTTCATAATAGAGATAATAGCTAACCTATTCAGCGTGGGACTAGGTCTCTACATAGCCTAAGGTTATTGACAATATCAATAGATTGATCAATGACCCTTTCTAATGGTTTGTTTGATTTTGACAATATTGATCATGCACTTTATTTATAAATTATTACATTGTTTACATCGATACCTTATGGGCTTTACTTACAAAAAATGGGGTGCATTCCCACACAACAGGCTTATATAACACTGAACATTATATTTATCTGAATGTCTAGATTTCAAAATATTCTACCAACTCTTATCTCTTTTGTGTTATTTTTACAGAGGCTGGTGACCAATCAGTATTATAGAAATCTGGCCAGATCTCTATTTCACATGGACACAAGGAAGCATGCTTGCATTTGGTATGATTTTAGTGCCAGTCTCAGGTGATTGTGGACTAATCTATTTGTAGAAATTGATTGTGTGTATGTGTTGAGCACAAGTGATTCTAAAGTTTATTAGATCAAAAGTTCATATTTTGAAGGCAAAGTTTATAAGATCAAAAGCACAGGCCATGACTGATGATATTGAGGCTGTTTCAAACAATTTTACCACTGGTATGCAGATATTACATTCCTAGAAGTCTTTTACTATTAGGAAACCTGGCTGTCCAACATGCCAAATGAGTTCAAACGGAAAAAAAATAACAAGCAGTAGTTCTTTTTAGATTCGTGATTATAATTCATCGAAGTATTTTTTTGCATATACTAGTATATATGATTTTATTCCAAAATGGTTAGGTTGTATGGGTGTGGTTCATGTATGAATGTCGTTGTGTTGTTATAGCATGTCACTAGAATATGTATGTATATATAGATAAAATTCATGAAATTTTTTGAGTGAATATAAAGTGAATTTTCCAGAGTCTAGAGTCCAAGAAAGAAAAACTCATGAATTTTTTTGATTATATATAAATATAGAGGGTAAAATATGATGGTTGTTGGCTTGATTCCTAAACTATGTCATGAACACTTTGAGGCTGACAAGTTAAAAAGAACTTTTTATAATTTTCATTTGTTTATATACAAATATATGATTGAAACAAGGACAAGGTAGGCATGTAGGAAGTTGGGAATGTTGATGCTATTTGATGGGTTTTGATTATACTGGTGGTTGAGTATAACATCACATTAGTTTGATGGGGTTCTAAATCATTCATTAGTTTCCATAGTTGTCATGTCATTCACTAACCACATGACATATAGGGGTGAACTCCTTCACAGATTGCACTATGTATGCAGGTTTCTACCTGTGCAGTCGAGCATAATTGTTTTGTGGATTCATTGACTATCTTTCCTGTTGAAATCCATTTCCTGGTTTAGAGCTGAGTTTTACTTTTCTTAGGTACTAAATAGTTGTAGATTTATCCATTCAAGTTTAATTTTAACCAATTCTTAAATTGAATTTGTTAGATTAGATTTTATTATTTTACACATGATCTTGGTTATTGTTGTTCGCTGTTGAACAAGATAAATAATTTGCTTCATTGTTTTTCTACTTTACAAGTGATATTTTTTTATTGGATTTTGCAGGAGTGAGCTTAACTTATAAATGGGCCATTGAGTATGAAGAATCTATTATTGAAGATTTTCCATTCAGTATAGTGAAGAACCTGATGTTAAGGATTTCAAGCTGCTAAGTGTGGTTTTGAAGCTGCTGACGTGGGATCTAAGTATGGTTTAGTGCTGAGTATGGTTTTGAAGCTCTTGACGTGGGATCTAAGTATGGTTTTGCAACCAAGTGCAAGTATGATGGTTTAGGCATTGTAATATTTTGAAAAGTGATGATTTTCTTGTAAAGTTATATGGAAATTAATATGAGTATTTGAGAAAACTCATATTTATTGTAATACTTTTGACATCTCGTATAATATAATTTGTGGTTTAAAACTTATATATATGGTTGTACTTTATGTTATGTACCAATGTTGTAATTATTAACTAATTAATGTGACATTGTATGATTTACATGTGTAATAGATATTATTTACAAGTGTTATAATTAATTATAATGTGACATTGGATAATTCACAACTGTATTAGATGATAATAAATGTATGATTCTTTTTTTAATTAAACATAATATCATATTACAAATTTATATTGATTAATAATGGACACCATTCAAACTACTAAAATATAATGACCACACATAAAGCGACTAAAAATGACTAAATTAGTGACCAATAATTGAGAGATATGTGACCAAACAATGAGATATAAATGACACAAAAAATGACCAAAAAACAGTTTTGGTGGCTAATTTACGGTCTTTTATTATGCGACTAAATTTGGTCATATTCTAGCTTGTCATGTGGTCATTAATTTGGTCATAAATGTGGTCATATAATTGGTCATTGATTCAAATACATGACCAAATCAATGACCAAATATATGACCAAATTAATGGCCAATCAACAAGCTATAAATGACCAAAATAAAAATGACCAATTTTGGTCGTGTAATAAGAGACCGTAAATTAGCCACCAACGATCGTCAAACCAAAAGTGGTCATTGATATGCGGATTTTGGTCATTTTTTTGGTCACTAATTTCTCATTTTCCACTAGTGGATTGAGATCTATTTGATCAGTTGTGAGGAGAAAGATTCTTCTCCAAGATCGACTTGATATTGGGTTATCATCAAGTACATATCAAGGATGCAGATATTAGTAAAATTGTTTTCAAAACCAAGTATGGGAATTAGGAATACACATATTTTCCTTTTGGGCTGACATATGCACTAGCCACATTTATGTGTTTGATGAATGGTGTAATCAAAGAACTTATGGACTAGTTTATTATTGTATTTTTGGATGATATATTAATTTATTCCAAGACAGAGGAAGAACATGAAGAACATCTGAGAGTATCCTTACAAAGTATAAGAAAAAATCAATTGTATGCTAAACTGAGTAAGTGTACATTCTATGAAATGTAGTTTTTATATCTTGGTCACGTTATATTAGAATGATCATGGACCCTTCCAAAATCAAATATTTACAAGAATAGAACATTCCTAGAAATGTATCTAAGGTTAAGATATTATATGGGGTTGGCTGGATATTACAAGAGATTTATAGAAGCTTTCTCCAGAATAGAAAATCCTATTACATATTTACATAAGAAGGGTGTAAAATTTGATTGGACCTAGAAATGTGAAGATAGTTTTAGATTTTTGTAAGAGTTACTCACATGTGTACATATTTTAAATATTGAACATCCAAATAAGGAGTATGTAGTATGCACATATGCATATCTGGAAGGACTCAATGGATTTATAATGAAATAAGGTCATGTGATTTGTTATGAATCATATAAATTAAAGGAGCACGAAAATAATTATGCTATGCATGATATGGATCTCTCTTCCATAGTGCATGCCTTGAGAATGTGGAGGCATTACCTCATGGGTAGTAGATTCGAGTTGAGGCCACACCATAACAGTATAAAATATTTGTTTGAACAACCCAACTTGAATTCTTGTCAAATAGACGGATGGAATTCGTATGTGAATTCAACTTTGAAATTAAACGTATTAAGGGCAAGGAAAATCAATTGCATATGCACTTAGTAGAAGAAATCAACTGATGAAAATTATGACCATCAGTAGTTGGAAAATAGGTTTAAAGAGCAAATTGTTGGAACCATTGAGTTGTGATTAGAATTATTTGCAAGCTAAGACATCCTTATAGTCAATGAATGTGCCATTGAAATATATGCATTATAGATTGGAGGAATATGGAATTATCTTATACAAAAATAAAATTTATGTACTTGAAAGGGATGAATTGAAGAGGATTACACAAGATATGCACAATGTTCTCTATGCAGATCATCCTAGATATCAAAAAAAATTTATCGCTGTAAAGAAAGAGATAGCGAGGTTCATTGCTAAGTGCCTTGAATGCTAAAGGGTGAAAACAGAGTGTAGACATCCTGTAGGTCTATTTCATCCACTACCAATTCCAAAATGGAAATGGGACATGGTAACTATTGATTTTATCACTAAATTACCAAGGACAACTAAGCAACATGACTCCATTATGGCGGTGGTCAATAAATTGATAAAATATACTCATTTTGTACCTATCCAAACAACATTTAAAGAAACAAATATTGCATACTTTACATGAAAGAAGCTACCATCTAACACGAGATTTATAAGGAAATTGTTTTAGATCAAGATTCCAAGTTCACTTTGAACTTTTCGAAAGGTTTGTTCAATGAATTTGGAACCAAAATCAATCTCAAAACAACCTATCAACCACAAGAGGATGGGAAGAATGAGTGAGTTGATCAAGACATTGAATAAATTTCGAGAATGTATGTAATGGATAGACCTAACATGTGGGAAGAATACCTATATTTAGTAGAATTTGCTTGTAACAACACGATATATGATGTATCATTACAGATGAGTTTGTTTGAATCCCTATATGGAAGAAAGTGTAATGTTCATGTGAATGGGACAAGCCTGTGGAAATATTGATAGTGGGACTTGAAATGCTATAGGACATGGAGGAGAGAGGGACCAAAATTAAGTATAATTCGAAAGTGGCATTAGATAGACATAAAATTTATGTTTACAACGGAATAATATATAGAGAGTTTAAATGGGAGACTAGGTATTCTTGAACGTCAAAGGAAAGAAAAGTTCATTAAGTATGCACAATTTTAAGAAGTTGGAAGCAGGATTCTATGGACCATTTGAGATCCAAATAGAGTTGGACCAGTAGCATATGAGTTGTCACTACCTCCCACTATTAAATTACATAATTTTTTTGATGTTTCATTGTTGAAGAAGTATGTACATGACCCTAATAACATTCTTTATTAGTTATTGACATAGGTGGAACTGGAGGGGAAATTATGGTTTAGCAAGTATGCACATTGGAATGAAGAGTCAGGACACTCGTGCCACCCATTCCCTCTAACAGTATTTCATAGTCCTTCTCATAAAATCTTGAAGGCCCAGTATGCATGCCAATAGACATTGTAGAGTCATGGATAAATCCTCATCGGTTAGGTCACCAATGTCCCTCTCATCACTCCCGACACTTAGCATGGATGACCTCCTCTCTAAGATTTACTAGCATAGTATTTGTTGCATATCCTCCTGCAATAGCACCAATGACTCCCCCATCAGGATCCCCATCCTCAGCAACACCACCTACGGCCCCCACAACTACTCTCTCTACCCTCGCCTCTCGAGGAGGACGATGTGCTCTTGGAGGAGGGGGATGAGGGGGGCAAGGGGGAGGCAATGGTCCTACATCGGCGTCAATAGAGACAACATGAAAGGATTAAATAAAATTATACATCAATATAAGTACATAAAATAAAATCAAATGTAGAACAAAAATATAAAATACTCAAAATACTTAGTGCATGCATGTCTCGTCCCAACCATCTAGAGGATTTAGAAGCTCCACATCACCTATGTAATCAATACCCCTCTAGGATTACTCCTCCATATGAATAATCTTTCAAAATCACACCTTCATGAGGAGAGGAGTATAGTAGGCTCCCACCTCACCTCCTCCAAACCGAGGCATCGCATCACTCCCTTACACAACAGTATTTGAGCCCAAAATTAGATGGATTTAATGTATGAAATTCGACATATACCTGCTGGTTATTTGACAACATCATTTTTTTTCCATCGGTGCAATATAGTCGAATATTTGATGATATGCCAAACCCCGTCGACTTTTCGACAACCTATGAAGCTAATATGCCGACGTATTTCACCACTAAGTCGTCAAATTTTTGACTCCTACATGGTCGAACATCTGACTGCTCCTTGTCGAAGGTGGGCCACTTCCTTTTTAAAAAGTCGGGTTTATGCTGTCAATTTTGAGATGAATGGTTGTTGGTTTTTCGACATATAATTGTCGAATTTGCGACTAATTGTTGTCGAATTTTTGACATATCCTTGTCGAATTTATGCCACTTACTTTGTAAATGTTGTCGATTTTGAGAGAAAGCATTGTTGGATTTTCAACTCGTCTTTGTCAAATATGTGACTACCTACTGGAGGATAATCGATGACGTCTTGTAGGAGTTGTGAGGACACGCTCATCGGATCACCATTATTAGAAATATGGAAAATTTTTCGGATGAGGGTCACAAGCTGTCAAATAACCAATGGTCTTCTGTGTATTTAAAAAAAAATTGCGGTCTTCTGTATATTTAAAAAACCCAAAATTTGCGGTCTTTGTCAGACATTGTATATTTTTCTTCCCATTTTCCCTCAAAAGGAAGGTGTCATCAATCCATGAGAATCAATGTATGCAATCCAATTTATTCTTTATACCTACCACAAAAGTCATGGGAGTCACCCACAAGATTAAGCTTTTCCCACCAAGTCATTTGACCATACTCTAGAAACTTTCCTTGATATTGAAACTGTCTTGAATGAAGGATTATTTATAACAGGAGTTGCAACAAACACTTATTGAGAAAATGTTTCTTCAAACACTTGGATTACAAACTTTGTGTCAAAGACTTGGAACAAACCCTCTAATATGGTGGTAACCATTCCAAGGTACCAACACAACTTTGGATTTTTTTCTTTTCGAACATAAAAGACATAAAAATTTCTAGGAGGTTGTGTTTTCTTTAATAAGAATTGAATTATCTTATCATGTCTAGGGTTTTCTCATGGAATATGCCCATGTGCATCATATTTTCCATAGGTAAAAAATAATATCAATTGAAAAGGTACATGGAAACACAAGCAATGGCCATGGTAGCGTGTCCTTCTTAGTTGCAAACATGTTCCAATCATCCAATGTTCCATTCTCTAGATGCATCATCTTTTTTATAAAGTCCTACGCGCTCTTGATGCTTAGATAAGGGATTGGAAATATATCATTTGCATCGATGTTGTGGAAATCAATGCCCCAATGAAGGCCTTCCACCTTCATACTCTTTTCCATCCCTAAAATTTATAAAAACACTCATCTCATCTACCATGGCTCAATGCTTTCCACCCTTTTTTTAACTTAATCACACCTCCGATCGCTAATTATTTCATGTTCAACTCAACTATATTTTTCAATTCATCATTATAAATTCTTATTTACAATTTATACATAATTTGATATTAGGTCAAAAGGGTCAAAACAAAGGTATTACAATACATCAATGCTCAGATGTCCCCTTCTTTTCTCTGCCAATACCTTGCCATCTCCATCTATGCCACAACTTGTTTTTGGCACCAAGAAAGCATTGAAAAGGAAAGGTAATAAAATATTGAGAAAATTGTCTCAACAATATGTCAGACAATAATTAAAGCCATACTAATAGAACTGACAAAACACATAATTAAAGCTAAGTCGACACACAATAGAACAAACCCTTGACAATTAGATAAGGAAGTGTCAAATCAAGGTGTTTGGTTACCCAATATTAATATGAATGGTATTGGAAGACCAAGTATTAATAGATAGTTTACCCCTAATTACATGCCTTTAACCTTAAAATTATTAGGAATTTTTTTTGGCATAATCTATTTCCCAATGAAGCCTATTGGATACTTCCCCTCATTCTGATGATGGTACCTAGGGCATACCGTATCTTCAATGCTAAAGGCCATGTCAACAGTCAACAATTGCCTCAAGGAGAGAGCAAGCATTTTTCAAAATAATATTTGAACCCAAGTGAGGGAGAATAGCAACTTTTCTCTCAACTACTCAAGCTACACCCAATTGACCTACAAAATTATTAAGATTTATCCCTAGATCATATTAAAATAAAGTTTGAACACACAAGTCAAATGCATGTCAAGAAATCATATTATTCACATTTATAGTAATCCCATCAAATCCATAATATTTAGTAAGCTTAATGAAAATCCAACTCTTTAGTATAATAATTACTCCACAAAATCTAAAATATTTAAAAAATCCCTAAAAATTTAAAACTTACTGAAACATTACATAACTACCGTGAACACTGATAAACTAAAAAATAACTACCTTGAACACTACTAAACTCAAAAACTAGATATATAAAATTAAACATATTAAAATTAAATAAAATAAGCTCTTTAGTATTTGCACAGATAAAGAGAGGGAGCATATTCATATACCTGTCATTGTTGACTAATTACCAACTTATGCAAACTCATTATAGCAAATACAATTTGCCTTACACTTTCTTGTAGATGTATATGTACACATTATAAATATGGATCCATAAATTGATAACACTAAAGATCACTAGAACCCAATATAAATCCAAGTTAAGGATATTGATATTATTTACAAGTCATCATGGGTGCCCTCGTACTTTGGTTATCCTCTTCAGCTCAAATGGTTATTGTATGTATGGGTCCTAATTATGCTACTATCCAAGGCATGTTCTTGACTAGATCTATTTTTGATTCATTGAGTTCGCTTGAAGCATGAAAAATGAGAAAAAGGTCTCTGAGGAATTTAAGATGGAAGATAAAGCATTGTGACAATCATTAAACTTATCCTTAACCCTCCCCTTGACTGCTACCCTGCCTATTATTTATTAATTCTTACACATGATCTAGGAACTAAGAATCAATCTCATGGAAGAATAATCAACAAATACTCATGAAATGGTGTTAATCGGAACTAGAATTGGTTTCCTCTCTGTATATTTAATAAACAATGAATGGTTACAATACCAATGTCAAGCAATAGCTTAACTCCATGAAGAATTCAAATACCTAAGGAGACAATTCGAATTCAGTGAGTGAGTCTAGCTTAACTGACTCTCCACCATTGGTCCACACTTAGTTAACCACTTGAACAAAACCCTAATTGACTCACCAAACCCTAATTGAAGTTGGAGTGCAATAAATGACTGAATCTCAACTAAAGGAGATCAAACACATGTCATAGCAAATCAACCATCAAGTGCTAGTGCTCCATGACTTCAATGAACCCTGATGAGGTTAACTGAAGCTGAACTGACCATCAAAAGTTGGTGGAGGCGCCTTGTTGGCTCTAGATCATTAAATAATAATAAATAATAATTAAATAATATATTTAATGACAGGAGGTGCCTTAACTGACTGGTTGGACTGATTGTAACCACCAGTTAGCAATTAGGTGCATTAATGTCACTCAGATCACCCCCAGAGTGCTCTAGTTAGCCTCCTTGACTATAGGAGAAGGATAATTTATCCTCCTTGACTGTAGGTAGGTGTGGGTGTGACTGGATGATGGAAATTAATGCTCCACTGATGTCAATTAATGTTGATTATACTTAGGATAGTGGTTTAACTAGGCCAATTTGACCAAAAGAGTGTGTATGATGGTAAATGTCTCCAACACCCCCCTTAAGCTATACTCAGGAAGAGTTAGAAAACATAGATGAATAAAATGCTAGGGCCCTGGAAACTAAGGCCATAGGTCACCCTGTACAATGCTGAAACTGAAACAATGCTCAAAACAAACTAAGTGAGGAAAAGAGGGAAAACCCAGTGGGAAAAACCCCCCCTCAAGCTGAACACTGAAAGTAGTCTGGATCACCCTGATGAACTCACCCCCAACAGTGAATGGAGGTAAGTGAACTTCTTTTCTGAAAAGATCTTGGTGAAGATGTTTGCAATTTTCTCATCAGTTGGGCAGTATTGCAGAATGATGGTCCTATCATGCACTAGCTCCCTGATGTAGTGCATGTGAATCTCTACATGCTTGGTCCTCTGCCTAGTAACTAGATCCATGGATATATTAATATCACTCTAGTTGTCACAAAAGAGGAAAGTGGACAAAGTACTACTAAGATCAAACTCTGAAAGAATGCCTTGCAACCAAACTGCTTGGATGCAAGCATTCATCGCTCCTCGATACTCGGCCTCTGCTGAAGATAGTGCTATGGCAGCCTAATTTTTGCTTGAACAGAAAATAGGGCCACCACCAAACATGAATACATATCTGGAAGTTGACTTTTGATCAATAGAATCACCCACCGAATCGAAATCTGTGTATCCAACCAGCTCTAGCTCGGAGTCTGGAGCATAGTGAATGTTGTAGGTCCTGGTTCCATGAATGTACTGGAGGATCCTCTTGGATATATTCCAATGAATATCATGAGGATTCTGCATGTATCTTGATACATCATTCACGGCATAACAAATATCAGGCCTAGAATGTGTCAAGTACAACAAGCTACCAATCAGCTGTCAATAGATAGTGCAGTCCATGGGAGGTGTGTGTTTTCCTTCTTCAAGGCTGATCCCTGAAAGGAAAGGGAATGGTGCAGGCCTACATTCAGCCATGTTAAACTTGAATAATAGTTCTGAAATGTATTTGGACTGAGTTACCATAATCCCATCATAATTTTGCTCGATTTTGAGCCCCAAAAATTGTTTTAGAAGCCCCAAATCACTCATTTCAAAGGCATTGTGGAGAGCAGTTTTGATGGCAAAAATGGAGGAAATTGTGCTACCTGTGATCAGTAATTCATCAACATATAAAAAAATTATAATTATATGACCATCATGATACTGTAAATACACATTTTTATCTGATCTACATCTCTGAAAGTTTTGCAAGAGAAGGAAGGCATCCATCTTGGAATACCACTCTCTTGGGGCCTGTTTTAACCCGTATAGTGACTTCTTTAGCTTGCAAACCAAAGATGGATAAGTGATGTAGCCCTCAGGATGCTTCATGTATATCTCCTCATTAATATCTCCATGCAAAAAGTCTGACTTAACATCCATGTGATGCACCTCCCAGTGCTTGGATGCGGAAATAGCCAAAACAAGGCGGATGGAGTCCATTTTTGCAACCAGTGCAAAGGTCTCATGGTAGTCCACTCCTTGGACCTGAGAGAAACATTTTGATACCAGCCTTGCCTTATATTTGCAGGTGCTTCCATCAGCAGAAACCTTTCTCTGAAACATCCACTTGCATTGAACCAATTTCCTTCCCGGACGAAGAGAAACTAGCTCCCAAGTAGTGTTTTTCTGAAGAGAATTCATCTCTTCATCCATGGCAACTTGCCATCTCAGATCATTCTGAGCATGGTAGTAGGATTTTGGATCTGAAATAATAATAAAATAGCAATTTTTGGACAGTAAATTATCAGAACAAGAGAGCGTAATACCTGCTCTTTGGAAATCAGACCGGGTTCTCCTTGGATCATCCGGATTTCCAATGTTGTCTCCTGCGGAGGAGAGTGTCTGTTGGGCCCATGTAGGAAGATGATTTTGCACTTCAGGTTCTGATTCAGTATATGATTATTTCTGCACACTGATATCAGAAATCAGAGGATCCAATTCAGGGTCATCACCCCCAATTTCATCATCCAAATATTCAGTGGAATAGGAAGGAAATTCAACAATTTTCTCCTTCACTAGTTCCACCTCCTGAAGAGGCTCATCGAACTTGACACTTCTCTCAATGATGATATGTTTGGTATTGATATCTAGCAGTGTGAATCCTTTAGATTCATAAAGATACCCAATAAACAGACATTCTATTCTTTGCGGTTGCAAATCCCTTCTTTTATCAAGCAGAATCCGGGCCCATGCAGTGGACCCAAACACCCGTAGGTTCGACACATCTGGCTTGTGTCCAAAGTATGCTTCAAAAGGAGTCTTTAATTTCACTGATGAATGTGGCACCATGTTATGAATTTATTCTGCAGCATGCATGTCTTCAGCCCACAAATTTGCAGCAAGCTTCTTTGACTCCAACATACAGGTGGTCATCTCTTTGAGAGACCGGTTCTTCCTTTTCGCTACTTCGTTCTACTAGGGAGTGTAGGGAATTAAATGTTGGAACTAAATACCACTTTGGGGGAAAATGTACAGCAACTCATTACTGACATGCTCCCCTCCATTATCATATCTCAAGATCTTGATCTTAAGCCCAGAGGCATTTTCGATCAAGGCCTTCAATTCAAAAAAAATTTCACATACTTATGATTTCTTTTTGAGAAAGAAAACCCATGTATACCTTGAAAAATCATCAATAACAGTAAGGAGGTACCTTGATCCATTCATGGATGTGACAAAAATTGGACCATTGATATCAGAATGTATCAGCCCCAATATGCTTGTAGCTCAGTTTGCCTTCCCTCGACCGAACTTGTGCTCAAGGTGTTTTCCAATCACACAGCCCTTGCAGACTCCCGTGGTTTCCTTGATGACCAGGAGGCCTTCAACCATGGGATTTTTTATGTAATTTCTGTAAATATTTGAAATTAATATGGCCAAACCTCTCATGCCACAGCCTACTAACCTCATTTCCATGAGTTAGCAGAGCGATGGGCTTTGCATCCGCAACAAAGTGAGAGAACTCATAGGCTTTTGCATGATGATTTGCAAGGCCTTTTGCAATGAGTTTCCCGGATGCAATTTCTGTTATCTCAACAACATTTGGGCTGAAAGAAACTCTCTTAGGCATTCCTATATGTGTCATCTGATAGACACTAAGGAGATTTGCTGCTAGAGACGGTACATACAAAACATTAGAAAAAAAACCATTTTCTAGATCTATAGTACCTTGTCCTTCGGAAATGATGGTGGAGTCATCTCCCATGTGGATGGGGATGGATTTGCTAGTCTCCAAGGATGAAAAGGAGTCTTTTTCAGCCATCATGTGATTCAAAGCTCCACTGTCAATCAGCAGTGCTTTGGACTTCGAAGTGCTTGCCGAGAGGGTATGACCTTTCTCATGCTGTGGTTCCCGATCTTGGTGATCTCTCCTCCGAAAGATCTCCACAAGATTGATGTGATTCCTCTCAAGGAGAGAGGCTGCTTCATCAATATTTTTCTTCATGTAGGCATGTTCAGGGTGAAAACCCTTCCCGCAGTAAGAAAATCTGACTTTTTCTTTCCCATTATGCCCTTTTCCTTTGTTATTCCTTGAGCCAGAAGATTCATCATGCTACTGATTTTCAAATCTAGGCTTGGGAGCATCAAATTTAGTTTTCTGATTTTTATGTTGCTTTCCTTTACCCTTCAGATCTTTGGGCCCTGAGACATGGAGGGATTGATCACGGGAAGATTGGATGATCCCCATCTAGACAAGCTTGTCATGTTCATTAGTTAGGGACTCAATGAAGGCATTGAGTGTAGGCATCTTCCATCCGGGGGTTGTGAGCTTCCCCGCACGGAATGTAGAAACAAAAACTGAATAATTATCCCCGAGTTTGGAGAGTATGGATAGGATGAGCTGATCATCCTCCTTCTCCACTTTGCATCACTTCAAGAGGAAAGCAATATGCTTGAACTTTGTAAAGAAATCATTCAGAGTCTTGAAATTGGAAGGTTGGAGAGACATGAGTTCATTTTCAAGTTGGTAAACTCTCAAGTCATCATGCTTTCCGTATAGAGATTCCAATTTGTCCCATATTTCTTTCGGTGTCTTCAGATCTGTAAGATGGAAGAGTAGGTCGTTAGAAATAGAGAGGCACAAGAAACCGAAGGCTTCATCCTTCTTTTTCAAGAATCTTGATTTTTCTATGGTGGATCCAGGCTCAACTTCAGTGTCCATGGAGACTGTATGGATTCCTTTGGAGTGCAACTAAACCTCCATTTTATTTTTCCATGTGTGGAAATTGTATGGAGTCAAGAGAGGTATTGAGGAGGCCATCTAGATATGCTGTAGCGAATGCTTCACCTGTAGAAACCTGAAAATCAAAACAGAAAGGGAAAAATAAGGTTGGATAGCCTGCACATTCTAGGATTTCATCACACCCAGCATAGTCAATCAAGAAAGCTTGATCAACAAGTTCTTTACTTGGGATATTGAGTGGTAAGCCTTGGCTTCTGGTGCAGTGCTAGAATTTTGAGCTATTGCTCACTTTTCATGGAGAAATCTGTCAAAAAGCTTGTTTTTGAAAGATTGATCTTCATCTCGTTGTATGCTCTGATACCATATTAATTCTTTCACATGATCTAGGAACTAAGAATCAATCTCATGAAATAATAATCAACAAATACTCATGAAATGGTGTTAATCGGAATTGGAATTGGTTTCCTCTCTATATATTTAATAAAAAATGAATGGTTACAATACCAATGTCAAGCAATATCTTAACTCCATGAAGAATTCAAATACCTAAGGAGACAATTCGAATTTAGTGAGTGAGTCTAGCTTAACTAACTCTCCACCATTGGTTCACACTCAGTTAACCACTTGACTAAAACCCTAATTGACTCACCAAACCCTAACTGAAGTCGAAGTGCAATAAATGAATAAATCTCAACTGAAGGAGATCAAACACATGTCATAGCAAGCCAACCATCAAGTGATAGTTCTCCATGACTTCAATGAACCCCGATGAGGTTAACTGATGCTGAACTAACCATCAGAAGTTGGTGGAGGCACCTTGTTGACTCCAGATCATTAAATAATAATAAATAATCATTAAATAATATATTTAATGATAGGAGGTGCCTTAACTGACTGGTTGGACTGATTGTAACCACCAGTTAGAAATTAGGTGCATTAATGTCACTTAGATCACCCCCGGAGTGCTCCAGTTAGCCTCCTTGATTGTAGGAGAAGGCTAAGTTAGCCTCCTTGACTATAGGTAGGCGCGGGTGTGATTGGATGATGGAAATTAATGCTCCACTGATGTCAATTAATGTCAATTATACTTAGGATAGTGGTTTAACTAGGCCAATTTGACCAAAAGAGTGTGTATGATGGTAAATGTCTCCAACATTATTCACAACTCAAGAACAATATCCTATCTATAACAATAGGTAGATTACCAATAATAGACATTATAAAGAAAAACATCTGAACCTCAGTGTTCTATTTGACAGAGGTCCCAACACAGTAAAATCCTGTTAGAAGTCCACAGACAAACCAAAAATTATGCCAGCCTAGAACATGGTATCATGGACAGCGGAATAAATAAGAAATAAACATTACAGAAAAATCATAAAACAATGGGAAAAAAACAAACTTAAAAGCACTTTATCCATTTTAGCACTAAGCCAAGGGAAAAAATCTTGTCATTCATTAAAAAAACACTACCAATTCCCATGAAGTGAAAGAAGAGAAGTAATGTGCATACCTTGGAAGCTTCAACTTATTTGTTATCTGTGAATTCAATATGGGGGCATAGTTTGGCATGATTAAATATCATCTCTTATTTTGTTTGCAAGAAGTATATTATATACTCATGATTTTTAAGGACCTTTGTTACCACACCCATCATTCTCATAAGCATCAGCTTCCTACCCTAACCAAAATTGAGATAACAAACATAAGTGCGAGAACAAAGTGATTACTAGAAGGTGGTAGCCATTCTTTTGGATAGGAATCAAGTACTCAATCAAGAAACCTACAAAAAGTGGGCACTAAAGTAGTCAACTTGTTTAACTGTTCTTTTACATAAAAAATAAAACATACAAACAAAATAAAATTATAAGAACGTATGCTCTGAAGTAAAATTATGTTAGGAAGGGATCTGAAGACTACGATTACCAGCCCAACCATGTCACAAAATCCAATGCAACAACAAAAAGAATGAAAACATTGCCAATCTGCAAGTACAACACAACAACATGTTTAATGAAAAGACCACTTAATCTTATTATGAAGCTCAAAATTTGATTTCTTATTTCCAAAGGAATTCTTTGTATTCTCTGCAAATGTTTGTAAAACATGAGGCCAATTTAGAAACACTATGGTTTGTGTTCAACATAATTTATGATATTTAACAAAGATATGTTTGACAAGAGCTTACATAATCAACAAACTTCTGAATTGGAGATTTAGCCATTTGAGTTGTCTCAACCAAATGAACAATCTGAGATAAAGCAACATCTGAACCTGCTTGTTCTCACTTGAATTTGAAGATCCCATTTTAAGTTCATAGTGTATCCTATGATTGTACCTCCAACCTCCTTTGACATTGGTGCTGACCCACTAGTAATCATACACTGATTGACATGGTTGGAACCCCATAGTACTATTCCATCAGCTGGAACCTTTGAACCTGGGTATACTATGAGCAAATCACTCCTTTGAATCAACTATGCATCAATTTATTTTTCTCCCACATGCTTTCCATCTGCCAAACATAGAAAAACATGTATTGCATCTATGAATTCAAATATAGTTATTTATGACTAACAATATAAATAGGATAGTCTAATATTTTTCCTTTAAGAAAGTTTCCATCATTTGTGATAAAAGTGAGCTATGTTAGCTCACAACTATAAAAGATCTCACTAAAATATTCAATAACAAAGAACATAAAATGTATACCATAAAAAATGGTCCCAAAATATAACTTAAGAAACAAATAAAACAATAAGAAAATTGAGGTGATGAATAAAAATATATTAACATTTATAGACTCAAAATTCAACACCTTTTAATCAATGTTTCATGCACTTAACATATCAACATTATTAAAATGAGAGAGAGAGAGAGAGAGAGAGAGAGAGAGAGAGAGAGAGAGAGAACCTGAATATGCGATTAACAACAAAGCAGTTGTTGGTGCAAGTTCTAAAAGCTTCTTAATGACATTAGATGTTTTTCCTTTATCCACAACTTCCAACCTTCTGTATTGTTGGTCTGAGAATGGTTTGTCTTATCTGATCTGATCTTTATCTTACTTGAAGAGTTAGAAGTTTGAAAGGTTTCCATGTGATGACTGATGCGCTTGAGAGATAGATGAATCCACAATTGGATTCTTCTCTTTGATATTAATTTGATCAATACTAACTTCCTCTATGTTTAAGCAAACAAATAATTTTCCCGAAGAAGATGGCATATGACGGACACTAACAGAACCCATACTTTTAATTATAGATGAATAAATTTGACCCACAGTTTCCATGTGACAATAGATTTACCTGGGATATAGATGAATCCACCATTGGATGATGCTCCTTGATACTAACTTGATCATTACTGGCTCCCTTAGCCTGCTGCTTTGGGATCACAACAATTTTTTTCTAAAGATGCTGGAGACGAACAAACATTATTAGAACCCATACATTCAGATAGAATTTTGAACATGACTTCCACTTGGTGACAAATGGACTTCAGAGATAGATGAATTTTCCACGAGATGGTGTTCCTTGATATTAAAGTGATTAGTACTAGCCTCCTGAGCCTTCTGCTTTGGGAACACATTTTTTTTTCCTACAGAAGTTAGATAAGCATTGACACTATCAGAACCAAATGTGCCCAAAGAACTGATGGTACTCATGTAGTTAAATAGTTCTTAATTAATTGATCTTAGCAAAAGAAACTCATGGAAAATGTTACATAAATAATTCCTCTTAGCATGTGGCCAAATAAAAAATCATGAATTTTAAGCATATGTATTTCTTGTTTGTTTTTAATACGCAGAACTAAAATGACCATTGTTTCTATCTGCACAGGAACTGCTTTTGGGAATTGGGAGCCTATTCCTTTTGTTTTCTAAGTTCCATGAACCATAGGGTTGTCAAAGTGTTGATTCCTTACCAATGGTGATTATCCACTCACTTGTTGACACATTTTGTGGCCTTTTGGAAGAGCAAGAGAAGATATATGCTGATTTTGCTGAGAAACTACCTCATGTCTCATATAATGAATCATTTCGCGAGGAATGGAAGAAAATGAATCAGAGGGATGTTGAGGGGATTTAGAAACAACAGATGTACAAATAGATACCCTTTCCTGTCCATGCATTGGGAGAAGGATTGATTCTTAGACATCTAAATACATTTTCCATGCTACACTGTTAGACAATGAGGCACTAGCACTTTTACCACCTAACGAGATTTTACTATTTATTGTGGTAGAGATAGAATTCATGTCCAAAGTATCATTCCCGAAGCCAGTAACCTGGAAACTATCAATAACTTCTCTTTACTTGAGGCATCATTAGAATCATGCAATGTTGCTCTGCTTCCGTCCTTTGTAGCATTGACTAACCCATCAGAACTCAAAATCTCCGAATCTAATGAAGAGCAATGATACGATGAGTTCTTGTTTGGTGCCGAGGTGGCCAAATTTACAGTACCTGCAGACATGATACTATGACTTGTATATGAAGATGGGGAATATAATGTATATATAGTATATACATTTTTTTTAGTGGGAAAGATGATGATGGAGGACACCTTGTAGGTGAGTAAGCCCATCATCAACAATAACAATCCCAGCTTGGGAAGAAGATAACCAACAAAATAGCATCGTGAGGTAAGTTGGGAGATAACACTTCAATGGTTGTTAATATTCCTAGATAGGATGGATGGGGTCACTGGGATGGATGGTGTTGCTGGTCTTGCTGGGATCGATGGATGGCTAGATAGGATGGATGGGATCACTGGTTGAATTGCTGGTTGGGATGGCTAATGAATAAGGGGGTAGGGGAGTGGCAACGAATCCTTCTCACCTAATATTTGGAGCATTTTAGGAGTATAATTGATCCATGAAATTGGGAAGGAACTAGCCTAGAGATGTTGCACTAGAAATAATATTTATATCCTTTTATGGATGGTAAAACCAAAAAGAAACTTGGCCCCACCCTCATACACTCAAGCAAAGAATATGGTTTTCTAATAGCTCACCAGTACCATACTCTAATGCTACTATTGGAATGACATAAAGGAAATGCCATATATATACATTATAAAAGTAATATCTTGGACTTATTTGCCTACAAATACAATAGATCTATTTTTAAAACTATTTGTGAAAAGACTGGATTATACAACTTACTAACTTATAAAAATAAGAAGTTTATTTTCCAAATTATTCAATCATAGAACAACTTGACAAATCAAACTAATTAAGGTAATTTTATGGATCAAATAAAACAAAGTTATCCTGAATGTATGTTGATCACAATAATCAACTAAATGTGCATGTGTGCACATGCATAAATACCCAACACACAGTTCAATCAAATAAAAGAAAACAAAATTATACCTTGATTTGTGGAGCTTCGCACTGTCTTCTTCTTCTTATTTACCTTTCAAAACATCATTCAACATACTTCAAATTTTTTTCTATTACAATAATTTCATGTTAGGACCCATCAAATAAATATTTTTTTGTTTATGAAAATAACAAAACTAATCTAAATAAATACAATACTATTACATTGTAAATTACAATACTATTCAACTATTCAAGTAAATGAATTGTTAATAATAAATCACCTGACAAAACATAGAGAACCAAAAACACTATGTATATAAGGCCATCGATCACATCAAAACACCATTTATTTCCTCTTAAATATGAAATTTTTTCTCAAACGCTATATGTAACAAGTTCCAATGGAGGAGTCAAATAGGAATAGTAAAATTGAAACACTAAAATTATAGAAATAAATGTTTTTAATGTATTCTTCCTTACAATTCATTGAGATCCTCTTTGTTTCAAGAATAATTTAATATTCTCTACTAAAGAGGACCAACCACATGAAGGTGGAATCTCTTATGGTCCCTCCCCCACCATAACTCTCAATTCCCCAAACCCAATGCATCTACTTGCAAATAACTATTTACTGCAAATTATTTCACTCGATAGCTCAAAGAAGCTTTCATTTAACCATTCATTAAATCATTCGATAGATTAAAAAACATTCATTAAACCATTCATTAAATCATTCATTAAACTGTTCATTTAGTCAATAGCCGATAAAACAATTCAGTAAAGCATTCATTTAACCATTCATTCATAAAATAGAGAAAAAAACCATGTACAAATTTTTATTATAAACAATAATTACTCAAAATTTATTTATTCATTTCCTTTTTACTTTTCTTCTCTTTACATATTTAGCCAGAAGTGCATCTTCTGGAATCTGCTTATCAGTCTCCCTACTAGACTGCTCGCAAGGTTGCACTTGCGGAGAGGGGCTATGAATTTCTGCAATAATGTCAAAATGTTTCATTAATTTATTTTTATTTTTATAAATACAAGTAATTCACTTAAAAAAACATTACAAAAGTGTTTTTTCACTTGGCATGGGCACATCAGCATGTTGATCATTATCCTGTACAGGCTCAACCTGTTCAGTGTTATCTGCATCTACATGCTCTATAGTTGAATTGTGGAGAATTAGAATTAATGTTCATCATCTGGAATTATCTATGCAAAATAGTAGCATATTAATAAATTCATTACCAGGACTCGAAGCATGATCTTCCTGTGGTTGGTGTACATCCTCGACATTAACGAGATCATTACTTTCCTGCTAAAAAATGAATAAATAATTTATGTTCATTTTTTATAACGAATAAATGCATGATATTTAATCAATTATCATTAAACTATATAGTTTTTATATACCTACGCACCAGATGGATCAACAAAAGATCGTACAGTATGCCCATATAAGCTTCTTCGGCATTCAACAACAGCGTCAAAGCCCTGTTCAAAGCCAAGCTTCATGTCTTCCTCAGTGGGCAATTATTTGAATCAATCGACCTGCATATTTGCATGATGTTATTAATTTTACATTTTTTTCCAGAATAAAACACAAAAAAATTCTATATATTATTTGGATGTAGTATCGGGTTTTCGATACTTACATATCGGGCCACCAAATTTGAATAACCACCAGGCCCAAGCTTGTGTTGACCAATTTTTTCCATTATTTCCTTGGTGTCCTTTGATGTGTCTGACAACCTAATCAAGTGTTGAATTACATTAGTTTATGTTCCAAATTCAATATAAAAACTAATAATAATAAGGCTTAGCATTACATTTTGGAATGTATTGCATACATCCCTATTCCTTACCTTGTGCAGATGGTGGGCTCGAAGATCTCCAAGGACAAATCATTTAGATTTTTATAAAATACATCATTTCCTATAAAACAATAATGCACTCATTAATTAACATTAAAAAAAATTATCAGTATATTAGAAACAAATTATAAAAACTAAATTGAACAATATATAATCACATGGAATCTTCTCTATCTTTATTGGAACAAGTTCACCGTTCACCAAAAATGATGTCACTATTGAACCAGTGCTAGTGACATGAGAAGATCCAGGAAATGTTGGTTCAACATCAACATTAGTATCTAACCCTGCATCCACCCCTTCTTCTACAACATTTGTTGTGGGTCGGTCAGCATTGGCTGCATCCTCTGCTGGCCTCGGGGGTGTCACAGAGCATGTTGCCGACTATTCAGTGGAAAAAAAGGGAGTAGTATGTGGTGTACTTGGAGTGTTTTGGTCACTGGGACAAACAACGCCTTCACCACCAGTGTTAAACTGAATAATTTCCTGTAAATACAAACCATTATATTATAAGTTCAGTATCATATAAAATTAAAAATTATAATTCTAAATGAATTTACATTATTATTCTAGAACTTACTCTCAATTGTCAACATCTATGGATCAACAATTGAATCTTTGATTTGATCTCTTCTGTTTGTGGAACTGTCAATGACAATTCAACCAGTTCCTCATTTGGTTTTTCCATAGTCTTCTGTAGCACCTTCAACGGGTCTACAGGAATACAAATTTCCTTATATTTCATCAACTGGTAGACATCAAACTATAAGGACTGTTGAGTTGGTGTTTCATAAACTGAATACCCTATCTGCAACAGAAATATATAAAACATTGCTTAGTCTTTGAAGCAATAGTCTGCGCAAAAAATTGTATTAACAAAAATTGTCTATCATGATAGATTCCTATAATTACATCTAGGTTTAGCTAATGCCTAGAAGAGGGTGTGGTCTAATCAATAGCTGGGGACTTTCCCTGATCATCCACCTACAAAAAAAGTATAGAACATTATCATAATGAATGCAATATGTAAAAAATCCAAAATACATAATAAAATAAACATTATGCTACATGTTTTACATGTGTAAAATTTTGAAGTATTTAGAATGTAGAATTACATTAAGGTTTACCTGTTGCCTCGAGGCTTCACTCGTTTGATCAACAGATGGGGACTTTCCCTGATCATCAACCTGCAAAAAAATTAGACTACATTATCATAATGAACGTAAACATAAAAACGAAAAAATACATAACAAAATAAACATTATACTACATGTTATACATGTATATATTTTTACAGTATTTAAAATGTATAATTACATTCATGTCTACCTATTTCCCCAATGCTGCAGCCATCTGATCAATTGTCGGTTGGCTTCCTTGATCAACACTCTGCATGGAAAATAGATAATATTATATAAATGAACCGAATATACTATTGAAAGTACATAATGATAGATCTGTTTGTCCATCCTAAATTTTCATAATGGCAATATCAATGTATACCCGCCACCTTGAGGCATGTCTACTAACATCTACCATGAGGGAGGTTCTCCTGACAGAACCCTACATCAAAAACATACTAAAATTACCTAACGAAACCAAAATAATCACTAAAACAATTTTAAAACATAACATTTTGATGTATACCTGTTGCCTTTTTCCTCTCACCTTCTACTAGGGTGATGAGCCCCCCACCACCTCCCTGTGATGTCAACATAGGAAATTTAATAGAAAATTATAATTACATGCTAACAAAAAATCATAAAGATGTTAAAATAATTAATAAAAGCTTGGGTAAATTGTTGGATGTACCACAACCATACTACCCGTGTTTATATCTATATGATTCAAATTTAATTAATAAGCAATTATTCCCCAACAACTATTGATTTAATGGCACATACAAAGACACGGTTTCCTTAACGTGCCTTGAATATGTAGTTGGGCTTCTTAAGTGTAGACCCTGGTTGTGTACTGTTTATAAACCCTGCAATATTCCCAGTTATTTTTGTCCTTTCGTCAATGTACAACGTTTCTCCTTTATTGTCATGTTTATCTTTCAGTTGTAAATAATTTGCTGGCAACCCATATCTATGCATACTTCGTGTATATTGGACAACCTGCATCCAATCACTGTAGTCGTAAGAGGGTCCAACATACTCCATCAATTCTGTACATCTGTCGTATCCAACCTTTATGCCATCCATGCAAAACAACCCCAATCCATGTAATGATGATGGTACAATTCTATAGATCCTCTCATTCACACAAAAATAAATGTTTACTTGAGGAACATCCCTAGGTACCCATTGTTTCACTATGTATTTGTACCTTAAGGACACCTCGATGTCTCCTACTATCTCATCATCATAGAAACATGACCCCCTTCCTCTGAGAGAAAATTCCATGCGTTTATTGAATTTTCTTCTGATCTTATGACATCTAGTTGATTTATCACTTGTAGACCTACTGGATGTCTCACTTTCCTCTAGCCTTCCCAAAATCCCCTCGCTGGAGGAAGACGGGTCTAGAAAATACCTGTTTGGTTCTACCTACACCATGACCGAAAAACAAATTGGCAAATAATAGCAAAATACCAGCAAAAAACTTGGAAAGACTTATAAGCATGACATAATGGTGATATCATTATCCTGAATAATATAAATAATTCCCTAGTATAACAGTTCATCGCATAGTCCTTTAACACGATATAGATAACAAGTCGTTCCATAGCAAATGCTTCAGCCCTTTTATCTCAAAATACAAACTATGTTTTTTACAATATTCGTAGGTGTACATATTTTAATTTAGTTTATTTCCTCACCCAAAAATATAAAAGACTCAGTTTACGGATCTCAATATATGTAATAAATTCATTTGTAAATGTTCAGTAACTTTTTTTATGAAGAAAATAGGTGTTCTTTGATATTCAATAGTGAATAAAAGGTAACTTTTACATAGTCTTGACAATAAGTCAATCCATTAATGAGTGGAGATTATAAGTATCAAAAAATTTCTCAAGGGAAGGGATGGAACCCACAATCCCAAGATGACTGAAGTAGCAATACCACATGGAGAACATAAGGAGCACAAACATCTTATCCAAGGAGGCATCGAGGGTGGAGAAAACACACCCCTGAGGGGATGAAAACAAACTCTATATCCTTGGCTAAAAAAAGAAATATGTTGATGTATCCCATAGTAGAAAGAACCAAAAACGACTATGCCACACAAATAAAAAAGCTCTTAAATTAGCTGTATCATGCCTTCCTCAATGATTTCTCCTTCTAAAAGTTATGAGAAGGAGAGGAGGCCAGCCTTCATATTCAATGCTTCCTTAAATGGTATGCACTCATATTGTGCTCTCTGTAGACATGGCTAAAGTCATATAAAGGAATTGAAGATGTCGGTAGTATAGCATATATGTCGGATATCCAACGAAATGCATTACTTTCTCCAACCTCTATAGATGAATTCACATTCTGAGAGCTTCTATAACTACAACAACATGATCACACAACTTCTAGGTTAGTTTTCTAGTCTACATTGGCATGATTATTCATTTTCTTGGCCACTCCTCTCTCTTTACTCTATACCCATAGGCTTACATAACTTAGAAAGACTTCTAGCTCATCACAACAAACTCGTAAACTAAATGTTATAAAATTTTAACAAATGTTTAATAATAGATTCAACCCTTGTATCAAATGAACCGAATAACTCAATCCTTATCCATTCATTTTGTCATTAACTATTTTCTTGGTATTTACACAAGTGTCTATGAAGATCATATATTTATGCATGGTTTTATGCTTCCTGGTTTTAATGTTTACCCCTGTATGCAATGAACCAAATAACTCAATGCACACATCTCAGATGTTACTCTTTGGACTATACCTCTTTTTGTCATCAAGCATGATATTTTTTAGTCATTGTGTAGAAATAATAGATCAATGCTATGTGCAATTATGCTAAGAAGAAGCACAGGAAATAGATCTTGCTACTAAGAATTCTCACAAGCATACACAGGAAAAATAGAGAGAAGAAAAGAGACTGAATCACATGAATGAAGAGATGAATATTGGTGTGTATCCTTCCATTGAATAATTATGAATAATAGTATACATAAATAGTACATCCATCATAGGAAAATCGAATTGTATGGAAACAACTCATAAAGCTCAAAAATGCTGACTTACAAAAATATAGTAAACCCCCATAGGTGGCTAAAGCACTTACCAAATCTATCAAGGACCTCACGAGTTGGAAAAAGCATGAGTGATTTGTCAAGGAGATGTAAATAACATGATAATCCTATAAAATGGAGAAAAACTAATGGAGGATGGGTTGGAAACAAAAGCTCTCAGTTTCCTAGTTGACTAGCTTTTATCTTATCCATAGAAAAGCAGGAAAAGCAGAAAAAGTAGAATAAAGTAGAATCTGCTGTAAAGTCTTGTATACTAATTCTGGATGGTCAAAAGGTGGTCAATATCAACCCAAAATTTGAAATAAATCATTCCTAGGATATAGATGCATGTATTGACTTTAGGGTGCAAGTGGATGCCAACTAATTAAGCTAGTGGGTGAATAATTAATCAAATAATGATTAATTATTTTATCATAAGTTGTGAGTGGGTTTAATATATTCCAACACCCCCCTATAATTCTGAATTTATGATGGTATGACAAAAAATATAGATGCATATGGATGCATATAGGGCCCAGCAATAAGGCTATGGTCACCCTTTAACAATTATTATGTCCAGAAAAGTGAGGAAAGAGGCAAAACCACATGGGGAAAATCCTCCCTCAAGATAGGACAAGGCACAAAATTTGAAATATGTCTTCAACATATATTCATATTCACTTTAATGAGCTGACTGAACTGCTCCTAGATGAAGGACTTTTTGAAGAAATCATGAACTCCATGATCATGTGCTAGAGTGTAGAATCTGCAAGAAGGAAGAGGAGAGACTCCTTGTATCTCATCAACTGATGAAGTAGGAGAATTATCTGAATGCTTCCTTCTTCTGTCAAACTTTGATATTCAAACATAATCTGAAATGGAAAAGAGATCTGTGCATACTCCTTCCCAAAGAGTACAAAAGTTAAGACAATTTATTTCACACCCAATTCCCTGAATAGCTGCAAAATTGTGATGTGAATCACATGTAAATATTCCAATCTTCTGTAGCACCTATATAGATCTAATATGAGGCATATAAAACTCTGATATATCAAAAGCATTAGCATATGGAACAGCAAATACAAAGGCTTCAGTGGCTCCATGAGGATACAGGGCTAGACTAGGAAAATTATGAACAACTGGGGAAAACTGATAGGTGTAAAAATCTGAATGATGGATGGGCATAAGATCTGAATAATAAGTGTTTAGAACAGATCCAAACATGTTTAATATCAGTCCATATATTACTAAGGAGATGGATAACCATCCAATTAAAGATAGGAAAGACTTCAAACCATGTAAGATAAATATCACTGCATAAGAGACCAATGAGGAATCAACTAGTGATCTTGGGATTTGTATAGTCTTTGGATTATTCAGAGGTATGGTAGATTGTATGGATGGTGGTATTATATGTTTATCAACCTACAAATATGCTTCTAAATCAGAATCCAAAGGATCACATATAAACATATCAATAGAATCATGGGAATACACCGGTAATGAATCCTTTGTATGAAAGGAGGAAAGAATGAGATGTTCACAATATTCAAGAAGGATCTGAGTATTGATGCCAAGAACAAAGGAGGATATGCTAAAGCACATGAGATCAAGTAAGGTAAGTGGTATGACAAAAATAAGGCTTGATGTGGCTAAGCAAACATCCTGTAAGTCACTGGGTTGTGCACCATCAATGAGAGAGGTATGCAAGAGGTGTAAAGAATCTGGCACATAGATCTCATAATCTAAGATAGGAGATTTAAAGAAAAATGAATCGGTTATAGGATCATAATAAATATCAGTAGCATCTCCATATGTTACTTCTTTTTCATCAATAGTATCACAAGAAGAAAAATCACCTTCAAGAGACACAGAAAAAGATGGCTCTTCAACATTTGCTTCTTCATTGAAGGAGGTAGCATTCGAATGAAAGAGGGCAGCAGCAACATGAAATATATGAGAAAATTCTTCATCATGATCAACTTCATCAGAGAATGTAGAGGCCAATAAATCTTGAGAAAGAGAACAAGAGGAGATGCTAGGTTTGCTCTATGCTTCATCTTCAATTTCTTGCAAACCAAAAGCTTTGTCCAAAATTTTCCAAAGCTCAAATGGAAATTCAGTAGAATCTATGAGATGATATATATTTGGAGACATTCCCAAACACATAATTCCATAAGTTCTATCACAATTATTTATCCAATCAATCGTCTCTTCATAAGACTCAGGTTCACTTAATGCACCAATGGAGACATCAAAGAGACATTGCCTCTTCAAGTATGCACTCATCTTGGGCTTCCAATCAGCATAGTTGAAAGGAGATAGTAGAGAAAATTTTGAATCCATATTTAAGTTGTTGATATGCTCTAATAGATACTCTCTGCAACCTGCAAAACAAACTAGGAGAAAATCTTGTAAGCTAGACAAGCTCTTCTTCAGAGAGGGATAGGAGATTGGATGCGCTCCTCAACTCTGTAGAACTTGATCAACCTTGCTGCTCTAATACCATGTAGAAATAATAGATCAATTCTATGTGTAATGATGCTAAGAAGAAGCACAGGAAATATATCTTGCTAGTAATAATTCTCACAAGCATACACAGGAAAAATAGAGAGAAGAAAAGAGACTGAATCACATGAATGAAGAGATGAATATTGGTGTGTATCCTTCCATTGAATAATTATGAATAATAGTGTACATAAATATTACATCCCTCATATGAAAATCGAATTGTATGGAAACAACTCATAAAGCTCAAAAAGGCTGACTTACCAAAATATAGCAAACCCCCATAGGTGGCTAAAGCACTTACCAAATCTATCAAGGACCTCACGAGTTGGAAAAATCATGAGTGATTTGTCAAGGAGATGGAAATAAAATGCTAATCCTATAAAATGGAGAAAAACTAATGGAGGATGGGTTGGAAACAAAAGCTCCTAGTTTCCTAGTTGACTAGCTTTTATCTTATCCATAGAAAAACAGGAAAAGCAGAAAAAATAGAATAAAGCAGAATCTGCTGTAAATTCATGTATACTAATTTTGGATGGTCAAAAGGTGGTCAAGATCAGCCCAGAATTGGAAATAAATTATTCCTAGGATATAGATGGCATGTATTGACTTTAAGGTGCAAGTGGATGCCAACTAATTAAGCTAGTGGGTGAATAATTAATCAAATAATGATTAATTATTTTATCCTAAGTTGTGAGTGTGTTTAATATATTCCAACACATTGAAGAAAAAATTTCAAATAAGGGTACTTAATAATGATGAACAAATCCTTCATATGGTATATGTGGATCTTCAAGGATGAACACTTGTTTAAAAACAAACTAAGGTTTTATGTTGATATACAACTTGTACAAATGAGACCCGGGTTGGGAAGCCCAGGGAGGCCTTTTAGAATTAGACATTGTATCTACTTCAATAGAGATATTTAGGCTCCTCCATTATCACAATATTCTCATCTTGACACAAGGAAATGGAATTTTTCCTCAAGCCTACATTGCTGGAAATGACTGATTTGTTTATCTTGTTGTTCAACAACATTTCCATAATGCAAAAAGAAATATCTGTGTGAAAAACTAGATGAAATTTCCAAAATTTGAGATGGTGAAGATGGATGGGAAAATCAGCGACAAAACTTTGTTGTACTATCTCATTTCCAGCCTAAAAAATGGCTCAAGAGGTGATCCTTTACCCACACATGCATCTAAAAATACAAGGTTTCTTGGCTGGAATTATTTTGCAATGACATCAAAATGAAATTTCCTCAAGTTACATTGTTGGAAATGACTGATTTGTTTATCTTGTTGTTCAACAACATTTCCATAATGCAAAAAAAAATATCTATGTACAAAACTAGATGAATTTACAGAAAATTGAGATGGTGAAGATGGCTAGGAAAATCAGCGACAAAACTTTGTTGTACTCGGATAATTCCTATCCAATTCATAAGATGGAAAGGAAAGGTCACACCAGTCCATGGTTTTGTAATCCCTATATGGGTGGTCTTTACAAAAGGATTATGTAAATGCAACCCATGCTTAGAGAGAACACCCCCTGAGGAGCCTTTTCTCAACATGTGTACACCTTGGATAGAAAACACTTCAAGAGGAGACCATATCTTGACAATATATTAGGTTGCTTATGGATTTAGTCCACTTTAATATTGTTGGCCTCTGTCACCTATTATATATGAAGGGAGGAGAGAGTCTTTAGTTGTATTATTCATGTAGAATCAAGTGAGGGTTGATTGGATCAAGTGTTTCTTGAAGAAAAACTTGCCTTGAATCTTTATACTTGTCTTTATGCAAGGAAGGAAGGTGCTAGGGTTAGTGAAGGACAAGACCTAGAATATACTTGAAGGGTTAGGGTTTGTGAACGATAAAACCATTATGATACTGGAAGTGATAGGATTTGAGTCCATGTGAGAAGGACCTAGGGTTTGTGGCAAAGAAACCCTAGAGGAGTCTTGGAGCACTTAGCTCAGAGAGTTTGTGTGATGCAAGCTTGGTGAAAGATCAAGAATGGACTTGTTGGTGATAATTTATTTCAATGCTTTTGGTGTGGCTATATAGCTTAGTGGGATACCTTGCTAGGCCTCTGTATTGCTCATTAGTGTTTTCTATTGATGGTAGAAACCCTATATGCTAGGGTTTGGATGCATTGGAGACTCTTAGCTTGTGGATAAGCTTGAAGGATGATTTTGTACCAAATTGTGATAAGTTGTTGGTATGTACTTGTAACTTCATTTTTATGTATATGTCAAGTGTACATTCTTGTCTAGGCTATGTACTTGAAGTGCTGGTTTTCAAAGTATATTCTCATGGTGAATAAGTAGTTTCTAGGGTTGTTTGGTATGCTTAATTATCATAAATGGTTAGCTAATTTTGTTGAGTGATTTGACAAGTATATAGAAGCTAAGAGGGCAGACTTTGTGGCTGCAACAATTCTGTTGTTAATAAGTAAATTTCAGATCTGTAATATGTTGGGACTTGAGCCCTCAGGAGAGTGTATTTAGTTCTAGTATTCATGTACAATACTTATAATTAGAAAATAGATAAATCCTTTATGTTTGTATTATATCGGAACACAACACCAAACACTTACGACATTCCTGTCAAATGGATGTAACATCCACCATTTCATTATGCAATTACCAATCACTTGTAAGACTTTTCATTCATGTCAATAAAGGAAAGAGAACAACATGTGTTTGCATATGAGGTATGAAATGTACTGTAGGAAGTGCCCTAGGATGTGTGCATCCGAAATATGCTGTGTTATCATTGATTTTAACCTCAACTGACTTTTTGTTTGCTATGTGTGTAGGTGGAGGCTTAGGGTAGTGTTAAGAGATAGTTTGAAAAATGAATTTGCAAACTATATATTGCTAGAATAAGGTTGTCACAACTTGGAACCAAAGAGGGACGAGGGAAAATGTGAGAAGGCAAGGCTATTTTAAGTCCATAGAAAGGGTGCAGAGGGTTAGAAAAGATGAAACATATATATAGAGTGTTTACTCACTAGTTAGTCCCATTGAAAAGAGGGAAACATATGACAAGTCATTAAAAAAGGGCATACAAATGATACATGTAACACCATGTACCGTACTCAAAAGACTACTTAGTTTGTGTACTTATACATGACTCCCTTGATTGAAAGTTACACTTGAACTGTTTGCTTCAATCTGGACATCCCTAATTTCCTTTAGAAAACTTAAGTTTACCGAGGCTATAATTATTAACTTTAAAAAGCTAGCATTAGGCCAACTACACACTAACAAGTTTGTTGAGATAAAATTTTCACTATAAATACCATTCTAATTAGTATAGATTCTTGAACCAAACCAAAGACATCGTTTGTGGCTATGATATTAAAGTTGGGATATATGTTCTATCCAAAAAAAAGAGTTGTAGACCATGCATAAAAATAGAAGCATGACACATTGGAAAGTCACAACAAATGACTACCTATAATTATTGGTGAATAAGTTTCAGAAAAATCAACAATATTTCCAGATCTAGGGCAGATCCTAAGAAAGATAATGTAGATGAACTTGCATTTTTATGTGGCTGATTAGGTCATGCAACTGGGGGTACCAACATTATCCTCCGATAAAAATATTTGAGAACTACTATTGTTATTAGTGAAAGTATTATTATAGGTAAGCTAGGGCACAAGTGTGTTGAACTTCTCTTTTCTATTTACTTGCTCTAGGTGTTGTTGATTTAGGTGGACCAACCTATCAATGCAAAGGTAATGTTATCATTCTTATTTATCACAATTTTACAAGACCTTGCTATTACTGTTTATTGCATCTATATTAGGCCTGCAAATTGTCCTATTATTTATGCTTATTTTCTATAGGAAATATGAAATAGTGCATAAAATCTGGTATAGGGAGAAATCTGGGCATGACAATCTACTATATGAACATATTTGTGTATTATTGTGAAAGAATATGAAAATGATTTGGTTTTGACATTCCAATGAGAAGAAGACATGGATGCTACTATAAAACATGGATGCAAAGATGGTAATCAAATGGATTTCAATAATTTTAATGTTCTTTGGAGAATCAAACCAAAAGGTACCGAGGTATGTTATATTTTCAGCATAAGGGTTCATATATTAATAATGTTTTCGAAATATGAGTGAGGGATCTGATCATCAAAGGGAGAGCCATACTCGCACCTGTTCATAGCATATATTTATGTTGGAGGGTTCTACCATAACATATATTCTTAGACTTGTCAAATGACTAATTGATGGCAGGTTAACAGGGACACACCTCTAGAATAATTTCACGCCATTTTCAGATCTCACTAGTACAAAAGCGTGGATTTTTCCATAGAGGTTTTCCACATTTCTTACTTTTTGGTGTAAAATACGATGTAACAGGAACGAGGCGTCGCTGTATCCACGCCTAGCCATCGCTGTATCTACACCTGGACTCTTAGACGTCGCTGTATCCACGCCTAAACTCTTGGACGTCACTGTATCCACGCCTGACCGTCGCTATAGTGACGACACTGTCTTTTGTTGACTTTCTACCTTGATATCAATTTTTGAAGTTTTGTTTTCCAATTTTTTAGCTCATCTCAAAGGCCTTGAAGAGATATCCATGATTATTTTATGATGCTTTTTATGTTTCTACATATATGATTTCTTATTTTCATAGTAATATAAAATAAAGCTATATGACATGATCAACAACTCCTTGGATAAAAAAAATGCATTGGATGAAAGCAATGGGTGGCAAGGCCTTTCCAATAGGCGTTGGAGGAAAATAAAACTATTAGACCCTATATGAAGCTTCTAAGGACCAAGGTCCATGAATAAGGACACAAACCATACAACATGGTATGTGTTGGACATCATTGTCCTCGTAGTGGTATGAGAGTGTTAATATGAGGTTTTGTGCACTATGAATGAGTCTCAAACCATGGTTGGGAGAGAAATTGATGCATTTATGCTTTAAATTATGACTAGTAAGCTAATAGGCCATGATAAAGGCCTCAAACCACAAAATATATGATTTAAAGTAGATATTTGGAAAATAAGTGATATCTGGACATATTTATGAGTTTTTGTGCGATAGGGATAGGTGTCAAGGCCGTAACAATAGTAAAGGGAGAAAAATTAGGGACTTACACAATAAATTCACCTCTAAGGATCATTAGTCATCAACATGACCTCAAACTACAATACGATGCCTTAAGAGGTGATATTTGGTTTCCATGTGGGACATGTAGCATGCACATATCAACAAGGTGTGGTTATAATATGTTAGCTCTATATTTTTCATACATGTATGCACAAACTCTATTAAGTTTGCCTTTGGTTTTATTATGAAAATGAATTTATTTTTGGCCTTATATGATGCAAGTTTATGCCAGTGCATTGGCATAAAATAATGTTTATGCCAATGCATTGTTTCACTTATAATGTTGCTTAAAAAAATACCCATAACCTCCTGCTACATGCCTATTTTACCTTATCCCAGCCTTGCCTACACCCTAGCATATAAGTTTTGACCCCCATTAACCATTGATTGATATAAATTAGTGTGTTAGTTATATGTTTGTGTACATCAACACAGTTCATTTAGAGAATAATTGCTTGAGTAAGATTATGTGGTTGATTGAAGGATTTATTTGTGTGCTTTTTAAATCATACATGAGATTTTAGAGCCATGTTTCACAAAACCTAGGAGAGGGAAAGCCAATAGGCATATATATGTATGGAGGGGTGACGAAAGGAAAATAATATGATTCTTAGTACACTTCGATGCATATTGTGATGAATTTGCACAATTGGTACAAATTAGAAATTTATATTTAGGGGATCATAATGTGTAGGCTACCCTTTTTCCTTCCCCACACAAATTGCAACCACGTCCAATCATTTCTTAATTAAATCATATGGTCACACCTACGAATAATGGATGGATACCAAATACAAGCCCTCCTTTTGTCAATATTGCTAATTGGAGGTTTAATGTATTTAACATTATGTTTTGGCAGTATGTGATGGTGCAGCTGAAAGGGTCGGTAGCGATTTCATTTGGGGGTACTCAGGAACCGGCAGCGTATGGGGAATTGGTGTCCATTGGAGGGTTGGGGTTCGATACCAACAAGAAGCTCAGTGCAGCCATTGCCGCCACACTGGAGAGCAAAGTCAATGTACCCAAGTCATGATTCTACATCAAGTTATACGATGTCAAGGTTTGTTCTCAGTTCCTCAGTTTGTTCTATTTATGTGAAAATGGATTCCCAATTGAACCATCAGCTACCCCTGTGGTGTTGATATTCTGAATTTGTTTTGCACTTTCTGTTGTGGCACGGGAATGGGGACAGGCACATTCATTCACAGAAAATGTTCAGTGCTTGCATGGTTTACACCAGTAGTGTTAGCCTTTGTCTTCTAGACCATCACAGGCAAGCGATTATAGGACTGCTTGATTATTAGCACACCAGAGCACCGTGCAATTTTTTCTTTTTTTGGAGATTGAGGTCATTTAGGGTTTTGGGCAAAACAAGTTTTGTAGGGAAATGGGTTTGGGATTTTTCGTATTTGTTGGTAAGTTTAGGTCGATAATTCTGCATCAGTGCATTGCATTTATTTGGATTTGATCGAGTTAGAACATTTACAACGAGAATGAAATATAAGGGGTCTCAACCTCCCCTTCTTTAGAATACATTCACTTGGCCAATAGTTTGCTTCCTGGTTTCGCTCTAGATCTTTCTACATGTATGTTTCTCTACCTAGGGCATGGGGTCGTTGCCTCCTTTCTCCACTATCTGGAGCTTATTCTACCAATTGACCAACCAATCAAAAAATGAATCCCCTCCTCATTTGCAATCAGTTTATTTTAAACCCTTTTGTTCTATCCCTTTGTTTTCAATGCTGTCTGAATTAATAAAAACTCTCTGGGTTAAGCCCGTCCCGAGGTATGTACAACGATGGTATTGAGGTATGTACAATGATGGAACAATTTGAGAAAGTGATGAGGCTTTGGACATCATTCTTGGAGCCTATGCTTGGTGTCCCAATACGACCTCATGGTGCAGAGGACACAGAGGAGGCAGTGAAAGTGAAGAACTCTACTGAAAAAGGTAGTGCAGCAAGTATAATAGGGGAGAGTGATGGAAGTGCTGGAGTTGACATCGGAAACACTAATTTGAAACAACCAACTCCTGTTGGTAATGGTGAGGAAAATTCAACAATGGGAACAAAAATTTCTGTCAGGGTTAGAATGGCAAATGGTGAGAGTACCATCAGGGGAAATGGTATTCATGAAACTGACCAAAACGGGCATAAAAGTGAGGGTGGAAAATCTCATTCCACTGCACCTGTTGCTGATGAGATGCCTGGTACAGCCATGCAGGTTGGTCGCATTGAAAAGTTAGATGACTCAAATGCTGTGAATGCAGTTGCAACAGAGTCAAGTTCAGGACGATTGGGGTTGGACCATGTATCAGGTTAGCTACTCATCCCATGTATGGTACACAACTTCAAAGAGACTTAAAATTATTAGAAGAAAACTATATAATTTTGTTTCCCTTACCATAGAAAACTCTATACTCAGTACTGTTCAGTATGATAAATCGAAGTTATTTTCTGAAACTTATTGAAGTTACCTCATGGAGTACTTTAAGAAAACATGTAGCAGATGTTGAAACTAAAAACACATTTCTTAAAGAACTTGGGATATTGACATACAGTGAAAATTTAAAGAAAATTTAGCCAATGGGAAAATTCTTAATGAAAAGCTTAAATTGGCAATTTTTATTATTCAAGGTTTATATCTTTCCTTAATTGGCTAACTCAAAATAAAAACATAATGTTGTAACCTTATTTGACTTGTCATAACCTGCTTGAAGCAGCAAATTTAGTGAAAATAGTGCATCATCTTCGCATTCTTTTCCATCAAGAACAAAAAGCACAGCTTTTCGCAGTGCCCCGACATGCATGCTCAAAAGGGATGTCAATATTTTCAGCAAAACACTTGATTGCCCATCCTTTAATACACAAAAAACTAACTGCTCACAAAATGTGAGTAATGAAGTATCTTTAGATGTCTGCTCTATCCAAAATGTGTCCTCTCTTGAAGAACTTTGTGTTCTACAATACCCCAGTTATGAACCCCACTAACGTCAATCAGTTGCTGAAAGAGATCAGCCATTCCATGCTCTTCTATGACTCCCTCATTCACATTTATAACACTTTGTACCACATGATATACCCATGATTCTAAATAGCCTGTTCCTATGGGAAGCTGAAAAGTTCCTCCTTGTGTAATCTGTATTAACTTATTTCTTATATTGAACATCAACCAGGATGGGAAGGTTGTAGAGTGGAGAATCATGTGCCGAAGAATCAACATCAGTCTTGAAATTAGCAAAGACCAGCAAACCAATTGTGTGCTGTTAAGTTCCACTGGAGGATAACTTACATTGCTGAGGGTAGAAAAAATATAGATACAAACTAAATTTGAAGGTGGACCAATTTGAGGAATGTCCTCACATTTCTTTTTAGTTTGAGCATTCTTCTTAATGATCTTTTCATTGGTTGCTGTTGTAGCTTTTGGATCTTTGATTAGTCTGTATCCTTTTAACCTTTGGTTAATATACAAACAAGTGGATAAAGATTCATATTGGGAAATGAGCTTCAGTGTAGGATGTTTAGTCATTAAATTTTTTTTTTGTGATGTTTTTGGCTCTTACAATGGATTGTGATGTTTTCAGGATACACAGAATTACATGGTTGCACGTGATTCATTTCTTTCTCATATGGGTGCCACTTTATGGGGATCTATGAGACACATTGTTGCACCTTCTAGTGCTGAAGGAGCATTCCATTATTATGAAAAGATATCATTTCAGCTATTTTTCATCACTCAGGAGGTATATTATTAGTTTGAGAATAATCTTCATTTAACATCATTAAGAGTTTACATTGACTGACTGTCTTTATTTGCATATCTGCAGAAAACAAAACATATTGATCTGTTTCCCGTAGAAATGAATGCCATCATGCAGGGCCTATCCTCCCTTATGGTACCTACTCAGAAAATTCAGTTTAGTACTCTCATGTATGTCTCTTTTCCCATATACATCCCACTCAAGCCCATATAAAATATGCTGGGTTCACTCTATCAGAATTGACTTGGATGTTTAGATTGATTCTTTTTATTGATCAGGCTGGCACTTTCAGAATATCCTGCTTTAGCAATGGCATTCTCAATTGCACGACGTGCAGCCAATGTCCCAGTTTTACTTGTGAATGGAACATATAAAACATCTGTTCGAAGCTATCTTGATTCCTTCATTCTACAGCATCAGCTGCAAAGGCTGAGTGGAAGTGGATTTCTTAGAGGTGATGAGATAAGTCTGCAATATGATCCAGTTGTATTTTTCAGGTTTAAATGTAGATGTACACAGTTTATCCAGAGTAAACCGAACACTCTTGAGATTCAATTTGGCTTGTTCAGTGCTTTTCCCTAGCCTGAGATGTGCTTTATATCTCGACATTTGGGTTTCAAAAGCTTAGTCATGTTTACTTTTTCAGCAAAAAGTTTAAAAGCTTTATCAAATACACATTTCTTGCTATGGAGGGATTTAAAGGCATCTACCTTTCTTCTTTTTTGGGTGTTTTGAGGGAACCTCTATCCACTTTTTTCTTTCTAAAAAGATGTGTAGAAATGGATGTGGTGTTAGATGTTCAGATGGGAGTTTGAAAACTGAAAGTTTTTCTCAAAGCATATCATAAACAAAATATGATTTGAACTGGCGTAAATTGTTATATTTGTGTTATTTTCTGAATAAGAAGGATTTCCTTATTTTGATAGTTGCTTAAATATCATCTTTTTGTGTTTCTTCTGTAGGGGCACATTCTAAAAGTCGGTCTACTCTAGAAGTTCCTGTTTTCTGGTTTATACAACAAGGAGATCCCCTTCTTATAGATAAACATTACCAGGAAAAGGCACTTCCCAATATGGTTATTGTCACGGAGTCAAGTCAATCTGACTGGGAGAGCCATTTGCAGTGTAATGGTCAATCGATATTATGGGATTTGAGGTAAGGCCTTTCAAAATGAAACCCTGCCCTCTTGGCCTAGGTTGGCATAAGATGTATATTTAAATTTTAGCTATTTCCATTCCTCGCAAAGTGATATTTTATTGTCTTTTGTGATGCTATCACAGAAATCCTTTAAAAGCTGGCCTGGCAGCAGCTGCTGAACATCTTGCCGTCTTGGTTCCACTTCATTTTACTTATAGCCATGCTCATGAAAATGCAATCCAGGTATGAAAAGGTTATGTTATTGTTTGTTTGTAAGGGGATTTGGTGCTTTTAATTTGAGTTGTGCTGAAAATGCCAATAATTTTGTTTGAATAGGACTGGCTTTGGTCTTTGGGGTGCAATCCTTTTGCAAGCACATCGTCTGGGTGGCATACATCACTGTTTCAATATGATACAATAGCACGGAATTACATTGTAACAAGCCTTGAAGAGCCAGTTCAACTTGTGAATTATGCCATTGATCTTTTGATCATGGAGCGGACTAGTATCCTTTGCTTATGTGAATAACTGAAAAGCATAACAGTTCTTGGGTAGGGTTAATTAATTTTAATGTCATCACTAGAAAGTAGCTCTATATATTAGTTGAACAATTTGTTTAACTTAATTTGTGCTAGATGAACTTTCATTTAAGGTTTTCAAAGCTCAGGAGCACTCATTAGTTGTCAGTTACAATTCAATTGTTAGCCTTTGGAGACAGGTAAGAGAAATTCCTTTTGTCATGTTTGGATTTTTTCAGAATCATTTATATCACCTTCACAAGGTGTTTATGCACATTTTAGAGAAATGTCTCGTTATGTTTGGCGTTTTCCAGAGTCATTATTTCATCTTAACAAGGATTATGTACATTTCAAGATTTTACTGACATAGGCCTTATTTCAATGTAATGATAGATTGCGGGAGCAGTGGGAGACATGCGTTATGGAGACTCAATGAGGTCGCTTTCAATGCTTGAAGAGGCATCCCAACGGTATATATACCATTAATTTGTAATTTGGTTGACCCTTTTCAATTGGTTCCTCCATTTCAATGGCTTTAGTCAAATAGATTTTTCCCATTGATGTACTCATGTTTATTGGATCCTTTGTAAATAGTTTTCTGGAGACCACAAATGCTACACTTGCTGCCTTGCACCCTATTCATTGTACACATCAACGACAAGTGGAAGTACAATTTGATATATCAACTTTATTGGGGTTCATAGTTGTGGCAGCCAGGGATCAAGATTGAAGGGCTGGTCTTAATTTCATATTGAAGGTTATATATTCATGCAGCCCTTCATTGATGAAGGGATTTCAAAAAGTTTACATTTTAAATGACATTAATAAATTAATTGTACATTTTATTTACTTGATGACAAAAATTAAAAACAATTTTTTTTCTTTTCAAAATGGGATTTGTAAAATTGCACAAGTAAATGTATATCCCTGCCTACATTGTGTTCAATCTATTTGATTAGGGAATATGTCTACAATTGCTCAGTTGCTTTAAGGTTTATAATAAAAAAGGAACTCAGACAGATGGTCAAGTCGGATAGTACAATCTATGGCTATAAATTTGGAAGTATGGATTGAGGATGAAAAAACGTGCTCACTTAAGAGACCATTCTTGATGGCATTGAAGGAATTCAAAACAAGAGGCAGGCTCACTTAAGAGACCATTCTTGATGGTGTTGAAGGAATTCAAAACAAGAGGCAACCTATGCTAGAACTCTGAAGCTTCAGTCATAAAATAAAATCTATAGGGGAAGCAGAAGCAACCAAAGCTGAATGTTTTGAGATTACTATGATGGCATTGAAGGAATTCAAAACAAGAGGCATCCTATGCTAGAACTCCGAAGCTTCAGTCATAAAATAAAATCTATAGGGGAAGCAGAAGCAACCAAAGCTGAATGTTTTGAGATTACTGAGAAATTGATAAAGTGTTGAAAAGATGTAGACCTGAAGAATAAACAATGGAGGTTTTTGCACAGTCATCATCTGAAAGTTTCACGGGGCCAATTTAGAGAATTATCCTCTGACAAATATAAAACTAAAGTCTTCAAAAAGTAATAGGTTGTCAACTAATGAACTTGTGCTTGAATGCATGCACATCTCCACCTTACAGTAACAGGAAAGGTAAATTTATATAAAATTACCTTGGCTTCCAGAGTTAGCCAATGAATCTAACGAGTTCTTCCTTCGCCGTTCATTGTGTCCCACCAACCTTCTCCTGCAACTTCTCTCTGCGTCATCAAATTCTGCTATGCCATGGAATCTAGATAGGCACCACAACACCCAATTATTCATGTGTATTATCAAATTATATACTTAGTATGTATGGATCCATGTTGACTTACTCAGAAGAAAAAAAACAGTGAGGTGCAACCGTCTCCTGGCTAGTTACCTGCTACACTGCTAACAGAAGCGTTGCTTGGTACCAAGAACAATGACTTTGGGGGATTTGGAATGCATTTCACAGACTTTATGTCTCTTGTGATATTCTTTTTCATTTGCCAACACTACGTTGCATCCTTCCACTTGACAACGACAACGGGGAGGTTGCGCGGTCAAAGCCGGCAAAGCCCTTGGCTTCTTATAAACGCAATTGCTAGCGCTATTACCAATGGTTGGATTAATTAACTTAGCCGGATTCGCAGAGTCTCCAAAATGATGCCGCTTTCCTAGCTTAAGGCACGTTAAGGAATCCCCTTGAACGTCCTTGATGACATTAATGTTATCTCTCATGGGACCCTCATTAGCACTTTGATGACATTAATTCCTGGGGGAGGTTGCACGGTCGAATGCCCCGCTGGATCGCATTGGATATTCTGACCCCGCCGGATCGCATTGGATCTTCTCATTAATATGATATGAAATATATGATATGAAATATCTTGGAGGCTGGTACAGGTCGAAATCACAATCACAAAAATTGTTGATGGGCAATTTTTAACTTAGTCCTTCTAGTGTAATTTTAATTTAAAACCTCCATTTTTTTATTAAAATGACAAAAATTAAAAACCCCATTTTAAATGACGTGCAAATTTTAAATTCCCCTTCTCTGACGGCCTAGGATCCCTTTGACAGGCATTGATGGCTTGAATTTTGATCCCTGGTGGCAGATATACTATTGTTCCTGTTGAGACCAAGACAACCCAAACCAAAGATCAATTGAAGTAGGTTGTATTCCATTTACTGCGAATGCACTATACAATACAAAGGCAAAGTCGTTACTTCATGGCAGCCATGACTCTAGTTTTGTTTCATTTAATGTCAAGCTTTTCAGTTGCCTCTAATTTACTGTTGTTATTGAATGGGATGAGGAAGAACTTATGCAAGGAGCCTTTTGGTCGGACTTGATATTTTCATAATAATTGAGATTATAAAGAATATATGTACCGATGTGTCCAGAGTTGTCTGTGCATTGTCTACAAGAAGTTTGTACTGCGTAGTTATTATCGTATTTGATATTCATTTGGCATTTTTCCAATCCATGTTTAACATATAATGCCTCTGTTGTATGAACAAATTGGAATTCTTTGTGACAATCTCAGCAGTAAGATCTTATGATGTTTATAAAAGCAGAAGAACAACTCTGTTTCCCAATCATTATCTAGAACTGGTTTCGAGATGAGCAGAATGGTCTCTTCTCTTTCTAATTGAAGTGGGTAAGTGGTAACAGATCTATGCCTCTTATTAGCTGCCGATAAAAATATCTAGATAGGTCCCACCAGCAGGAGTATAGGTCTGGTCGATATGGACTGTCCATAATTTCTAGAAAGTGTTGTTCAAATATAGCCTGGGATATCCGTTTGGCTCAAGATGGCAGATTCCCCGTTGACCTATTAAATATGATGTAGTTTTCCTATTCTGTGTTGAATCTGTTGATTTATGTTGGAGGTTGAACAATATATTCTCTGTGTATGGAGCTTGGATCTCTAGGATTGCGTTATGTGGGTGTAACATTTGTAGTATGTACCTCCTCCAACTGTGAGGATTCAGACAGGTTGATGGACCATACACAACTTGGAGAATTGTGTATGGTCCATATTGAATGGTTTTGGGCTTGTGGTGGTGATGTTTCTTGAACCATCTCTTGTTAGGATGAAGCTAGACTTATCGTTCACCTAAACATTGTGTGGAATTTGATGCCTCTCAATGTTGGCAATGTGGAAATTTACATGTTGGCAATGTGTTAAAACTCAATACAACTAACTTATGTAGTGGAAAAACAACTGGAGAACATCCGTTCTTTTCTGCCAATGGAATTTCTCTGGATTTTACCAGGTTTGAATTTTTTCATACAGTTCATATGAGGTCCTACCAGAGTTGCCACTAATATCTGTGGATCAGGCAATTTTTGCAGCTCTGCCTCTGCTCTATCCAAAATGTGTCATAGTCATTTTTGCAGCTCTGCCTCTGCTTTATGATTTGTTAGATGATGTTACAGTAATCAGCTGATGCCTTTGAGTAATAGTCATCTGTCCTGCTCGATAATGTCACGATTATTTTAGTTACTTTGTCACCCATAAGTATCATTCTTAATATATTGTTTTGCATTCTTATTTTTTGCTTTCTTTTTGTAGGAGCCAGAGCCTGAAGTAGAGTTTGTGGAAGGCTATGAAATGGAAGAAGAAGATGACATTGAAGATTTGACTGTTGCTGGTATTGATGATGTTGATCTATTGGATGCAGATGAAGGTAGAAAAGTTTCAGAAGAATAACTAGAATCATATTCCACTGTTTCAATTTTTTATTCCCATGAAATGTCAAGGAAACTAAAATCTTAGTCCCGGTCATTCAAGTTTGGCAAACTGGATATCACAGTAAATTTAAATATCTTTGAATTACAATACTGAGGATAAGTTCGAAGTTGTACTGTAAGCTACGTGTTTTATCTGTTCTTTCACTATGTTTATTGGAACTGATTTTTTTTTTACTTAATATTGCACAGACAACACTGATGATTGTTCAGAAGAAATGGATATAGATGGGCGTGTTGGGACAAAGAAGTCACGCAAAGAGTCAAGATCTACTCCACAAAATATTGACACAGATAGCATCAGAACAAAGTTGAAGAGGAAAATGAGACCTCGTGTGGAGGTAAATTGCAAATGTCCTTTGATTAATTATTGAAAATGAATAAGAAATATACTAATTATATCTAGATTTCATCTTGAGCTCATTCTAGTTCTATTTTTCCTGCTTGCCTACCAAAAGACCATTGAAGGACATAGTGCCTGTAACTTCATGAGCAGCTGATAGTAAAGTATTTCTTTTTACCATATAAGATAAGTTGTGCACGATTTAAATGTCTTAGAAACCTCTCTTAGGAATTTCATCTGGTATCAGAGCTAGCGAGGTGTAAATACTATGGACCTTTGGTTGAAATTTGACAACTGGATGACAAATTTGGTTGGTGTTGGTTGTCAGAGATAGATGAAATCTCTGTGGATGAAATACTATGGACCTTTGGTTGAAATTTGACAACTGGATGACAAATTTGGTTGGTGTTGGTTGTCAGAGATAGATGAAATCTCTGTGGATGAAATACTATGGACCTTTGGATGTCCATACTTTGGAACCTCTGTGGAGAATGTTGTCAGAGTTAAGTTTTTATAGTTCTGGAGACATGAAGAGGCAGGGAATATATCTGAAGGACTTTACTCACTTTGCACAACAAAAACATATCCCACAGCATGTGTGAAGCATTGACTGGCACGTGACCACCAATTTATATGGTTGAAAAAGATGAGTATTATTTCTGTGTTACACTCCAATGTTTAGCAGACTTAAATATTTGAATAAGGGTCACTTTATATATTAGTGACATGTGACCACTGACCAAACCAGCTTAACATTTAGATGTTGAGGTTATGGGTCGTTGTTTAAAGTTTAAACCATGGTAACCGCCCAGGTGTGCTATAAATTGTAATGAAGCATGAGATAAAGATGTGTGAGATGTATGTATGCATGTGAGGGGGGTATACTAATTATGTAAGGATTATGACCTACTTCCACATGGAATTGGTCTTATGGCATTTGTATTTTTTTTTTAAACAGTTATAGCCATGGATACAGCTACGGCAATTTTTTTAAAAATTTCACAGCCGTGGATACAACGACGGCTCGACGTGGATACAGAGACGACCAGGCGTGGATATAGTGACGGCCAGGCATGGATACAGAGACGGCTAGGCGTGGATATAGTGACAGCTTAGACATCTAACGAAATATAGAACATTGTCACTCTTGCAACGCAAATTAGGGTTCGTCTCTATTGCCACGGAATCGTTTCCACGGGAAAAAAAAACACTTAGACGTGGCAATATCCACGCTTTTCCGTGGATATTTCCATGTTTTGCCGTGGAAAAATTGATCACTTGTACTAGTGTCTGCTCTAAGAAATTGTGGGAAAAATTAATACCACCTTGAGACTTGCACTATTCTAGGTATCCAAACCAGACTTTAGTACCTGAATTTTTCTCTTGTTTAGCAACAATCTCTATGTAAAAGATGTCCCTTTTGGTCTTAAAACAAGTGTTGATTTAGAGATTGTTTTCATGTATGTGAGAATTGCTCCACCTTGAAGTCTTTATATAACATTTGAAGAGGTCAAGGTATTATGTTTGAAAACCCCTGCAATGAAGAAGTGAATATCTATGGGTGAAGAGAATTTAAGAAAATCAACAAGAAGTGGCTAGAGTATTTCCATATTTTTGGTGGCATCTTCAATCCTCATGTAAAAATGAATAAGGCATGATCATACATATGCAAGCCTCTATTTGAAATATCTATGACTAATTCAAATGGGAATACAATTTTAGGATCACATTTGGCACTCAACATTAGGACGTCTACATTTAAAGAGTTCTTCATGGATATATTTTGCAAATAAGGCATATTTGGGACCTCACAATTGTAGTCCATCTTCAAGATGAAGGATGGTTTACCTAAAATAATTGATATTCTTGAGTTTATCTCACTCATGGGAAGTATTAACCAGAAGTCCCAAGCTCTAATAGAATTAATATCCATGGAAATGTAAACCCTTGGTCCAATTATACTGACAAGAAAGCATCTAATGCGGTCATATTGGATAGAGCCATCTTTGCATTTGTGGAATGAAAACAATTTGTTAAAAATGATAAGAGATTTTCTTCTTATATTAGCATGGGTATTTCAATTTAAAAAAATGCATATCTTTTTGAATGAGTATTTTATCCTTCTCAGCTTTGTCTATCCCAAACTTCATTTATCCTAGATCAAGTCAAAACCATTAACCAAAATCCAAAATCAAAACCTCCTATGGTAATTATTCTGAGGTCGTCAACAAGGAAGGGGCCGAGCCATAATTTCACCATGCTTCGAAATGAAACCCTTCAGTTGCAGTGAATGAAACATTACAGGGTAGTGAATGAAAAGTTAGTAAATGACTTACTGGTCATAGGCCCTTCATAGTCAGCCTTTCGTTCAGAAAAATCAATGCAAGGATCCAACTTGGGAGTCACATGTAAAAATAATTCATTGAACGCGAAGGGTTAAATCATTGTATAGAATAGCTCAAGCAGTAAAATAATACATTTCTATAATGAGGGCACGTATTTGCAATTAGACTCGAACCCTTGGCTCCATCCAAATAACCTATCTCCCTTTTCTTTCTCTTCAGAGTTCCTGATACTGTGGATGGATGAAATGCTAGAGAGGACTCCAAATCACCCTAGTTATCTCCATTTGCTTGCTTGTCGGAGGTCCTGATAATGTGGAGGTCCCTATCACATTTGAACTTGAACCCAGTGTAATGGATCTCTCCAAATCGATAGCTACCTCCCTTTGTTTTCTTACTTGTCGGATGTCCGAAGGATGGACAAAGTGCTATAGAAGTTGCGTAGGCGCGAGAGGTCATAAAATCATGTAGATGGTGTCGATAATGTAAAATGTGTTTTATTAAGTTGACAAGGGCCATAAATCGAAACTCAATCATTCAATTCCTTATTTAAAACAAATGTCTTGTCTTACCTTTAGTTGTTATCCATCATTTAATGTGTGTACTTACCCATCTAATGTGCCATGTTGTTCAACCATAAGTGAATTGAACCTCCTTAATCCTTAAATCATGCGTTCATCAATTACAAATATGCCTTGACATTGCATAACTACTTATCTAGTCATATTGCATCAATACCTTCCACTTACTTCGAGTAATGTTAAATTTGACTTGGATCTTGATTGTATTGATTTTTTATGAGTAACCTGATTTGTTAGCTATTGAGGTTGTTCACAGTTTCATAAGGTAAGGAGAACAAAATTCATGGTCATGAACTTATAATGGGGGTATGTAGTTATAGTATGATGATTATAGTTTGATGTGGAAGATAGTGTGTAATTAAATTATCAAGGTTGTTCTTTGATATTGCATTGAAAATGCTAGTTGTTTGGTATTGTATGATTTCCTTATCTTTCTTTTGAAGTAAGGCAATTTTCACAAGATGTTGAGACTTCTATTATGAGGGAGATATGACAATGATGATGAAGATGATGATGATGGGGAAGACGATGAAAACAAGAATGATGATGATGATGATCATGACAACGATGACAAAGATGATGATGCTGATGAACATGAAGAAGATGATGATGATGATGGTGGTGATGTTGTTGTTTTTGTTGATGATGATGATCATGATGATGATGACGACGACGATGATGATGATGTAGATGAAGATGATGAATATGGATATGTTGATGATGATGATGACAATGATGGTGATGATGACGATGATGAAGATGATGATTATGAAGATGATGATGATGATGATGATGAAGATGATAATGATAAATATAGTTATGTTGTTGTTGTTGTTGTTGATGATGATGATGATCGTCTCCATCATCATGACCCTCATCATCATCATCATCATCATCATCATCATCATGACGATGACGCTGAACATCACGATAATGATGATGATGATGAAGATGATCATGATGATGAATACAATGACGCTCAACATGATGATGATGATGATGATGATGATGATGAGGGTCATGATGATGAAGATGATGATGATGAGGGTCATGATGATGAAGATGATGATGACGATGACGATGATGATGGTGATGAGGGTCATGATGATGAAGACAATGATGTTGATGATGATGATGATCATGATGATGCTTATCATAATGATGAAGATGATGATAATCATTATCATCATCATCATCATCATCTTGTTGATCATCATCGTATTCATCATCATGATGAAGACGATGATGTTGAACATCATGATAATGATGATGATGATGATGATCATGATGATGAATACGATGACAATCAACATGATGATGATGATGATTATGATGAGGGTCATGATAATGAAGATGATGATGATGATGTGATGATGATGACGATGAATACAATGATGAGGGTGATGATGATGAAGACGATGATGATGAAGACAATGATGATGATGATGACGATGACGACGATGATGATGATGATGATGACAATGACAATGATGAACATGATGATGATGAGGAATATAATGATGATGAACATGATGATGATGATGATGATGATGATGAAGAAGATGATGATGATGATCATCATCATCATCATCACCATCATTATCGTCATCATCATCATCATCATCATCATCATCATTGTCATATTCATCATCATCATCATCATGATTATCATTACCGTCATCATCATTTCCATCACCATTATCATCCTTGCCATCACCATCATCATCATTTCCATCATCATCATTGCCATCATCATCCTTGCCATCACCATCATGTACGAAACATTCTATAGAAGTGGGAACATCTACCGTTCAACATTTTTTCATAAATTCAATATGGCTATGAAGAATTATTTAAATATTAGGAATGTAGACGAGGCATTGAAGTGATACATACATGCACTTTTTTAACATTCATATGGTTTTGTTACAATAAATATTTTAATTCAAAGTTAAGGTGCAATAATCGTGCGTTAGTGAGGATTAATATTCAATAGTAAGCATATGGAAGATAGCTACTTTGGTTGTGTTTAACATACTAAAGGACTCAACCCTTTCATTGTTTCTTCAGCTTCATGGTGGATCTCTTAAGATTGAAACGAACTTCTCCATTACAATTCTAAAAACTGTATTTGAATATTTAAGGTCGTATGATCCTCCCTTAAGTGACTCCATGAATGGATACATGCAACTTAGGCATATTTATTGGAGGATTTAGTGTCTATACATCCACATAAACTTTCAGTAAAAATTTGTTTCCTAGTACTGCTATCAAATAGAATTTACCCATTTTATAAAGTTAGGTGGTTGTATCATGGTGGATCTCTTAAGATTGAAATGACCTTCTCCATTACAATTCTAAAAACTGTATTTGAATATTTAAGGTCGTATGACCCTCCCTTATGTGACTCCATGAATGGATACACGCAACTTAGGCATATTTCTTGGAGGATTTAGTGTCTATACATCCACACAAACTTTCAGTAAAAATTTGTTTCCTAGTACTGCTATCAAATAGAATTTACCCATTTTATAAAGTTAGGTAGTTGTATTTTAATAATTCTTGGTTTTTAGAAATTATGACTCTTTAACACATGTTTATCCTAGATATTGATAATCTTCAACCATATAGTATCTTTAATATTGATTTTAAAGCATCTAAAAAAATATTTATAAAACCATTATGGAGGAAGTTCATGGAGCACTAATACATTCAAGTGTATTTAAAGTATCAATGTGCTTGACACATTGGAGCACCATGACCCAATATTCACTAAAACCTCTCATCTAGTATCTTTAATATTGATTTTAAAGCATCTAAAAAAATATTTATAAAACCATTATGGAGGAAGTTCATGGAGCACTAATACATTCAAGTGTATTTAAAGTATCAATGTGCTTGACACATTGGAGCACCATGACCCAATATTCACTAAAACCTCTCATCTAGTATCTTTAATATTGATTTTAAAGCATCTAAAAAAATATTTATAAAACCATTATGGAGGAAGTTCATGGAGCACTAATACATTCAAGTGTATTTAAAGTATCAATGTGCTTGACACATTGGAGCACCATGACCCAATATTCACTAAAACCTCTCATCTAGTATCTTTAATATTGATTTTAAAGCATCTAAAAAAATATTTATAAAACCATTATGGAGGAAGTTCATGGAGCACTAATACATTCAAGTGTATTTAAAGTATCAATGTGCTTGACACATTGGAGCACCATGACCCAATATTCACTAAAACCTCTCATCTAGTATCTTTAATATTGATTTTAAAGCATCTAAAAAAATATTTATAAAACCATTATGGAGGAAGTTCATGGAGCACTAATACATTCAAGTGTATTTAAAGTATCAATGTGCTTGACACATTGGAGCACCATGACCCAATATTCACTAAAACCTCTCATCTAGTATCTTTAATATTGATTTTAAAGCATCTAAAAAAATATTTATAAAACCATTATGGAGGAAGTTCATGGAGCACTAATACATTCAAGTGTATTTAAAGTATCAATGTGCTTGACACATTGGAGCACCATGACCCAATTTTCACAAAAACCTCTAGTGGTCACGTTGCAATAAAAACCCTATATAAACAAGGAACAATAAATTCCACAAAAATGTCCAATAAAAACATATTTCCTAAGTTTATCCATTTAATAAGGTAATATGGTTGTATATTTTAACATTCTTGATATTCAAATGTTACAATGATTTTGTAATTCTTTATCCTATATGTTACTAATCATCCACCATCTAATATATTTTTTCTTGATCTTAATGTTAATAAGCATCCACCATTATAATGATCATGATGATGATTATGATGATTATGATGATGATGACTATGATGATTATTATGATTAGGATGATTATGATGATGATGATTATGATGAGGGTCATGATGATGATGATGATGATGACGATTATATGAAGATGAAGACGATGATGATCAGCATGATGAAGATGATGGTGATGATGGTCCTGATGATGATGATGATGATGATCACGATGATGATGATGATGATAATGAGGGTCATGATGATGAAGAAAATGATGATGAATATGATGACGATGATGATGATCATCATCATCATCATTATAATCATGAAGACGATGATGATGAACATCATGATGATGATGATGATGATGAATACAATGATGATCATGATGATCATGGTGATCATGATGATAGTGACGATGATGATCAACATGATCATGATGATGAATATGATGGTGATGATGGTGATGATGATGATGTTAATAACTCTTTTAAAAAAAATAAGATAAAAGAATAAGCCTAATTAAATATTTACCTTTCAATGTATTTCATCATCTTCTTCATCCAAGTCATCATATTATTCATCCAAGTCAGCATCCGTATCATCATATCTAGTGTCAACATTATAAGGATTGGCCATATCATCATCATCATCTAAGTCAGTTATGCTCATCGTGTCATCATCGATATAATCTTCATGGGAATTTTATTCTACATCATTGTCTGATTCAACTAATTCTTGGACATCTTCTATTGGATCATCATCATCTGGATCATCATCATCATCTAAATCATGTTGATCATGCTCTTCATCATCGTCTTCTTCTTCCAAAGAACCCTCTTCATTACAATCATCTAGGTTATACTTTACCGACCTTCCCCTTGGATCATGTCTCACAACAAATGACCAGCCCACTTTACCTGGAACATCCGAGTAAAATACTTGTTCACATTGGATTGGAAGAACAAAGGGCTCCATTCCTGGCTCAAACAACCTTGTATTTACCATGGTAAATCCATTATCATGTTCAATAATAGTACTATTGGGATCACATTGATTCAATCGTAACCTATACCATTTGACAATGAACAGAACTACCTTGAAGGATTTAAAGTCACACTATAGAATATCTTCCAAATACCCATAGTATTGATTTTCTGAGAGCTATGGATGTCTGTCACTTCTAGATGAAACATTGGTCACCTCAAAGACTGCAGATATACCACAATCTGATGTTTTCTTTGTTTCATCCAATTATTTGATGCGATATATATGACCATTATAGACCATAGCCTTATGGTGTTTTACCTACAACAAGCAATACACGAAAAGATTACACAACGATTCAATAGTTATGCAACAATACATGGAAAAGAACAACATGTACGTCAAAATGTAATTTGAAAAATAAAAGATTTAAAGTGATTGATTAATATGTTTGCCATTTTATATTTTAAACCATATACTAAATCAATTTCCCTTTTTGTAATATTTCTATCTCCATTGCAATGTGTTTCTTTTACTAATGAAGCCACACCTTCCCATGATATTCCATGATCTGATTGTTTGCATCATCCGATCCATACCTTCATCCAGTCAATATTGTTTGTAATGTAGAAATGAATTACATCCCACTCTCAACCAACTTCTTCATGACAATAAACATTAAAATTCGATACAGATGTAAATTTTCTGAACAAAGTATATGCTCTTAATTGATGCAATAAATTGAAAATGAAAATAAAATGAGAATGATATAATTAACATCCACTAGCTAATAATTACCTTTCAAATTCCTTGATCTACCTTTCCCCTTCCTCGATATACCTTTCCCCTTTAGGTACTTCCCTTCAAAATTGTTATTGGAGTCCAGATCACAAATGCAATGTAAATTGAGCTTTGATGCTAACTTAGGAGGATATTCACTAACATACAACATGTTTTGGTATACTGTATATCCTTCCATCATAGGACCCTCAACATGTGCTCGTTGTCTCACCAAATCCTTCATAAATTTCAAGTGCCTCTTAACCATCCACATGAACCTTGAGTGCACAGGTCCACACAACTCAATCTCCTCAACTTGGTGTATGAGGTATTGTTCTTGTGCTTTGAAAAATGCCGAAGGTAGATGCTTCTGCATTTCACACATGAGATGAGGAATTTCTCTCCTCCAATACTTTATATCTTATTTATCGATTACTTTAGATTTCAACCATATAGAAGTGATGCAAACCAATAACGATATTTAACAAAAAAAACATTAATGTACATATCATGAAATAGTGCATAAAAAAAATATAAAATATATGAAGAATTAAAGAAACTCTAAGCACAAGAAACTAATCGCTAGTTAGCTCATGTATTTTCTAAGATTATATATAACTTGTTTGACATTGTTGTCCAAGTTGTCCAGGAGAGAGAGAGGTAGAACATACCATTATCAATATACAAACCACGCCATTTTTAAACAAAGATTATACAAACAAGAAAACAAATTATGAAAAAAAATGAAAAAAAAATTATATGGACATAACAATAATAATTACCTTGATGAAGACGTGCCAATCATGCATTTGACCCCCACAAAATCACCTTTTTTGTTATGATATTCTTCAACTTCACATAAAATCCAGTGGGAAATTTAATTTTCCACATTACTTATTTGAAAACATTGCTTTGATGCTCCGTAAAAATCCATGGAATTGAGTTTATATTAATTTGGTCTCAGTTTCTATGAAATTGGATGACGTCTTTCATTGCATGGTTTCATTCTTGAATGTCTTTGCAAGCTTTCACAATTTTATCTTTCTCCCTCCTTAGCTCTAGTAGTCGCCATAGTGTTTCATTCACATTCTTTCCAATATGCATTGTATCAAACAAATGAGAAATTTGTAGGTGCTCATAGTAGGGCAACTTGCTGAATTGTATAGGATAACTTTTCATTCCTCGTGGAAGCCCATTAATGCCTTCATGATCACGATGGACATCATGAATATTAGTTTATAAATAAATTGCATCAGAAATCAAATATGGCCACTACAATAAACAACTCACAATAAAAATTAAAATACATAACAATTCATATACGATGATCCCTACATACTAGCTTGATTATTTCTATTGTATTGCATCTTCCAAAGGTGAGGTGTCATTCTTCATGGTTTTATTGCAGTCTCTTGCTTCCCATTGAAAATATTGTTTTCGGTTGTTCTATACATGTGATTCTTAGAGAGTGTTGACACCTTTCACACACCTGGGGGGGAACGTGGTAGAAATATTCAAGCCACTCGGTGTGTCCTTGGGGGCAAGTCTCGAGTCAAAGCTGTCACCTTGTTCTTGACTCCTCTGTTTAGGAAAACTACTAACGAATCCAAGAGGGGTAGACCCTACAAGTTAATAAGGTTGGTTACTTAGATGATGATGGTATTAAATGAGTGAGTTTTTTAGGAGTTTTGACTTAATATTTGTAAACAACAGATAACATGATGATACAATCACAAATAAACATGATATGACACCCAATCACATATAGATTGAAAGAAATAATTAGTTGACTAGTGCCTTTAAATGGAGTCGAAAATAATTAAGAGTGCTTGCAAGTGCTGGAGTGAATGTTGTACAACTGTATCTTGGTACATTTTAAATTAATGTGAAAATATGAGTGAATTAAATTAGGCGGGGGGACTCCAGATATACCCGGGGGGTACTTGGAGTATGTCTAAAAGTAACAACCGCTGCGGTTACCCTCAAGGAATGTGTTGGCTGAATGGAGTCTCTAAGACCGTGTTCATAATACACTGTTATAGCTGATTTCACCACTCTAGGTAAATCACACTTTGTATGGCCTTCCCCTGTCCCGCTGCAGACTCCTTAGACCCTATGGACCATTTTTTGTCCTTTGATGTTTCCTTGATCATCCCTAAAAACATGTGAAAAATGATACACGTGACTTTTAAAACTATAAGCACGTATATACGCAGGTTTGACCACTAAAACCACATACATCGAGATGTGTGCATAATCCAAATCCTTTTGGAGTTTTCCTTGACATGGATCCGACTCATTTGACTCTTAGCCTTCCCTATGCCTTGAGATCACTCGGATTCGACCTTTCATTACCCCTTTGGAAGCTATATAAGGAACCCCTTGGTACATTGAAGGAAGAAGAAGAGAGAATTGAGAGCAAAGAAACTATAGTCCATTGTTGCCAGAACTTATGCTTGAGTCTGCATCCCTTTGTCCCTTGGAGCACTAGTGTGTTCTTCCCAAGCTTGCCTTTTTCTTGTGAGCTTGCTATCGAGAGATGGAGGATTGAGGTGGTGGAGGCCCAAGTGGGGGATTCAGTTTCTTTGGTTCGTAAACGTGCCGTCAGAGGTTGTATCTTGTAATATCTGATTTATATTAATAGAAATATCTTTTCCTGTCCAATAATGTGTGTTTGAATGAATGTTTTATCCATGGGATTATGTCAAATGCTTATACATTATTGATTATATATGCTAGAATAGATCTAACACCATGATATATAGAATGCTTGTATTGTTTACTTGTTGTTGAGGAAGTAATCTATCAATTCAAGCTGAAGATTGGAAAGCTCAATGGGGATCTACTTCAACTATCCGGAATAAGGTACGAGGTATGATCCTTTAGTGTTAGACATTTAATTTCTATTTCATATTGGAAAAGATTGATTTTTGGAGTCAAGCTATTTGTTGTGGTACCCCAAGCCATAGGAATTTCTCTCCATAACATACACCTGCTAAGATGTAACAAAGATCGGTGCCTCGAGGTCACTGTCCAGTAGTTCCCACTTCCTTTGGGTATTTTGCCATCATTTACGGTTTAATTGAGGCGTTGGGTTTTTTGCTTGAGGTGGTTAATTCTGGAAGTGAATCCTAATTATTTTAGTCACTTGTGTTTATTTTGATGCATCTTGATTGATCGGATGAACCATAGCCAAGTGTAGAGCATACACACCGGAGTCTTGTCAATTTTAGTAAATTTTAAGACCATGTTCTTGTTAAAAAAAAAAGACCCTCTAGGAATCTCTTTCAGTCCAAGTGGACCTCAATCAGGAAATCAAGGAGGGGTTAATTTTACTTCTTGCTTGTGAAAAGTAACAATGAAAATAGAAGCAGAAAAACACACCACCAGTTTTCTAATTAATCCTACCGCGATCCTCTTTCACCTTTCGGTTCAATCGGGGATTCGTGGGGTAAGTATTAGAATTAATTTGATTTCAAAATATGGAATAATGACAAATGTGATAAAATTATACAATCCTGCATGACAAGACTAAGCTAGAGCAAAAACAGGAAAAATGCAAAAAAGTGAAACAGACGTGAATCCCCCATGGGGGGATGGTGAGTGGGATCGAAAGAGCCTACTCGAAGTGATTCTTTATTATTAAGGGTTACAATATCAGTAAACTAATTTTCACTTTGTTCCTTGTTATCTGGGATCCCAAGGCTTACAACAAGCTTACAACATGCTTAAAAAGAAACACAGTGGTGGGGGAAGCCTCCGGGAAGCTCCGGTTCGCTCAAGAGTCAGAAAACAGGAAGAGTATCCTTCTATTTTTGTTAAAAATGCTAAAAAAGAGCGAGAAATTAAAATAAAATGTGCCCAAAAACACTTTAAAAGTGATTTGAGCCACCACACTAATTACCGGAAAGAGACTAAGTTAAAAATTGTTAAAAAGGGCTAATTTAGTTTTGCAAAAATGAACCAAGGAAAGAAAGATTTCCTTGGGATCTTGGCTTGCTGTTTTGGAAGCCAATATGATATGCAATTTCCTTGCATAATTTAAAACTTTAAAGGACGAAAAAAAAAGGCAACTACCTTATGAGAAAGCTACAAATTTCCTTTATAATGCTTGCAAAAGAGGGTAATTTGAACTAGATGTCTTCAAATATAACTTTACATGAAAAATAGAACTGAGATATAAAATTAGGAAAGGATATTACTAACTAGATTTATATATGATTTTCTTAATGAGATCGATCTAAGAGATATGATTCTTAAATGGTAACCAATTTGAAGAAAATTTAAATTTTGAAGGAGGAAGAGGAAAAGAGAAGTGCTTGTTGCTGAAATAGATATGCAAAAGAAACTTGTTAATGAAGCACCGAGGGAAAAAATATTCAATCTTATTGGAAAATCAGTGGAATCAAACTTGAACCACAACTCTTCCAATCACGACAAACCTACAAGCTAAACAACAAATCCTGCAAACCAAACCATTAAATCTGAAGGTACATATGAGAAATAGATGACATAGCATGAAAATGATCTTATTTAGCATGCAAATATTAACTCATTCAAACATATGTAGCAAAATAGGATTAATTAAACTTACTTACAATGATATATTCCTATCATTCTAATAATCATTTAGGCAGACAACAGTTTTAATGCAAAAAAATGAAAAAATAGCAGTTCACCTCAAAAGCAGCATGATAATGATAATCCACACATGAAAAGTACTCCACAATTTAGCCTCCAAATCTTCTCTTTTATTCCAACAAATAGAATGACCAATACAATATTACACAATAGCAAGCCTGTCTTCCCAGCTCTAACTAGCTTGGAAAAGAGAAAGGCTGCTTTATTTATAGCCAGACTAGGTAAGAGGGGTGCATGCCTGACTAAAGGAGAGACTGCAACTGACAGAGAGTTAAGCTGAGCCTGATATAATGATGAACTAAGTATAACTAGAATAGAATTGAAATTTAAGTGACACCTCACTCAGTGAACTGAACCACCCATCAAACAACTGCCAAATTGACCCACGTGTATGGAGGAGAGAGAAAGGAGGGTGCAACACCTAGATCTGCATGATCCTATTAAGCTCCTCTTCAGCCTTGATCCATGCCTTCAGTCAAGGAATGACAACTCTCAGTCAATCTGAAGCTGATGAGACTGATTTCAATCAAATTGGAGTGAAATCCACTGATTTAGGAATTTGGATTTGCTCCATTATTGAATTAATTTTTAATTAAATTAATTAATATTTGATTTTTTTTTTGGATTTTCTTACCTAAGTGATGGAAAAATCACTCAAAACTTAGGAAAAGTGGGTTTATGGGTTTATCGGGTGCTCCGAGTTGGAAAATGAGCACCCCCATGACTGAAACTGACTTTTAACCCCATTTTTATTATAAGACCAATTTTTCCATTTAGACTATTAAAAAATAGCCTAAGTTTTGTGAAAAAATTAAAATGAAAAAAAAAAAACCTAGGGGGACTTAGCACATGTTCATATGACTCGACAATAATGCCGATCATGCTTATACATTGACACACAGACTCTAATAACCTCAATAGGCCTAAATTTCAAGCTGACCACCCCAACTTTGGAGGTATTGAGTGAATAAATCAGAAATTATCGGTTGTTTATTCAAAAACCAATAATAACCAAGGGGAAAAAAACTATGGGCTGATCGGATTGACAAATGAGTCTAGGAGATCGAGTATTTTACAGACACTACCATGATAGAACATTTTATTAAAACTCCCCTAAGGGGGTATGAACATGTGGTATATAAAAAAAACACTTCCCAGAAGCAAGTGTACCATCCCCAACTCTCTGACCGATGAAGAGAACGCTACCGATGCTGCTATCTAATCAAGGCATTTAGCCCCATAAATGTAAAAATAAAATGCATTGAAATCAAGATACATAAATAATTAACATTCAATGGAATCAATTTACATTTAGTTCAAGCATTCAACACATTTTACATGTTCATCATAATTCACATAAACAAAACAATTGCATGGGTGATTACACAAGAATACTTATCTTCAAATGAAGCTCCCCGCAACCAGCTATGTTGCTGCAATGTTCCACCCAACCATAGGCTAGTGTGCTCCTTAATCTCTCAGCAACACTGCCACCCCCGAGCTAGGCATGATTTCCCCAAGGAAAAGGAAACTAAGCAGACTCACACATAGCCAAAGATATGTCAAACTCTGTCAAGCCAAAGCTATGTTTGGGTTTATCAGACTGCCAAGGGGATAGGAAGGCTTGTTTGCTAAGCTAGTGAGCTCAACCATAGAGCTATGGACACATGCACAAGATCTGACTTGGCTTTCCCAATACATACACACCCAACACAAGGAATCATCCCCTTCTCTGTTGTACAGTCCCTCGGGCTATGAATTCCCTTCCACTATTATTCAAGATGTGCAATAAGGAATAATCAGCCCTCAAGATCTCTTAGTGAGGTTCCTCATGCACTAGATTTATCAAGCAATTTACCTCTTCCACTCTTAACTGATTCATGCCAAATCAAAGAGCACAACAACGTAGACCCAGGAAAGGGTGCACATATAGAAAAATACCAATTGCTGGTCTTTGGAAGAAAAAATGTTGGGAAACCACAAAATGGATTTACAGATGGAGACAAATAGTTTGGCAACAAGATGATTTTCTAAGGAGGGTAAGAACAACCCCTAACAACAAATTAGATTTCCCATGGCCGTTTTGTCCCTAACGTTGCCGAAACGAATTCAATACACCACAATTACAGTGATGGGCATGGATAAAAAAATCCTGGAAGCTAAAATAAGAAAGGGTAAGTGGTTAAAATAGCCCTAGGAACCAAAAATCGATTTCAGCAAATTTTCATTGGCTTCACATGGGAAAAAACGACCTCCACAGTGTAATGTCCCCGGTTTTGACCCCTTTTGCATGATGTATATATTATAATTAATCGTGGCGAGGAGCTCGAGGAAAAATCCCCACCATCGATTTGGCTGTGTATGTTTCGGCAATGGGGATAATTGCCTATGGTATGTTGTGCTATAAGGCACATTATAATTTGGCATCATGTAAACACGCACATCAAATAAACTAAAACCACAACCAGCTACGGCAGTGCAACGTTGAATGAAAAGGGCATGGTTCCAAAGGATAAGGGGTGGGGGATGTCAAACCTTGGTTATGGGGGAAAAAGCCATGTTTTGTCACCTTTTGTCTCATCCAACCTTGTTAACCTCTTTAATGCTCAGCTGGTGGTTGAGGAGTTATGGCTGAGTGGTTGAGGCAGTTATTGCCTTTGGTGGTGGGTGTGGCAGGACTGTCAGTCCTTTGTCCACATGCCCACTCCACCCACGTCTGTCCATTCTTCTCCCTCATGCACTCTTCCCTGGTCAGTTCACTCTCACCACGATTTTGGGTCTGTTGGCTCCTCACGCACAGGCCCTGGGTGATTTTGGTCTCACGCAGGCATTTTCTTCCTCTCCACGAGTTGCTAAACGCGCAGGCACTTGCAATTCGCGTCCTCCTGACTGCTGTGCATTCTCACGCAGAGAATTTCCCTCCCGTTTCTCATTTTCGCGCACAGGAATTTCCCGGGTTTTACCCACGTCGTTTTCCTCTGTGGATTGGTGAATGGAGTGGCTGAATCCTTTCCCCATGGGTCGAATTGTGGGTTCTGCGTTGATTATTACCCATGCCCAGGCTGGGAGTCTGTAAATTTACTTCCAGCGTGGTTTTTGTGAGTCTTCCCATGGCTCAATTGCCTTGGATGAACTGTTGATTTCACCCACGATTTGGGTCACTCTGGATTTCCAATATGTTGGCTGAGTTTCCCTGTTTTGGACTGTGCATAGTTGCCATCATTTTCATTGTGAAATTGGGTTGTTGTTGTTACCCTGGTTTGGGTGTTGTTGCTGAGTTGTTTTGGCCACGATAGGGCCAAGAACAACTCTGTGTTGCCCTGTTTAAGCTGTGACAGCTAAGTAATTTCCTGAGTGCAATGGTTAGTCTTCGGACTGTGCTGGCTTGGCGTAGTTGTTGAAAGCCTGTGAAACCCAGCTGCGTTGGTTTGTTGTTTATGCCCCCTTGGCTATGTATAAGCCTGCAATTGACCCTTATTCCGGAGGAATCATGCCCAGCTCGGGGGTGGCAACGTTGTTGAGAGATTGATGAGCAAGCTGGCCTATGGTTGGGTGGAATGTTGCAGCGACGTAGCTGGTTGCGGGTGAATTCCTCATCAAAAGATAAGTGCTGCTGTTTACTGCATCTCTGTAAATTATATTGATTGTAAATGCTGGAATGTCTATGTTTGCTTCCGCTGATTGTTTGAAGGACTGTGCATCCTTGTATGATGAATTATGCATCTGTGTATGCTTGTAAATTTTATGTCCAGCATTGATCTCTTTGATTATGTTCATGGGGCCATCTGCCCGGTTGTGTTGATGTGATCGTCGTGTCCTCTTCGCTGGTTGAGGGATGGGGACGTGACACACAGACTACAAAAAAATGTGAATCTTCTTTACCCATGAATTCTGAGGATGTTTATGGTATTATAGGAACCAAATGACTGTCATAAACTCCCAAAACAAAAATATTCCTTTCCCACTTGTTGAACAACACAAAAAATGGATTTCTGGGCATGCAAGATGAGGAAAACGGGCAAAAACGTGAGAGTAAAACAACTCCCAAGATTTCCTTGCATGAGCAAATGAAGAACGTGGGTGTATGGGAAAATGGGCATGCATTTTGGGTGTTTTCTTGCCCCAAAAGTCAAAAACAATTTCTCCCAAAAATGGGTTTTCCCCAAATTTGAAATTCATGCCCATACTCTTCCCATCCCCATGCAATAACTACTTCAACCAATTTCTTGCAGAATTAAATGATTGGGTGAATGAGACAAGAAAGGTAGTTGACTGTTTGATGGGTTCTCCCATTGACATTTGGCTTTTCCCCATTGTCCCCAAAGGTTAAATATTTCCCCCTCCTTATCCTTAGAAAAAGCATGCCCCCATCTCATTATTTGTTGCATAGACATAGCTGGTTGGGGTTTTTAATTAAATTTCATATTTACATGATGTCTAAATTATATTGTGTTGGCTAGCATGAAATATACCTTCGAAAACAATTTTAATCGCCAGAACATAAAATGATAAATCGATGGTGGGGTTTTTTCCTTTAGCTCCACACCATGATTAATTACAATATATACATCATATACATTTTTAATGCAAATCAGGTCAAAACTGGGGTGTTACAGCAAGTCTGAAGGTCTTCTGAAGTCTGAATAAATCATCTTCGTTAGGTTCACCAGGCTCACTTGATAACACGGACTAAGTACAATTTAGGTGGTAACAGAGAGGAGATTCCTATACTCATCAACCACCTCCTTTCTTAAGATTTTTGAGTGACGAGATTTTATCTTAGGACCACAAACTAGACATGCAAATTTACCCTTTGTCTAAAGACCTACAATATATAGATATGGAATATATGTGTCAATTATAATGATATATAAACTATATTAACTACTTCATATAATTAAATGTAATTAAAGTGGAACTTAAAAATACAAACCACAAAATTGGTTAACCCAGGGGCATTGTGTATTGTCCATACAACCATTGGATGGAATTGAAATTTCCTTTGTCGTATTGGTCTAGATAAGTCATACATAGTGATGCCACTCCATAACTTCAGCATCTCATCTATAAGAGTTTCTATATATATATATATATATATATATTCATATCTTTGACTTGGAACTTACCTAATTGATTTTAAGTACATATAAAATATATAATTATGAGAACCATTAAGATATATAAACCATGCACAAGAGTCAAATAAAAAATATACATATGAAATTAGGAAACATAAAATGAAAAATGAGATGCCACAACTACATTAGAAATAAAAATGTTGTAGACACGAAATACCTGGAATAATCATCGACAACATTATGTGCTCCCTCTTTATTGACAACCATGAAGGAATGTTATTGTTGATAATAAAAATAGGCCACATCGTGTAAATGGATTTCATATGTGAAAATGGATTAACACCATTTGCTCCCAAAGAAATCCCAATATTATGTGGTTCTTTTTTAAATTGACACCACTTTTCCTGCATATCTCTAAAAGTAGAACCATCTGCAGGCATTCAAATAACATCATCTTGACTTCTGTTACTGGCATGGTAATCCATAAATTGCACTATGTTTTTGCACCTGAATAGTCATTGCAAACGTGTAATGATGGGAATATAACAAAGAACCTTGTGAGGCACCTTTTTTGCTACTCGATCTATTTGATATCTACTTAATGACATTCTGAACATTCTGTTGCAAATTCATGCTGATTATAATATATAACATGGTCATCAGGGCATGCATGAATTGCTTCATAATGCATTCCAATCTCTTTCATGATGCAAGATAAATCTCGATATGTGCGAGGTAAAATATTTGATGGTGGTAAAAAAAATTCAGCTATCAAGCTATATATATATATAGTTAATGTAATAAATAAATAATATTAACGAAACACACTTCATCTGTATGATGATCAATAATGAATTAACAATATAATTATTAGAGTACAGTTAAAATTTATCATGATCGTATATATGTGATGGATTATTTTACATACCTTAGCATCCGTGTGATTGATATGTTTGAAAGACCATTCATAGCCTTCAAGTTCATTATCAACAATACAAAAGAGAGAATATTTATTTTGGAGCCTTCATAAAGGGGTTCATATGCCTTATCGAGAAGAGGTATATCATGAACATCATGAAAACCATCATTATTTTCATTATCATCATCATCGTCATCATCCATTCTAACATTAAATGAATCATGGATCAATGTAATTGTACCATCATATTCAACTACATTATCAGTATGATCTTCTTGTTCAATATGATCATTCACTTCTACATTAAACATAGACACTCCATGACCCTTCGAAACTTGTTTTGAAAGCACTTCCTCTGGACGATATGTCGTAGGGTGTATTTACTTTATAAATACATGAAAAAATCAATAGATATTAGTTAATATAGGAAATATTAAAATAATACATGCATTTACCAAAGCAAAGAATATTAAGAAATTTATAATTCTAAACCTACAAATGGACGATATTGATTCCCCCCCTCAGCGTGTCCATGTGCCTTGCAATGTTTTGTGGCTGTTGAGATCAATATTCTTCTCCTCTTAAATCCCCTACATTGAGTACATAGACAATAACATTTTCCATCACCCCTTCGTTTTGCTGCATCCCATAGTCTAGCAAGCAATTGTTGATTGTGTTTGTTTAGATCAGGAATATTTCTATTTGACATTTTGTCACAAACTTCATGAAGAATACTATCCACAGTATTAAAAAATCAATTTCCACGCATCACAATTTTCTCAAACGGAGGTTTGTCGAAGAATAAAAAAAATCCTGCAAACTGTCTGCAGAAGAAAAAAAAATTCCCACAACCGCCTGTCGAAGAATAAAACAATTCCTCAAACCATCTGTTGCTTCTATATAAAACATGTCAGAATGTTTTAAAATATTTATATTTATAATTCAGTAGGCGTCAAATATCCAATGATATGAACCTAGTTACCGTTGGAAATATGGGTTTATACTATTTGAAATATGTCTTTATATTATTTAGAAAAATAGCCCGATGACATCAAAAATTTGTCACTGACCCCTTCACCTATCTTCACAAATTCGAAAAATCAGCATTCAAATGTTGTCGCAAATTCGACACATATCGTCGCATATCCAACAATCAAATGTCACATATCCGATGGCCTAATGTCACATATTCGATGACATAGTGTCGTAAAGTGTCATTGAAAAATTACGATAAGGTCGTCGAAAATTCGACAATGCATAAAGAAATCAAAAGGTACAATTCCTTTTCATCATTATAAACTGACAAAAATTTACTTTACATCCGATGTCATCGGATTTTGGGTTCAAATCCCCTTGTGTTAGTAGTCCATCTGGGGCTCTTGAGGCCCCCGTGATGATATCAACACTATAGCCCGCAATGAAGGGAACTTCTAATAGATCTACTAGGACAATCCCATGACAAAATTTCCTCTCCTCCCTCTCATGAAGTGCCTCTATCCTTGTTATGATTCTATCTTGGAGCATTGGTTCCCATGCTACTCGCTCACCAACTAGTACATGTTATACTAGAAACAACTAACTAATAGACATCCTATTATTCGAGGCCATTCCAAGAACCCTCAATGTCGCGAGCATCAAGCCTAGACACTAAGAATATGCAGATGGGAAATCCAATTCTTCCTATGGTCAAAGGCCCCATCTACGCATCCACAATGCTGGTCAATCAACCCCTAAATCAATCATCTCACATTCATCTAGGAGATGATAAAGTCCCCCATCCCTTGAGGACTCAAACCTATCAAGAAGTACATATCTGCACCAATAATTGCCATATCCTTGCCACCCATTTGGAACATTCATTGATTAACATCCCACATATATACTATATCCCATAGGAGATAGTCCATCAAGAGTATAAATAGGAACCTGAATAACTTTAGGAGTTTCACATACCTCAACTTTTGGGTCACTTTCAGGTTCCCCTGAATCACATCCACCTGATTTTGGTAAGTACGCTCCCTCCACTCAACATCTATATTCGTACTCACAAGGAACATCAATGAGAAGAAAAAATTTACTCAACCAATATGATCCTTTAGTGTGGAAACAAAACCATATCCCTTGCAAAGTTGCACTAAGAATGACTATCACTCAAACTCTTGCGTTGAACTGGCACACGAGCATTACATTGTTCATTTGCGCACTATGAAACTATTCATAGCACAATGACACTAGAATAACATGAGATTCACCATGAATGTAGCACTAATCAATCATATAGGAGACATCCAGAAACTTTCCCTTAGCATGATTATCCCCCAGAATCTCACACTACACCAACATGATATTCCCCCCAAAATATAGCGCTATGGTGCGCTAGATACCTAAAAACTTGTGCTGGTGGAAGATATATCCATACGAAGACCTAGACCTACCTTGACCCCATATCCCCCTGGATAAAGTGAAATAGGTTAAATTTTAGGCATACCTGGCTCTCGCTGCTTGAAAAACTGACTATCCAAGCTCTCAGAATGCACAAAAAATATCACTTGGATGTGATAAATGAATAGTACAAATGATATTCGAAAGGTGGGACCCATTCCCTTTTTAAATTATTTGGCATTAAACTTCAAAACCTCACTACGAGCAAACCAGGTATCCATTTGATGAACCGTTTGCACCATTGCAACCAAAACTACACATTCTTCACAACAAGATGCTCAGTTCTCACAAATACACCTTTACCTAGGAGGGAATAATCCTCCAAACACCACTCATTTGCACCAAGTTTTGAGTTACTATATCAACATTATCCATACCTTTGCCATTTCCTTTACTATAATTGGGTATGTGTGCAGGAAAATGACCAAAATATCCATGAAATCTGACACTGACACAAATGCATGGTACCACGTTCAGTATGCTCTTGGAAATTACCTCTCAATATTAACATTTCCCTTTGATAAACATACCCAAAATACCTACCTCCATCAAAAATATCCCAGTTTCGATGTTCCCTCAACATCATAACTGAGGACCAGTCCATTCCCCCTATGGGTGTTTTTTCCCAGCAAAATTTTATCATCAACAACCATGATGTTGACCTCCCCACAATACTGATGAATTTTCACCCTAACCTACTGAAATCCAACTATTCCATAGTTGTGCATTTACTCCCCTACCTTAAGTAATTCCATGAAACAACAAGTTCCTCGATGATCGTCTTAGAATAAATTTCACTATGTCCTCCTCATACCTCCATGAGTATTTAACCCTTGTGCAAGTTTCCTTCATACCATTACATCCTCTAAGAAACCAATGGGACTCCCTCCCTCTGAGATCACCAACTCAATTCAGTTATTCCCGTAGGAACATTCTACTTGGCATTGACTCATGTGGAACCTGTCTTCGCATTTTCAAAACTCACACCAACTAAATTCATCTTGGAAAAGGTTCCATGATTCACTCAAAACCACGGGAACCCCTCTCATAATCAAATTGACTTTCGAATATACCAAAAACCGTGGGAGTCCCACCCACAATTAAATTGGTCCCCTAACATGCCCAAAACCGCAGGGAACCCACTAATTATTCTTTATGTACAAACAACTCCTCATACCATACAAGATGAGAACTAATCATTATTTTGGCAACAATCCCCTCACCTCCTTTGATTGATGACCTAAAAAGTATCCCAATACCTCATAAGTCATGTCTTTGTCACTCTTCACTTTCTCAAGAATAATGTCACTCACGAAGCCTTCATCTATAGATTGTCTCACTCCATCACATCCTCACTTGAAGTATGATACTTTCAGTCCCTCCCCTAATCAATCATTGTTCAAAGGAAGTATGGTCCCCATGCTCATAAGTCAGTTTTGTGTCAGTTCAGTTAGTCACCTTTAATAACAACATGATCTTGGTAATTCCGGAAAGGCCCTCATCTTGTAAAGATTGTTTAGCTCTCATCGACACCAAAACATCATATTCTGAAAGTTGAAGATGTAGCAGTGGCACCATGGGATTCCTTTCAATCACTATAAGGGATTACCTTGGCCTAAGTAAGGAGATTCATTAGTGCTACTTAACTTAGTAGTCTCCCCTATGCTCGACAACATATCATTTATTCGCATCAAGGGAGGTCATAAATATTGAAGGTAGTAGTCTTCATGTTTGAAAATGATTATTCGCAGTAGTTTTGGTACAATACAACTCCCAAAGATAAAAAATTATTCTGGATCCCCATTTCTATGGTCTTGTTCATATTCACAATAGTCCTTCTTAGAGAACACTAGTTATAACCATTCCAGGTTCATGTACTCTCACATGGTTTAAGGCCACCCTCCTCCATTCCCTTAGTAGTTTATGAGAGGTTCCTCGATCTCCATTTGTAGCCATTTTGGAACCTTTTTACGAGCATGGGGATTCCCACCTTGTTTGTATAAAAATAACACAATGGAAAATATCCCCGCTTGGGATGGTCACTCTTGTGCACACAATTTGAATAATTACACATAGAAACAACAACATAAACGATGATGCATTATCGGTTCTACAGTGCCTTCCGAACAACATATATCAGGGGAAATATTTCATCATAAAAAAATCGCATACTTGCGACATTTTTACAATTCACACAGTATAGAATCATCAACATACAACAAGCACACAACCAAATACACCTTCACAAGGTCTAAAGATTAGAACAAGCCCAAGATTGCTGAAAACCCAAAACAATGCTTGATAAAATATGGTTACTAGCATTGTAGCATGAGCTCCTAGAATCACACATGTGCTGCAGTGTGAAATATCCTTCGATACTCATGCTACTGACCCAAACAACTGGGTCTCACCCACCAATGACGCATTGATGGATTATGAAAGATGCATTGTATAGTTGATTTTACCACACTTGGTAGATCACACTTTTATATCCCTCCATGTCCCTCTGTAGACTCTTTGGACCCCCCTTGCTCGAATTATACTTTGATGATCCAAGAAATTCCCTAAAAAGCACATGTTTATTTCTATACGAGGGTTTTAGCTTAAAATCCACGTGTACATGCATATTTCTCCACTGTAGCCCGCGTACATAAGGAAATATGCATAAAAATAAAAACATTTGGAGTTTTCCTCAACGAGTCCCGAATAACTTGACTCTCAGCCTTCCATATGCCTAGAAACGCTCCGACTCAACCCTTAATTTCCTATTGAAGGGCTATATATTGAGACTCTTTGATGCAATAGAAAAGGAGAACATTTGAGAGGAAGGAAACTATAGTTCATTGTTGCCTCATTCATACATGCTTGAGTCTACATCCCTTTTTCCTTTTGAACACACATTGTTTCTCTTCCCAAGTTGTCATTGCCTTGTAAGCTTTCGATTGAGATGGAGGATTGAAGTGGTGGAGGCCTAGGTAGAAGACTCAGTTTCTCCATTTTGACGAGCTGTTGACATATTTTGTCACCCGGGTAATTTTTAGGGGCAAAATTTTTCCAATTGGCTATTTTTTTGTTTTTTTTCAAAAAATAAATTCTCTATTTGGTGATTTTTAGTGTCTAATATCGCCTATATTTACATAAAATGTGTTTTTTTATCATAATATTCACCAAAATTTACACATTTAGGTGTTAATTTTATGTTTCATATTTAATATTTACCTACCTATCTATAAACATGTTTTTTTCAATCTAAAACAATCGCCTAGAATACTATACTTAAGTATAATATTAGAATCCTTAGAAAATACCTTGTTTGTCATTGTTATCTCTGTTCATTATTAATATAAATATCTATTTCTCGTCCATTACATGTGTATGACTATGAATATTGTATCCATGGATGTAGTTGTATTTGATTATACATTTTGGATTTATATATGCTAGAGTAGGCCTAAAACTTCACATATTTCATGCTTGTTTGGTTCGTTGTTGTTGAGGATGAGTTGTAGGCACAAGCATGGTTGAAAATCTCAACGGGGATCTATGACAACCATCTGGAATAAGGTATCTTTCGTATCCCTTAGTGTTAGCAGTATTTATCTCTCTTGCATATTGAAATAGATTGATTTCTAGTGTCATTGAGTCTGTCGTGGTCTACCCCAAGCCATAGGAAGTTTCTCTCCGTAATAGAATTGGCGACTCCACTGGGGAGGTTCCTTGTTTTTCTTTGGGGTTTGGGTGCAAAATGTGCTGTAGTGTCTCTCTCTTTCTCTATATTTCTCTCTTTCTCTATATTTCTCTTTGCTTACCATTTTACCCCCTTTCTCTTGGTGTGCACGGATTTTTTCTTTACAGTTGCGTGTACATGTGGGTTTTTCATAAACAGGTTCATATATTTTCCTGTTAGAATAATCAACCCATAGTTAGCTACCTTAGACATTAATTAATCCAATTTTTGTCTTATTTTCCTAGTTTCCATATTCTACCTTATGCAAGTTGTCCTCCACACATCCAAAGTGGTCAAACTTGCTAAATTTGAGTCATGGAGCACTTGGGAAACCACTTGGAATCAAATCTTCTTTATTCCTAGCCTTCCTAGCTCATGTCTGCTTTTTCTGAGTTTTAAGGAAATTGGGAAAGTTTGACTAGGTGAAGTTAACTTGTTTTTTGTCCTCATCATCCTCCACCCTTTTATTCTAAGAAAAGCATCTATGATTTGTCCTTCCATCATCTATTAGCTTGCCTAATTTATTTTTCCAACTCGTGAGCTCCTAGACAGATTTGGAAACTGCTTTATGCACCTATGGGGGATTTGCTTAGATTTAGTAAGCTTGCTTTTGACCAAATTCGAATGGAATCCTTATGCATTCGAATATCTCATGTAATTATTTATTGTGGCAGCCTATGACTTCACAGGGTTGGCTATTTTACACTTATTCAATACAGATTAGTGTTCTTCTCCATATTCAGTCTCCTTTGTGTGTAATTTGCATGTGTAATTGGAAATTTTTGTGAGTGTAATTGTTCTAACACCTGGGTTCAATTTACACATGGTATTAGAGCCTTTGTAGATCGATTTCTCTCGTTCCAATTTGTTATTTTAGGTTCAACATCATTGACTGGGAGCATTTTGCTGATTGAAGGGACAATTTCTAAGCTATGGATCAATCTCAGAAGATCATCTTGACTCCATTTAACTTCTTTAAATGGAAATCAGAGATGGAGATACTATTGAGAGTGAAAGGCCTCTATAGAGTGACTATGGAAACATAATTAGATCCCAATGCAGCTACAGAGAAAATTAAATGGCACAACAGGAGGGATGAGGCCTATGGTCTCCTGTGTCTGAGCATATCCAGAGACCTCCTTTTCCATCTTGATGGATTGAAATCACCAAATGAAGTATGGGAGAAGCTTGTTGAGCTTTTTGGTAAGACAGATGAGATGAGGGGACATCAAATTGAAAATGAATTAATCTCCTTGAGTCCCAATAGCTTTGAATCCCTGCAACTCTATTTTTCCAAGTTCAAAGCCCTTGTTTTGCAGCTAAAATAGTGTGGGATCGAAAAGAAGGATGAGCAATTGGTTTTGGACATACTCTCAAAGCTTGGCCTTGACTATTCAGTGTTTTTCTCGACCTTCTATGCCACAAAGTTGACAGCTTGAGACTAGAAAATGCCTAGCCTTGCAAATTTCATGGAATCTCTCACACAAGAACAAGATAAATTGGTGATGATGGGCACCATCAAACCTTCCAAAGTCCAAGCTCTAGTTGCTGGAGATTCAAGGGTGGATTCAAAAGGAAAGAAGAAAGCTAAAAATCCACCTGAGTAAAAGAGAGACAAGAACAAGTCTCCAGAGGAGCCTCAAGGTTCCAAGAAGAACCCCTAGAAGAAGAAGAACAAAGGAGAAATAAGCAAGTGTGCATATTGTAGTAAGGGAAATCATCCTCAAAGCTCCTGCATGAAGAAGCAAATTGACATGCTGACCCAACTCCTAGAGAAGAATGGCATCTCCCTTCCAGACAACTCAAAGAAGAGGGAAGGAGGATCACATTTAGAAGACAGAGAGAGAGTACATGCATTGGTTTCTAGCACATCAAGCTCACCTAGTTTCATCATTGATTTTGGAGCTTCAAGACATATGGTTTCGACCAAGGAGGCATTCACCTCACTTGACATGTTGAAAGGTCCACCAATTGTACTGGGAGATGACTCTCTCACTAAAAGTTTGTGCAAATGGAGGATTGATCTTGACCATGGTAAGTTCAGCAATGTATTGTATGTTCTAGGTCTTGCCTCTAACCTCTTATCAGTGTATCAGATGACCCACATAGGGTCTCCAAAGAAGGTCATATTCTCCCCTGATGAATTTGAGATCATAGAGATCTCAAGTGGTAAATTCATTGCAAAAGGAGTTGCAAATCACACTTTGAAGGTATACATGTTCTCACACTTCCTACCCTACTCAAACCCCTCTGCTCTTCTGATTCATGCTAATGAGGAAAGAAATATTTGGCATGAAATATTTAGCCACCTTAATTACAAGTATATTTCTGATCTTAGTGAAAAATAAATGGTCATAGGGTTACCAAAGATTAAGTTTTCCAAAGGAGTTTGTCAAGGTTGCATCTTAGGAAAACACCCATAGCATAAATTTGAGAAAGATAGCCATGAGAGAACCTATGCACCTCTTGATTTGATCCATAGTGATGTTTCTGGCCCATTTCCTGATATGTCAATGAGTCAGGCCAAATATGCATTGACATTCATAGATGACTTTTCCAGGTATCGCTGGGCTTACTTCCTGAAACACAAGTCTGAAGTTTATGGCCTCTTCAAAGTCTTTAAGGGTTTGGTTGAAAACCAGTCTGGGAGGAAACTCAAGGTCCTGAGATATGAAAATGGTGGTGAGTATGTCAAGTCTAATTTCATTCAATATTGTGCAGATGTAGGTATTCAGATGCATCATTCTATCCCTTACACACCACAACAAAATGGTGTTGCTGAGAGGAAGAACAGATCACTGAAAGAGATGGTAACATGCATGATGGAGGCTAAGACTTTGCCACCAAAGTTTTGAGCCGAAGCTATACACTATGCAGCCTATATCCAGAATAGGGTGCCTCATAAATAGCTTGATGGTATGAATCCTTTTGAAGCATGGAGTGGGCACAAGCCAGATGTGACCCATTTCAGGATTTTTGGCTCAAGGGCTTGGGCTAGAATTCCAACAAAAAAGAGGAAGGATTTGCAGCCCCAAATCCAAGAGTGTTTATTTGTTGGGTACTCTGAAGATTCAAAAGGGTACAAGATGATCAATTTGAGCACAAACAAAACCTTCATTGAAAGGTGTGTTTAGTTCCAAGAAGAGCCCCTAGCAGCGGTGGAAGTTGGAGAATCCTCTTCACCACCAGAACCTTTGAATGTAAGTGAAGAGATAATTGAACTTGCTGATTCTGATATGTCTGATAATGATTATTTAATTGCAGATCCTAACAGTCCTACAAGACCAAAATGGGTAGCAAAGACCATTCATGCAGCTAGAGAACTAGCTGGAAATCCTAATGATCCTAGGAGGACTAGATCTCAATTTGAGAGTGCTATGTGCATGAGAGATCCTATGTTTGTAGAGAAATGCTATCTAATGGTTGAAAGAAGAGTTCAGCTTACTCCAGAAGAACAACACTTGGGAGCTGGTTGATCTTCCCCCAAGGAGGAAGCTAGTTCAATGTAAGTGGGTTTACAAAACCAAATTTGCTACTGATGGTTCACCTTTGAAATACAAGGCCAGATTGGTAGGCAAGGGATACTCACAGGTACATGGCATAGACTACAATGAGACCTTTGCACCAGTGGCAAATATGGACTCCATTAGGATAGCCTTAGCCATTGCAACTTCAAAGTAGTGGGAGGTACATCACATGGATGTGAAGTGTGATTTCCTGAATGGAGATCTCATTGAAGAGATTTACATGCAGCAGCCTCAAGGATTTGCTACTAATCCATCTCTTGTGTTCAGGCTAAATAAGTCATTGTGTGGGATTAAGCAAGCTTGCATGGCTTGGTATGCCAAGATTGATAGCTTTCTGCTATCACTTAATTTTGTTCAATGCAAGTTAGATCCAAATGTCTATTTGAAGCTGATTCATGGTTCATTAATGATCATTGTTTTGTATGTTGATGACCTTCTCATTACAGGAAGCTCAAAGGATGAAATTGCCTCCTTGAAGGATGCAATGAACCATGCCTTCTCAATGACTAATTCAGGCTTATTGAGCCAATTCTTGGGGCTCGAGATTGCTCAAACCAAAGATGGAATAAAAGTACATCAGTCCAAGTATGCTTTGGATTTGCTGAAAAAATTCAACATGAAGGATTGCAAACCAAACGAGACTCCCTTCCTTTCAGGAGTTAAGCTTGAAGAAGCTGATTCTTCACCTATGGTAAACAATACACTGTATAGGAAATTGATTGGGTGTTTGCTGTATATTACACATACTTGACCTGATATTTATTATGTAGTAAGTGTGGCTTCAAGATACATGGATCAGCCTCATGAGATCCATTGGAGAGCAGCCAAAAGGTTCCTTAACTTTGTTCAGGGAACAAGGACTCATGGGATCTTCTACAAAGCTAAATCTGATCTTGATTTGATTGGGTTTACTGACAGTGATTGGGCAGGTGACAGCATAGATCAAAAGTCAACATCAGGATATGTGTTCATGCTTGCTGAAGGACCAATCATCTGGTCAAGCAAGAAACAGAGTGCCATTGCACTCTCATCTACAGAAGCAGAGTACAGAGGAGTTGTAAATGCAGCAACTCAATGTTTATGGTTGCAGGGGTTACTTGGTGAGTGTGGCTTTGAATCAGAATACTAAAATACTATCTATTGTGATAATCAGAGTACCATTCAAATATGCAATGATCCAATTAAGAGACAGAGAACCAAACACATTGAGATCCATATGCACTACATCAAACAACTTGTGCATGATGGCACCATTCACCTACTCTTCTATTCATCTTCAAAACAAGTAGCAGATATCTTCACCAAATTTTTTTGTGAGAAGACATTCAGTAATCTCAAATCACTACTAGGGATTGCTAATCATGCTGTGAAGCATGAGTGATGACAAGATTTTTAAATTTTGTTTTACTGTCCATGTTTAAGGGAGGATTTTTCCCACTGGGTTTTTGCCTCTTTCCTTGGTTAAAGGGACATGCAATATGTAAAGGGTGACTAAGCCTTGTTGCTAGGCCCTATAATTTTCTGATATTTTACTCATAAGTTAGGATTAAGGGGGGGTGTTAGAATAATCAACCCATAGTTAGCTACCTTAGACATTAATTAATCCATTTTTTGTCTTATTTGCCTAGTTTCCATATTCCACCTTATGCAAGTTGTCCTCCACACATCCAAAGTGGTAAAACTTACTAGATTTGAGTCATGGAGTGCTTGGGAAACCACTTGGAATCAAATCTTCTTTATTCATGGCCTTCCTAGCGCATGTCTTCTTTTTCTGCTTTATTGCCTGCTTTTTCTAAGTTTTAAGGCAATCGAGAAAATTTGACTAGGTGAAGTTAACTTGTTTTTTGTCCTCATCATCCTCCACCCTTTTCTCCTAAGAAAAGCATGTATGATTTTTCCTTCCATCATCTATTAGCTTGCCTAATTTATTTTTCCAATTCGTGAGCTCCTAGACAGATTTGGAAACTGCTTTATGCACCTATGGGGGCTTTGCTTAGATTTAGTAAGCCTGCTTTTGACCAAATTCGAATGGAATCCTTATGCATTTGAATCTCTCATGTAATTATTTATTGTGGAAGCCTATGAGTTCACAGGGTTTCCTATTGTACACTTATTCAATACATATTAGTGTTCTGCTCCATATTCAGTCTCCTTTGTGTGTAATTTGCATGTGTAATTGGCAATTTTTGTGAGTGTAATTGTTCTAACACCTGGGTTCAATTTCCACATTTCCTGTGAAAAATCATGTATGCCCCTATTTTGAGACTGAATTTGGTGTTTTAGAGATGCTGGGTGGGTTCCGAATGTTGTTGATTCTTCTTGGATGCTTTTGATGTCTGTCTATTACCTCTGTTTCTGACCAGAGTCCCTTTTTATTTGATTCTTAGGTCAAAGTTTTCTTGTCATCCTTCTCCCTTTTTGTTTTGGTATTAATGGATTAGACGATTTTATATTAGTATCTTTCTTGGTTGGTGGTTGATACTTGCTGTAAGGTCTGGGAGTTATAGAGTATTTTTTATTGCATTTACATATCATTTATTACAAAAATACAAACATATTTTATCTTTTGCACACAGGTGCATGATGCATTTGCATGGAATTAGTACTTGCATTATGTTTTTCTTACTTGTATAGTGATCATGATTTCATATAGGAATGGTTGCATTAACATTTGAAGGAAAATTTATGCATTTCATATAGTGGCATACCCTTTTTTTTCGTTCAACATGAATTACACTTGGCATTGTTGGGTAGGTACGCATATTTACTTTACTGCTGAGTCATAACATCACTAGTTACACAACCATTTTCTTTGAGTAATAACAGCCTTAAATTCAACACTTAATTTAAAATGAATTATACTTTTTATTTGATAGTTGTGCATCAACAAGCTTAGGTTTTAGAGTCTTGGAATAGGTTGTTGTGAGTAAATTTATCCAAGACTACTAAACAAAAAACTTTAGGTGTCTGTCCAGGTGAGAGAGACAAATCCTCAGTATAATTAGTGTTCTCGAGAGGCTCCTCTTACAAAGGAGTTAAATACAAGGCAACGTACATGTTTGCGGTGGGGATAGCCCCTTTCCACACTCTGTGCAGTGTCAGATATATTTCCAGGATGTTATTCGTATCTAGGGTCTTTTGAGGTACCTTTGGTTCTTTTGAGCTTTGGTATGTTTTATGCTACCTATACGATAGATCCCTCCTGTAACTGTCCTCTTGAGCATTACTTATATTGGGGTGACCTTAGTTTCTTTACCTAGGTATCGTAGGGGGTACCTGCAGAGGTTATTCTATGAGTGGCCCGACCATGTAGAGGTTGGAAAGCACAGTCGCTTTACACGTTGAATCTTAGGGCCACTATAATTGGTTACACAAATATGCTAGTATTGTATGGGAGTTTCAGCCCTCTCCTAGGCGATACATAACTGCTACATTTGGGAGATCATTTATCCTCCCATGGATTGCTTGCACTTAGCTTATATTTTCTTAGGAGTGTGCTCTTTGTGCATTATATTGTTTTAGGGTTCGTTACTAGTTGAGTCTTTTTACTTTTGTGGATTCATCATGGAGTGAGGTCTAACACCCCATCGTTCTTGTCGTCTAGTAGGGATTTCTCCTTATGGATCTACTCCTCTTCCTTGAAAGAGGACTATACATTCTAGTCATAGTCATACACACTTTGATTCACACACCGGTCTCTTCATTAGTCATACATCTAAGACCCCTGAGGTCCCTTCTTGTCCATCCTCTGGATTGATGAATGTGACATTCAGTGGACCTAGGAATCTGATTGGAACCGAACCTAATGGGGGAGGAAATTCTTTCCATTAACAACCCCATATGTCAGACTTCATAGCTACTTATGGGAGGTCTTATTCATGTTGGTCAAATGGTGAGACTCACCATGTCCCCTCTAGATCTGAGCCTTTTATATTTGGCATGCTAGATATGACTAATAGTTTTCCATCATCTATCATTGATCTTGGTGTTGGTCCTAGTGTTGTTCCTGGGGGCACTACCATCCCTTTTCACATGGATGTGTTTGGTAGTGGTCATATTGCACATTCCACACCTAATGTGGTGTTAGATTTTTATCATTCAAGATAGCATTATCTTGGGATCTTTAACTGAGAGAATAACAAGTACAACAATCAAACATAAGAGACCATGAACACAAAGTTTTTCCTTGGGGAAACCATAAAGAATAAAATCCTGCAACTTCCTCATATATAGAATCAACACCAAAAGAAAAACCCCAAAAATAGTAAGATGATCTCCCGACAACAATAGTCTCTCTCTCTCTTGTCCCAGTAACTTCTTCTCTCTCATTTATGCACTACAATTGAGCGTGAGTGAATGTGTGATAAATAGAGAGGCTCACTCTCTATTTATACTAATTCCTGACTTGACAATAACTCACTAGGGTCAAATTCTCTAGGAGATTCTAATAACCCTAGGGCCCCACAACTGCAGGGACTTTAACCCTTGATTAATAGGAGGGTTACCCATAATGACTTTACATGACTTGTTTACATTATTGAATCTTCCGATAGGAACATTGGGGCATGACATGACTCAAGTACGTTACAGACACTTCCTAGAATAAACATCGGGTTACAATACATAAGATATACAAGTGAATACATTACGAAGTTACAAATACATCAACACTCCCTCTTAACTAGGAAGGTATTCTCTCGACACAGTTTATTAGCACAATTCTTCTTCTCTATATCATCTGGATCATCTTCAAGTTCTTGTCATCATAATATTCAATTCATCTTCATCTGGATCTATATCATCACTCGATCTAGATCATCATCATTGGATCTAGATCATCACTCAATCTGGATCATCACTGATGGATCATCACTATTGTATCATGATCACTGGATCTGGATCATCACTAGATCTGGATCATCACTTAATCTAGGTCATCATCACTCGTTATGGATCATCACTGGTGCTATCTCTTGATTCTTCTCATCATAGGAATTTCTACAAAGCCAAGCCTTTCTTGTGTTGGTTGTAGGCCTAGACTCCAAGTAGTTCTTCATATTCTTCAACACTTATATCTAACCCAATAAAAAAGGCTCGTCCAGCACTTATATCTGACCATGGGAGGGCCCGACCTGCCCCCATGTCACAATGGAACGCATAGCACTCACATCTGACCATGGGAGGAACACATCCACCACCATGTTATAATGGCCCAACCCTTACATCTGACCATGGGAGGACCCATCCTACCCCCATGTCAGAATGGCCTAGCCCTTACATCTGACCATGGGAGGGTCTATCCTCCCCCCATGGGAGGGCCCAACCTACCCCCATGTCAGAATGGCTCTGCCCTTACATCTGATCATGTGGGAACACATCCCACAGTCACATCAGAATGTCCCTTAGCTCCAAGCTGAGTATTCCTGGTAACTTACTAGGTTCCTCCATTCTCTTGGAGAATAGCATTCAATGCTTATATCTGATCATGTGAGAACATATCTCACATTCACCTCAGAGTGGCTCAGCACTTACATCTGACCATGGAAGGAACCAATCCTCTCACCATGACAGAATGGCTCAGCCCTTACATTTGACCATGAAGGGAACCAATCCTCTCACCATGTCAGAAGGGCTCACAGACTCATCACTTCCCCTTGGAGGGAACCTCGATCTGAAGAACACCAAGCTTCTCCCTAAAGTATTGAAACTTCACTCTGGCCAATGGATTAGTCAACACATCAGCTATGTATTCATCCTTTGCAACATACTGGAGCTTCATTGCTCCTCTCTACACCATATCCCTGATATAGTGATATTTGATCTTGATATGCTTCGACTTTTCATGGAACACCAGGGTCTCAGACAACTTCACACAACTCTGGTTGTCGCAATATATACAAGTAGCATCCAACTGGAGATCAAATAAATTAGATAGGATCTTCCTCAGCCATACTGCCTCACAACTACCTGAACAAGCTGCAACATACTCTGCTTCAGCTGTACTCAATGCCACGCAAGACTGTTTCCTGCTAAACCAAGAGATCACACCTAATCCCATACTGAAGCAACATCTTGAAGTGTTCTTTCTATCGATGGCACTGCCTGCCCAATCTGAGTCAACATAACCTTCTAGGTTAATCTTTTGATCAGCCTTATACTTGAGCCCATAATCAATTGTACCCTTTAGGTACCTCAGAATATTCTTTACAACAATCAAGTGAACATGTCTTGGATCTGTCAGGAACTGGCTCAAGGTGTTCACAGCAAGGAAAATATCTGGTCTTGTATTCGTCAAGTACATCAAGGACCCAATCATCTGACGATACATCATGGAATCAACTGAATTAGATGAAGCATCACTCAATATCTTTAGGTTCGATGCCATAGGTGTGGTCATGGCCTTGCAGTCCATCATCCCTAATATCTTCAGGATCTCTACTGCATACTCCCGTGTCCGAGGGAGATTCCATCCACATTCTACCACACCTCCATGCCTAGAAAATAGTGCATCATACCCAAGTCTTTCATTTCAAACTTGACAGCAAGCTTCCTCTTTTGTATCAACAATCAACCCATCCATACCGGTTACAAACAGATCATCTACATACAGTAGGCGTATCACTAGGTTACCATCTTCAACCTTGTAGTAAAGGTTGGAATATGCTTTACTCTTGGTAAAGACCAAATTGGATAGAAAGCTGTCAATTCTATTGTACCATGTCCTAGGTACCTATTTCAAACCACATAGAGATTTCTTCAATTCAAACACATGAGACTCCTTGTCATGTGTCTCAAAACTGAGTGGATGCTCCACATACACTTCCTCTTCCACTACACCATTCAAGAAAGCAGTCTTGACATCCATCTGGTGTATCTTCCATTTCATCATTGTAGCTAGAGCAAGTACTGATCTGATGAAAGTGTATTTGACTATAGGTGCAAAAGTTTCTTCATAATCTATTCCTTCTTTCTGGGAGAAGCCATGAGCCACAAATCTTGTTTTATATTTCTTTATGCTACCATCTATAGCATGCTTGATCTTGTAGATTCATTTGGAAGTTACAATAGACTTCCCTTCTGGTCTTGGGACAATATCCCATACATCATTATTCATGATCGATTAATACTCTTCAATCATAGCATCCTTCCATTATTTCCTTTCTAACGCTTCTTCATAGTTGGAAGGTTCTTTATCGATGAAGTCACATAATAAGGCTACATACCCGGAGCAAGACTTGGTTATTTTCCGTTCTCTACGATTTTATTCTGGAGCCCCATATCTTTCTGCACTTGGGATAGCTTCTCATACCCAAGAAAGTTTCCTCTTGTGAGGATTCTTTTCGTCGGGTGGATCTACGATTCTTCTTGAATTTCTTCGTTCATGGTTGTGTCATGAATTATGGGTGCTTGTGTTTCTTCAGGTTCTTCAGCTGGTCTCTTTCTGGATTTGTTGTAAGCTGATTCCTCGTCAAATGTTACGTCCCTGCTGATGTCGATCTTCTTGAATCCTAGGAATTATATTTTGTAATCCTTTGAGCTTTCAGAGTATCCCACATATATACCCTTCCTTCCTGAAGGATCTAACTTTTTCCTCTTTTCTTTTGGAATATGTATGTACACTAGACAATCGAATATTCTAATATGGCTGAATTCTGGTTTCTTGCCGGAGAAGAATTCTTCAAGTGTCTTGTTCTCGAGTACTCTGTGTGGATTATGGTTCTGTACATACACCATTGTTCTGGAAGCTTCTGCCCATAGATGCATGGGAAGATCTTGATCATGAAGCATGGCCCTTGTAGCTTCCATGATCGTTCTATTCTTCCTTTCTATAACCCCATTCCTTTGTGGATTATATGGAGTGATTAACTGCCTCTTAATCCCTAAATCTTTGCATAATTATTTGAATTCATTTTATGTGAATTCTCCACCATTATCTGATCGAAAGGTATTAATATTCTTTTCTGTGTGGTTCTCGATCAAGGATTTTAATTCCTTGAACTTGCTGAATATTTCATCTTTGTTCTTCAAGAAGTATATCCATGTCTTCCTAGAAAAATCATCAATAAAATAAACATAGTATACATACCCTCTTAATGAATTGGATGAAATCGGACCACATACATCGGAGTGAATGATTTCCAAGATTCCTTTTGCCTTTCTCTCGCTACTTGGAAATGTCTTCTTTGTGTTCTTTCCTTTCGCACATCCTTTGCAGACACCGTCATGTTTTGTCTGAATTTCTGGAAGTCCTTCAACAGCTTTGCTTGTAAGTGGTAGTGCTATGTAGTGCATGTGTGCAAGCCTTCTATGCCAAATTTCATTTGGCTCTACTGATTCATGGACCAAATCTTGTTTTGGTTGGCCCTTCAATTTGTATAGTCCTCCCTCTTGCTCTCCAATTACTACTGCATCATCTATAGTCTTTCCCTTTGGCCACATAAGGACTTGGCCATCTACAAATGCAACCCTCATGCCTTTTGCATCTAATGCAGATATGGAGAGGAGTTTCTTCTTTAGTCCTGGCACAAATAAGACATCCTTCATCTTCATAGACTTTCCAGAGTCTAGCTTATAGGAGGTTTCACCACTACCTTTTATTGGATACTGGTAGTCATCTCCAAGTTTCACCTTATGGGGTTATTCATGTTCTGATAGTTTCACAAACGACTCTTTGAATCATGTCATATGTTTGGAAGCCCCAATATCTATAAGACAACCATTGCTTCCATGTGTGATGTTTCCCGTGAGAGTGGAAATCAAAACATATTCTTCATCACTAGAAGAATCATCACTTTCTTGCTTGATTCTCTTTATGGAAGGTTCATCATCTTCTGCAGCATGAGCATGATGTCTTCTCTTATTTTTCATCTTGTGGGAGTTTATTTTATTTTTAGTACAATCTCTGGCATAGTGTCCGATTTCATCACAAGTATAACATCCAAGTTGAGTTTTTCTAGAGGGAGGATGCTTACCTTTAGAATGATGATAGTCCCTTATGTTCTTCTTGGATTTTACTGTGAGAGCTTGATCTTCACTTCCCATCTTTTCTTCTCGATTTTCTTTTCAATCTTCTTCTTGTGATAATTCTTCCCATAGTATGATGAACTTGACTAGCTTCTTTATGGCACAGATCCCTTGAATGAAAGAGTCCCATGTCCTAGGGAGACCTTCAAGGTGGTCATTACAATATCTACATTCTCCACTTCTTCATCCACTACTTCAAGTTGTTCTTTGATCTGGGAGACCCTTGTGAAGTATGACTATATGATCTCTGCATTCTAGATCTTCACATTCTTCAACTGGTTCCTCAAAGTCATCTTCTAGTTTATGTTCTTTCCTTCAAACAGTTTGGTCAGGGCATCAAACATAGCTTTAGGTGTCTTTAGGGAGGAAACCTGTGGTATGAGGTGATCCTTGATTGAATCAACAATAATCCTCTTAGACATGACCAATTTCTTCTTGTGTAAGGACTTAGCCTCTTCTCCCTCTGGAACTGGAACCTCTTCATTGATGTAAGTGTCCAACTCATTTTCTTTCAGGACCAGGGAGATCCTATACTTCCAAGCTCAAAAGTTATCATCTCCCTCAAGATTTTCATCAAGATTGGTATGATGAGACATCTTAACTGAGAACCTCAAATGGAAATACAAAAATATTTATATCTTGCCAGGTTAAGATGTCATATGATCTGGAGCTAAATTTCTGCAGCGCTGGTTAAGGAGAAGATTATGATTTTACTTTTCTAGAGTTTTGTCCAACCAAAAACTTTCATCTTGATCTATAAACTTTGATTTTGGGGAGGAGATTAATCAAGGCCTAGGCTCACTCAAAAATTCCACTTCTATGGAAAGCCCTAATTTTCGGCAGTAGTGTCGGGTCAAAAACTAAAAATGCTCAGAATCATATTCCGCTTCGACAGAAAGATTCACCCTAGAGAGGAGAGTCGACCCAACCTTATTTTGCTGAAAATTTGTGGAGAGAGATCCAAAAAATAGGAATCCCTAGTTTCTGCAGCTGCACGGTGTCTTCTTCTCAGGTTAGCTCTGATACCATGTTAGATTTTTATCATTCAAGCTAGCATTATCATAGGATATTTAACTGAGATAATAACAAGTACAATAATCAAACATAAGAGACAATGAACACAAAGTTTTTCCTCGGGGAAACCATAAAGGAGAAAACCCCACAACTTCCTCAGAGATAGAATCAGCAACAAAAGAAAAACCCCAAAAATAGTAAGATGATCTCCTGACAGCAGTAGTCTCTCTCTCTCTTGTCCCAACAACTTCTTCTCTCTCAGTTATGCACTACAACTGAGTGTGAGTGACTGTGTGATAAATAGAGAGGCTCACTCTCTATTTATACTAATTCCCGACTTGACAATAACTCAGTAGGGCCGACTTCTCTAGGAAAGTCTAATAACACTAGGGCCCCACAACTATGGGGACTTTAACCCTTGATCAATAGGAGGGTTACCCAGAATGACTTTACATGACTTGTTTACATTATTGAATCTCCTGATAGGAACATTGAGGCATGACATGACTCAATTACATTACAAACACTTCCTAGAATAAACATTGGGGTACAATACATAATATATACAAGTGAATACATTCCGAAGTTACAAATACATCAACATGTGGGAGGATTCTCTTACTCTTTGTTTGGGCATAATACTGAATCCCTTCTCGTGGAGGTGACCCTATACATGTGAACATTGGAGGTACATCATATATTCTATTATATCTTCCATTTTCTTCTACACTTGTTCCTTCGAATGTGTTTCTCATGACACACCCTCCTTACAACTTGCACAGTCCTTTGGGACTGAGTACTACCTCTAGCCATGTTGTTCCCTCATATGTCGGTCCTGCTATATCAATAGGTTGTGTTTCTCCTTATGTTTCTGAGGGAAAACCCTTGTATCAGTATTATAATTATGGTTATGTAGCACCCCAGTCTCAAGGTGTTCCAAATTACAAAATTCCCATGTATCCTTCTATGGATGAAGTAGGAGGAGGCTACTACTTGACTAACCCACTAGACAAGGACACAATATTTATAACAATCAAACCTATGTGAATTAGACCTGTCAAGGAGAATGACACCAAATGGCACAACCTAGGATCCCTTTCCTATCTACTTTGAATCTGCCTCATTTGTCGAAGTTGACCAACGATTCGGTTTCTCATGATATGATGTGGATGGTTTTTCCGGTCAAGCTTCCTTCGAACATTCCAAAATTTGAAGGGAAGAATGGTGACGACCATGGAGATAATGTTACTACTTTCCACCTATGTTTCTCTTCTAATTATTTGAATCACGACTAACTTCGATTACGCCTGTTTCAACACACCCTCACAGGACCTGTGGGGAAATGGTATTAGAGTTTCTTGGGGGCACATATCGGACCTTTAATGATCTAGCCATGACCTTCTTGAACCAATTTCAGTAATCAATACATTACAACGCTGGTACCAAACTCTTGTCAACATTTCAGCAAGACAGATACACACATATTTCTAACCATATTCAAGAGTGGTGTAGATGAAAGAGGTTTATTAAGGCCAACATTCTTCCCAAGTTTCTATTGGAATGGTTCCTCAAGTTGTTATTTCCATATATCATGAAGGATGTTTCAACATCAAGAGTTATGCATGAGGAACATACTATTTTTCGAGATCAACAATTAGATTTTATTTATGCTTAGTTTAGGCTCTTATATGAGATTATACCTAATGCTTTGCAGTCTAACTTTGAGCCTAAGTTTAAACCTGGGCCACATACTGATGGAATTGTTGGCTCTGCAAGTACTAAACTCATAGACTAAGTTAAAAATAAAAGGATAAATTTGTCTATTAATCATTCTGTGAATGGATAAGCTACTGCTTCATCCAATCCCACCCAAATGGTATATGTGCTATCAATACATACGTCGGACCAGAAGGGTAACTAGAAGCCAGGACGGAACAAGAAGAAGTGAAGAAACAATCATAGAGGTGGGAATAAGAAAGAGAATTCTAATGATGACAATAATTGTGGTGATGATGGGGGGACAAGAATTCTAAACATAAACTTAAGTTCCCTTGCAAGCTTTGCGGGGGAGTTCACCTCACTTAGTTGTGCCCTCATATCGATGAATCCTCTAAATTCATTGCATAGAGCCCAACTATGTTAACAAATCCTTTACCACATAATCATAATATGTCGAGGAACATGGACTCTAAAAGTGCTTCTGGTAGGCATCAAAAGCCACCGAACGCTGAATATGGCCATGGTTGTATCAACATGATGTCTACTACTAATGTTGTGACACGGGGTAAAGATTATGGCTCATCAAAACCAAATGTGGGGAAATACCCTACACCTTCTAAGGTTCCCTTGTAGATTGACAAGCCTGAAGGTATACCTCACATTCCTCAAGGAGTCCTCAAGCGCTCGGGGCACAATCCTAATGATTGATTCACCCAACACTATTCTATTGTCGAGGATTTGGGTCAGACTCCTTATGCAATGTCATCTCTCGAAGTCTTTCAGAATTTTCCTTCGCAAATAAAGGCCTTATTAACTACCCTTGGGACGGTTGAGCCTCATCCTTCCACGGTGATTAGATTTGAAACCCATGAGGTCCAACCTCACTTTCCTTACCATGTGGCTTTTATAGTCCATGTGAGGTGTATGAATAACACTATCAAATGTATGGTAATTGATGAAGGTGTTACAACTTCTGTGATGTCGCTATCCTATTGCAAAGTTCTTGTCTCACCCCCATTGTTGAAGTTCGGGACCATGTTGACTACTTTTGATGGACCTTCTTTTTGTTCGCATGGTATTCTTCCTTCTCTTCAGGTCCAATTGGGAGGGAAGAATATATCCATTGAGGTGGAGGTACTTGATGCCCCCCTTGACTACAATATTTTACTAGGCCGTAACTAGATTTACAATATGAGAATGGTTGTGTATTCTCTCTTTTGCATAATGTTCTTCCATTTTGAAGATAGGATTGTCATGATCGAACAATAGTCATTTGATAATTCCATATCATCAACATCGTCAAGATCTACCATCCCAGTTATTGATAATTCTCAGCTAGAAACTGAGAATGTTGGTGTAGGAATGTTTCCGTCTTTTATATGATCTTTTAATATTTCTGCACCAATCCTGACCATAGGTTCCATTCTTGATAGAGAATCATTGTTGGCGAGTTCGGTCACATTTCACACTATGTATATGGAGGACTCTTGGACTCTCTCTTCTCCGAGCTCTTCGGATGAAGATCCTAGACCTACCAAGATGGAGATGTCGTTGTCTATAGTATAGATTTCTCATCAAGCTACTCTTAATCCCATTGTAGATCCCGATCCTTCCTCTTTGCGGATGGAGGAGGAGGACACTTTTGCATTGCCTGCTTGGGTAGTTGCTTTGTCTCGTTCACATGATTTTTTCGACGATGTTTTTCCTTTTGATGAAGTGATTCTCAAATCCATGAATGGCTTGGAACGACCATGGGAAGACTTGCACCATCACTCTTATTTCCTTTGAGAGCTTGAACAAATCAAGTGTGATGAATTTAGGACAACCTTTAGTGAGAAGGTTGGTAGTCTTGTGGTCCCATTAGGCATGCATGGTATATATGTTGAAAGAAACATGGATAAATTTTCATCAAATATCCCTATCAACATTTATATGACTCTTGGTAAAGTTGAGAAAGTGTACATTAGGGAATATTGTTCTCTCGATGAGGTTCATGCATACATTAATATTTTTAAATAATTTTGTGATGTCTTTCCTTGGTCGTATGATGATATTCCAGGAATGGACCCTTGGATTGTTGAACATGAGATTAAAACTTACCTTGATGCTAGGAATGTTCAACAATGCTTACATACGATGAATACCCGTAAGGCACCTGTAATCAAGGCAGAGATAGAGAAGCTACTGAAGGTTGCCTTTATCTATCTAGTTCCCTTGACTGAATGGGTATCCAATCTCGTTCCGGTTGATAAGAAACAAGGAACCATCCGAGTATGTACTAACTTTAGAGACCTGAACAAAGCTTGTCCTAAAGATAAATTTTCCACGTCATTCATTGATCATATTTTGGATGAGTGTGTTGGAAGCGAGGTGTTTTCGTTCATGGACGTTTTTTGAGGATACAATTAGATTCAAATCAAACCTAAGGACCAACATAAGACACCTTTCACTTGTCCTTTGGGTAATTTTTCATACCAGAAAATGTCCTTTTCCTTTCATGACCTTTATCAAATCATTGAAGTGTATCTAGACGATATCATTCGAGGAAATTTCAACTCAAAATGGGCCTCCTAAAAAAATTAATAAAATAATAGTTAAAATAATAAAATAATATTTATTAGTTTTGGAGGAAGAAAAAAAAACTACTTTTTTGTTTGTACCTACGATATATATCCCCGTGTTTTTACTCAAATTTTAATCGAGAGAGCTCGTTGGATGCGGAATTAAATTCCGCATCCAACGAGTACCCACTTGGCATAATTTTGACGGACCCCACTACCCCAAAAACAATAAATACCTAAAAAAAACATGATGATGATGTCATCATCACATTTTTTTAGGTATTTCTTGTTTTTGGGGTAGTGGGGTCCGTCAAAATTATGGCAAGTGGGTAATCGCTGGATGCGGAATTTAATCATCACTTTTTTTAGGTATTTCATTTTTTGGGGGTAGCGGGGTCCATCAAAAGTATGTTGAGTTTGGTACTTGTTGGATGCAGAATTTAATTCCACATCCAACGAGCTCTCTCCATCGAAATTTGAGTAAAAACACGGGGATATATGTCGAAAATACAAACAAAAAAAGTAGTTTTTTTTATGATACCTATCCCCAAATTTATATTAAAAAGTGTTTAATACCTATATGGTATTTCATATTTTAAACCAATTTCATTGGCTAACACATGATGACATGGAATTTGAATTAGAGTTAAAAGGCCCATTTTGAGTTGAAATTTCCTCTAATGAGCTGCTCAGTCTCGTTTGAGAGTGGATCATCTAGATCATTTGCGCTTGGTTTTCATGAGATGTCGTTGTTATCAGATCAGGTTGAATCCTTAGAAATGCATCTTTTGTGTGAAAGTAGGTCTCTTATTGAGATTCATGATTTCTAAGGATAGGATTAGGTTTGATCCTCTTTAGGTTGAGGCACTACTTCCATTGTCTCCCTCACCCACTATTAGATACCTTCAGAGTTTGAAAGGGATGGCTAACTTCTTACGAAGGTTTGTTTTCAATTTTTCCAATTTGACCAAGGGTTGCATGCACATTTTGAAGAAAGACACTCCTTTTTATCTAGGATGAGAAATCCCAAGAGTCTTTCGATGCATTGAAGAAATCCTTGGCATCGACCCTGTGCTTAGTCCACTCGACTACAGCCATGATTTCTTGTTATACGTGGTCGTGTCTCAGGAGACGATTGGAATGGTTTTGGTTCAAGAGGACAACGAGCTCCAAGAGAATGTTGTTTAATATCATAGTTGGAACCCGATTGATGTCAAAATTTGTTATAGCCATGTGGAGAATCTACCCTTAGAAACCATCCATGTGGTTCAACGGTTGAGACATTATATACTCCTTCGCCAGACTTTGGTTGTGGCTCATATCAATCAATTTTAGTTCATCCTAACTAGATGGATGATAGGGAGAAACTATAATAAGCAGGTTGTTATCTTGCAAGAGTTCAATCTCGAATTTGTTTCGGAAAAATAGAAGAAATTTTTTATCTTTATGGAGCTCATATCAGATTTTCCTAGTTTGGATGAAATTGAGGTTCATGAATATTCTTTTGTTAATGAGCATATATTCTAAATATCTATTGTGAACACTTGGTATAGGGATATTATCATTTATTTACATACTTTGAAGGTCCCTCCTCACCTATCATGGAATGAGCGTCGAAATTTATGACACATTGCTAAGAACTACCTCATTATCAGTGACACTCTGTATCATCATGTAGTGGATTCCATTTTGCATCGATGTTTGACTCATGAGGAGGCTGAGGCTGTGCTTAATGATTGCCATGGTGGGGCATGTGGTGGTCATTTATTTGGGCCTTCTACAACCCCAAAAAAATTGAGAGCGACTTATTACTAGCCGTCGATCTTCAAGGATTGTGTTAATGCGGTCAGGTGTCACCACCCTTGCTAGGTGTTTGCACGAAACATTCATTTGCATCCCTCCTCATTGCACCCTATTATCACCGTCGATCCCTTCACCAAGTGGGGGGTTGATTTTATGGATTGCAACCCAACTTTGGTTTGGGGCACCATCACATTATTTTGGTCGTGGATTACTTCACGAAATGGGCATCAAAAATTCCTACTATCAAATCCAATGGTGAGACAGTCGCTCACCTTGTGTTCAATCATATTATTACTCAATTTGGTATCCCAAGAGAGCTTGTCACGGATCATGGCAAGAAATTTCAAAATAGCATGATGGATGAGTTATCTTCCAAGTTGGGGCATAAGAAAGAGTATTACTCTTCTTATTATCCTCAATCTAATGGGTAGGTCGAATCTAAATGCAAATCCCTTAAGTCCATCATGCAAAGAACCATTGCATAGATTAAGAATAATTGGCACATTATGATTTACCCTTCTTTGTGAGATTACCAAATCTTTGTTAAGATTTCCACTAAATTTTCTTCATATTAGTTAGTGCATGGGGTGGACTCGATATTGTTGATTGAATGTGAGACTCCTTCTTTGAATCTAGCTATAGAACTATTATTGACTTAGAAGAACGTCTGGAACACTTAGATCACCTTGATGAGCAACATCGGGATGCCTTAGTGGATTTTGAAGTGAACAAACGTCATGTTAAGGATCAGTATGATAATTTTTTCCATCCCTAGATATTTAGTGAAGGTGACTTGGTTCTTTTATATGACCAAGATAGTGAACTGTTACGGGTGGGTAAGTTCAAACCCATGTGGCAAGGGCCTTACCTAGTTAAACGAGTGTTAGAGAAGGGTGCTTATGAGTTAGTGGATTATGAAGAGACAGCCTTGGCAAAGCCTATAAATGGATCCACCTCAAAAATTACTATGTGTGATTCTCGGCCAAGGCTGATACTTTGTATGTTACTGTGTAGTTTCATAGTTTAATTTTGGTCCCCTTTTAGTGATTTGGTTTGTTGACATGCTTCCATTTTTTGTGGTGGATGTCATTGGAATCTCTGGTATATGTAGGATACATTGATGGTGCTAGCCTCCACACCCAAAACTTAGCTTCGATTGCTTGGGTTATCTATACATCTACGGGTCATGTTGTGTCTTTAAGGGGTGTATGTATCCGACCATCATCCAACAATGTTCTTGAAAATAATGTCGTGATTTAGAAACTATGCAATGCCATCTCTTATGGTATCTGATCCCTTGAGGTATGTCTTGATTTGTAGTTAGTGGTATCATAGTTAAATGGCGTGTATCATGTCATAGATTCAAATTAATTACGGATATTCTTGCGTGTAATATTGTTAGAATGGAAATTTGAACACATAAAATACATTCACATTCCTAGGATCTACAATCATGTTTCCAATTCTTATGAAAATTACATTTTAGACTGGCATTTGTTACATCAATAAATGAAGCATTCACATCACATTCACATTTAAAATACACATGTAAATATAATAAACCGATCACTACAAACTTATTTCACTTCAAAATATAGTTCCAAAATAGTGTCATAATACATAATGTTATGGTACAAAATTGGGGCTTTCAGCCACCAAAAAACACTACACGGTCGATACAAAATGTATATCTAGACCTCTAAGCCTATGGACCAGGGTGTTGATTATGAAAAAAAATAGCGGCATTGGAAAACCCTCTGAATAACTGAACCCATGCAAGGGGTACTCCTACCACTTGCCATTACATTACCTTGGGAAAGCCCTCGAATTGCACCATAGGCACCTTGTATGTAAAACATACGAAGTTCGTGTGTATTCTTTGGAGCATATTCTCCACATCTGCACCCTATATATCATCACCCAATCTCCTTCGACGATGTCGAGGGAAGCCATCCGACTATCTAGGACCCACATTTTCATGTGCATGATTAGTATTAGTATGTGACACCACCAAAAACATGTTTTTTGATTTCATTATATCAAAAAATACAAAAAAAATAAAATAAGTCAGAAAATAAAAATGAATTTGAGATTGTTACCTATATACCCATATGCGGCACCTAGTGGTATGGGCATATCTGGATCACCACAAAAGTCTATCCTTGCATAGGGATAGTCATCAATGGCCACGATATGTCTATGCCACCACCAAAAAATGTTAGGTGGGTAGGGTGTAGCTACACGTCATCCCCTAACCATCACATCACACCCACCCAACAAGTTTGAGCTGGACCCCATAGAAAATGTGGAGGAATCTGAACTCTCTGTCTAAGTCTCAGTACTCGCTCAAAGAAAAAAGTACTGAGTATGTTGGCAAACCCAAATATTCTCTCCCTACCCAGCTTGTAGTCAGTCAGTTATTGCTTCATGTTGCTCAACAAGGATGTACTCTTGTCATATATGGTAGGTCTCATACATTTAACTACATATAACATCAGAGGCATGGAATCTTGATGTAGAGATGCTAACCTCGCGATCCTGGCTAGAACTAGCACTCTAACCTTAAGGCCCAAACTATGAATAACATTGACAAGAACCTCACTTTCAACCTTTTAAGTGTCTAGAAGGTAGCACACAATGATATATTCCTCTATGGTGAGGCCACCTCCCACCCCTCTAGTCCTCAACTTTACTATCTCACCTCGACGGTATAGTCCAGTGATGAAGTACACATCCTATACCTTGAGTCTTAAGGGCATCCCATCAAGATAAAATGCCTTTGTATGTAGATGCCAATAGTCTATGAGATTTTGAAGAAGTATTGGTCGATCCCTCAAGCTCCCAAGATACTAACACTTGTATAAACCACATGCCCTTAACGCTTGTTCAGAAACCATGTCACCTTGTACTACTCTATCCACGTCCTTGTGTTCACGATCACGCCATTTTGACACCATCCTGCAAAGAAAACACAACATTTGGTGAGAATTTGATATAATTTTTGGTATACGCTCATACATGAATTTTCCTTTGATAGTCGCACGTATATGTGGAAATTGCTATTTTTTACACATATACCCAACCCTATATGTGACCCGATGATCTGTGAACCACGTGAGCCAAGATACCCAAGTAGGGGTGCTCCAAATTAAAAAATCCACCAAATTTAAATAAAAACACTAAAAATATTGAGTGTGGGATGAGGATTTACCTAGCTCTAACGGTTCCCAATTCCGTTGCTCCTAGATCCCATAATTGGTGTGTGAAGTTCGTGGTTCAAAAGGGATCCAATGAACTATGTGTGGTGAAAAGTCAAAATGGTATGGTGAAAATTGAGTTTTTTACTATTTATCAAATTCCTATTGAAATTTTTACCCACTAGTCTATAGTTTTTACCCTTATTAACTCTTTTGAACTACTTTTTCCTAATATTATGGTGTAGGGACTTGATTCGAGTGCACTTTTACCGAGGTCTTCAATTGTTCGTATCTATTACATGTGTAATTTCAAACTCTCATATAGTTTAAGATCACATTTCTTCTTGCATTATGCATCTCCTTATGACCATGTTACCTTAACTATAGGTACGGACCCACTTCATAATGTTACAAAACCTTCACACTGCTGTTAGAAGTTCCATTGCGTTAGTGGTAGAGACTTCCTATTCAAGGGTTCCCTAGTTATATCCATCTTTGTAATTTGGTACCCATGTCAAGATTCTCCCTTTAGGTATGGGAGTCCCTTATAGTCATGCCATGTCTTTGAGTCATGCCATGTCATCAATTTGTAATTGCATTTAATGAGTTTTTCTTTCCTTATTGAGATTTATGTTGACTCCCTGCTTCAGAGTCATAAGCCATATAGCCTGATCTTGTCTCAATCCTAGCTAAGCAGATCCTTTTATATATCTTTTGTAGCTTGATCATCCCAAACTGGGAGGAGACATCCCCCATAGTGTCCTTATCATGCACATGATTCCTTGCATTGAGCATAGGTATGTTCCACTGCTTGGAACTAGTTTGTTTGCATGCGACACTTGTCTCCTCCTAGCTATGTACCATAAGCACTTTTATTCTTTTTCAACCTTCCTAATCTAAAAAAGTCAAAAAAATTAAAAAATATAAAAATTCGAACGAGAAATTATATTGCTTTTGGAAGCTGTCGAGTCATGTTGCCTTCGAATAGAGAACTGTATATCACATCCATTGGTTGGGTTATTATTATTAATTTAGGATATGTACTCATTATTTTGATTTTTCTCCATCAACGAGTTATGATTCCAATCTTTATGGAGCCTTTGTCGATTCCCTGTGTTGCATAGTTGTCATAGTTTGCATGTCGACCATTCCCAATACAGTTACTAGTTTGTGCACATCTTATTCGTTCAAGTTCTTCCAAATTATCCAGAATTGTTAAGTACCTCGTGTTGGTTGATGGGGTATGCCTTAATTCCCTCCTTCCAGCGGATTCCTTTCCATCGAATTCAAATCATTTATTCTGGAATAGGAGTCTAGAGTCCATTGAGACTTGCAATCATCAGTGGTAGGTTCTCTCGCCATCGACAGTTTTAGGAATACATCAACGTCCCCTAATCGATGGATTATTTCAAGTGTTTGACCTCAACACATCTATTCACACTTTTTGGATTTCACTCTGTACCTTGATTCCCATTATCATTATCGGTGGGATATCTCATGTTTGTTAACGATATATATCAATGATTGGAAACGGGATGATGGTCCATCATGTTCGACCTCGACACCTTTATTCACCTGATGGGACATGTACCAGTAGCAGTTGGCGTAGAAGACCTCTGATTTTGGTGTCATTCCACACATTCTACCTCCTTGATCGTTCCAGTATTCATGAGATTCCATCTCTCATGACCATCTTCCAGTGTACTATCAGATATCTTCATCCACTATGGAGATCTTGTTCACTATATATTGTACGTGGTGATGACCACACGTGACATATGTTTATTATGGCTATTCATGGTCATTGTACTCTTATGTATTCAGGACTACTACACTATATATTTGCAGTCACATGCTTGGATTTGTCATTGTATTGTATTGATGAGTGGCTGGTTTTTCCACTTGGGTCTTCATTACTCCACTTATGGGATGGACATAATGTATTTCGGTCATCATGTCACCCCTCTAACCTCACACATTAGGAGGCATATGTTATAGTTGATTTTACCACACTTGGCATATCACGCTTTTATGGCCCTCCATGTCCCTCTGCAGACTCTTTGGACCCCCCTTGCTCAAATTATAATTTGATGATCCAATAAATTCCCTAAAAAATACGTGTTTATTTCCATACGTGGGTTTTAGCTTAAAATCCACGTGTACATGCAGCTTGCTTCACTGTATCCCACGTAGATTGGGAAATATGCATACAAATAAAAATATTTGGAATTTTCTTCAATGAGTCCCAAATAACTTGACTCTTGGCCTTCCATATGCATGGAAACGCTCCGAAACGAGCCTTCATTGCCTATTGAAGGGCTATATATTGAGCCTATTGGATGCATTAGAAAAGGAGAACATTTGAGAGAAAGGAAACTATAGTTCATTGTTGCCTCATTAATTCATGCTTGAGTCTACATCCCTTTGTTCTTTTGCACACACATTGTTGCTCCTCCCAATCATGCCATTGCCTTGTAATCTTGCCATTGAGATAGAGGACTGAAGTGGTGGATGCCCAAGAGCAGGAATCGGTTTCTATGTTTCAACGAGGTGCTGACATAGTTTGTCATTTTTATCTTTGTTCATTATTAATATAAATATCTATTTCTCATCCATTATATGTGTATTACTATGAGTATTTTATCCATGGATGTAGTTGTATTTGATTATACATGTTGGAATCTATATATTCTATAGTAGGCCTAACACTTAACATATATCATGCTTGTTTGGTTTGTTTTTGTTGAGGATGAATTGTAGTAACAAGAGTGGTTGAAAAGTTCAACAGGGATCTACTACAACCATTCAGAATAAGGTATGGTGTGTATCCCTTAGTGTTAGCAGTATTTATCTCTCTTGCATATTGAAATAGATTGATTTACGATGTCATTCAGTCTATTATGGTCTACCCCAAGACATAGGATTTTTCTCTCTGTAACACTCCACTTGCCAAATTGTATTCAAATTTGGACTCCCACACACTCGATTGTGTCAAATATACTCTTGGTGTACTTGGGATCTCAAACCATGAATCAATGGGTTCACATTGTGATCTTGTCATTTCTTGGCCTCTTCTTGGCCTATAAAAGAATGCCATGTGCATGCTATTTGTAAGAATATTTGGAAGCAAAGTTATGCTGCAGGAATGGATCTTGAGCTCTCAATTTTCTCACCCTCTTCCACTTTCCAAGCATATCTAAGCTCCATTTACTCCTTCCCTCAAGGGGAAATTGTTCATCCCATTTCATATTGGCTCATTAACCACACTTCAAGTCTTTGTTGGACAAGGAGGGACTCCCTGAAGATGAGTATTTTCCTCCATTTAGAGCACACCTCACCAAGGAGTTTGTATTAGCTTGACCATTGGGAAATACAAGTTATTTGGCTCATTTTGATTGTTGAGGTTTGCATACTCTCACCCCTTTCTTTGTTATTTCATTCAAGTTGTTATTGTTTCTATTTTTCTTTGTTTTAGTTTGCTTCTAACAATCTATTGTAGGATCACTTGGTTTCATCCATCACCATTCCACCCTCCAAAAAGGGGCTTGATACTAAGGCCTTGTTGTATCCTACAAGGAATATCCCCATCCCAAAGTGAGAAGCACTCTTGTTCGTTATTTCCCACAACACATGTACCATGTTCCACACATTTTCCAATTCATCTTGTAGGATACATCAAATTCAAGGTAAAATTTAGGTCAAATAGGTTTAAGACTCTTTAACTTATTACCAATTTAAGAAAACTTAATGGTTAACCACTACATATTTTGTTCACTTTATCTTTCATAAACTGTTTGTCATTATCAATCATTAAAATGCTCTAGTTGCAATCTACCATCCATAATAGAAGTTATACTTTGATAAGAGCATAAGAATGAAAAGCAAAGTTATATTTGTACATATATGAAAAGAAACTCCCATAGTGTCTTCTCCTTAGATATCATAAAACATTCCTAGAAGTCAGTAATTGAATGTTCTCAATAAAAAGACAAATTCGTTGTTGCATATTCAAAAGAACCACAAAATAAGCATTGGTCTTAAAATACAGTATAAAAACACTCAAGTCCATCTCCATCACTACCTCATACAATCCACCCTCCCTTCATATCCCATATCTTTATTTTACTCAATTTTGTTACTCTATTTGAATAGTGATCAAGTTACAATTTGTGATAGTCTGATAAATCAATTATGAAGAGTGTTGCTCCACAAGAACCAATCCCTACACAGAGAAATAATGTCATAAAAATCAATAATTAAAGAAAGTACATAGTGAAGGAGGACTTTGTTTGCATGAGGTCATGCAAACAAGTAAGTGTGGGGGAATGTTGGGATCCACTTTTTCCATATTTTCAATGTAATAAAATTCCATTTCGCAAGCCATATTCCCACACTTTCGATACATTTCATAAAAATTATCCTCTCACATGGTGATAAATGATTTATTTTACCTATGTGGTTAATTAATATGCTTTACTTATGTTTATACTGATAAAATGTTATTTTATTAATGTTTTACTAATGATAGTTTATGGAGTTATGTTTTTGTGTCCAAGCAACATATTCATGTGCCAACTCTTCCTACACCCGTTTTTGCACCAATTCATGGTTGGTGTACTTTCACACCTCAAATTTGAATTCTACCACTTGGATCTTGTTATTGCACCACACAACATAAATATTGATACTTCTAGAATATGAGTTGTGTTAGAATAATCAACCCATAGTTACCTAAANTTATTACCTAGTTTCCTAGATTCCATTCTATGCTAGTTTCCTTCTACATGTCCTAGAAGTCAACACATGCTAAAACTGAGTCATGGAGCACTTGGGAAAAATCCTGGAAACCCAATTTAACATATTTTATTTATTCCAGATTCTCTAAAGCGCATATTTGCTTTTTCTGAAAAGCTGCCTTGTTTTATTTTTGATTTAAGACAAAAGGAAAAGCTAGTCTAGGTATAGTTGACTTGTTTTTTTACCACATCATCCTCCCTCCTTTTCTCCAAATAGAAGAATGTATGATTTGTCTTTCCATACCTCTTTAGATTTCCCACTTGAATTAGCAAATTCATGAGCATCTACTTAGATTTGGAAATTGCTTTATTCACATATGGGGGATTTGACTAGATTTGGTAAGCCTGCTTTTTTACTATTTCGAATGGCATCTTTATGCATTTGAATATCTCATGTAATTATATATTACAACATCCTATTACTTCATAAGGGTGGCTATTGTACACTTATTCAATACAGATTAGTGTCATGCTCCAATTTCAGTCTCCTTTCGTGTTAATTTTGTATGTTTGATTAGCAATTTTGTGAGTGTATTTTTTCTATATCTTGGGTTCAATTTCCACATGGTATCAGAGCCTTTTTATAGCAATTTATCTCCTTCCAAATTGTTATTGCAAGTTCGACATCATTGACTAGGAGCAGATTCTGCTAATTGGAGGGCATAGTTTGAGCTATGGACCAATCTCAGAAGATAATCTTGACTCCATTCAATTTCTTTGAGTGGAAAGCTGAGATGGAGATATTGTTGAGAGTGAAAGGTCTCTACGGGGTGACTATAGAAACTAAGGCAGATCCCGATGCAGCTGCAGAGAAAATTAAATGGCACAACAAGAGGGATGAGGCCTATGGTATTTTGTGTCTAAGCATTTCAAGAGACCTCCTCTTCCATCTTGATGGATTGAAATCACCTAATGAATTATGGGAGAATCTAGAAGAGATTTTTGTAAAGACAGATGAGATGAGAGGACATCAAATCAAGAATGAGTTGATCTACTTGAGTCCCAGTAGCTTCTACTCATTGCAACTCTACTTTTCCAAGTTTAAGGCCCTTGTTTTGCAGTTAAAACAGTGCGGGATCGAAAAGAAGGAAGAGAAACTAGTATTGGCCATACTCTCTAAGCTTGGTCCTGACTATTCAATGTTTTTTTTGACCTTCCATGCCACCAAGTTGATAGCTCAAGCCTGGAAGATTTCTAAGCTTGCAGAGTTCATGGAATCCCTCACACAATATCAAGATAAGTTGGTGATGATGGGCACCATCAAACCTTCCAAAGACCAAGATTTGGTTGCTGGAGATTCAAGGGTGGATTCAAAAACCAAGAAAAAATCTAAAAATCCACCTGAGCAAAAGAGAGACAAGTCTATGTCTCAAGAGGAGCCCCAAGCTTCCAATAAGAATTCCTAGATGAAGAAGAATAAAGGAGAAATGAGCAAGTGCGCATCCTGCAGTAATGGCTATCATCCTAAGAGCTCTTGTATGAAGAATCAAATTGACATGTTGACCCAACTCCTGGAGAAGAATAATATCTCCCTTCCTGATTACTAAAAGAAGAAGGAAGGAGGATCAAATTCAGAAGACAGAGAGAGAGTACATGCCTTGGTTTCTAGCGCATCAAGTTCACCTAGCTTCATCATAGATTCTGGAGATTTTAGAAACATGGTTTCGACAAAAGAGATATTCTCCTCTCTTGACATGTTGAAAGGTCCACCAATATTTTTGGGAGATGACTCTCTCACTGACAATTTGGGGAAAGGTAGGATTGATCTTGACCATGGTAGCTTCAATAATGTGTTGTATGTTCCAGGTCTTGCCTCTAATCTCTTTTCAGTGTATCAGATGACTCATAATGGGTCTCCAAAGAAGGTCATATTCCCCCCTGATGATGTTGAAATCACAAATATTTCGAATGGTAAAGTCATATAAAAAGGTGTTGTTGATCACAGTTCGAAGGTATACAATTTTTTCCATTTTCCACCCTACGCAAACCCCTCTACTCTTCTGATTCATGATAATGAAGCAAGCAAGCTTTGGCATGAAATATTTGGCCATGTTAACTACACATATATTTCTAATTTGAGTGAAAATGATATGGTCATAGGGTTACCAAAGGTCAAGTTTTCTAAGGGAGTTTTTCAAGTTTGTATCCTAGGAAAACACCCAAAGAACAAGTATGAGAAAGTTAGTCATGAGAGAACCTCTGCACCTCTTGAGTTGATCCACAATGAAATTTCTGGTCCATTCCCTCATATGTCCATGATTTAAGAAAAATATGCATTGACCTTCATAGATGACTTTTCCAGGTATTGTTGGGTTCACTTCCTAAAGCATAAGTCTTAAGTTTTTGACCTCTTCAAAGTCTTTAGAGCCTTGGTTGAAAACTAGTATGGGAGGAAACTCAAGATCCTCAGATGTGAAAATGGTGGTGAGTATGTCAAGTATGAGTTCATTTTGTATTGTAAATATGTAGGTATTCACATGTAACATTCGATCCCTTACACACCACAACAAAATGGTGTTGCTGAGAGGAAGAACAGATCACTGAAGGAGATGGAAACCTCCATGATGGAGGCTAATACTTTGCCACCAAAGTTTTGGGATGAAGCTATAAAATTTGCATCCTACATCCAAAATAGGGTGCCTCATAATCATCTTGATGGTATGACTCCTTTCAAATCTTGGAGTGGGAACAAGCCAGATGTGACCCATTTCATGATTTTTGGCTCAAAGGCTTGGGCTAGAATTCCAACTAAAAAGAGGAAGGCTTTGCAACTCCAAATCCAAGAATGCCTATTTGTTGGGTATTCTAAATATTCAAAAGGGTACAAGCTGATCAACTTGAGCACTAAAAAATCTTTCATTGAAAGAAGTGTTCAGTTCCAAGAAGAGCCTTTAGTAGCAGTTGAAGTTGGAGAGTCTTCTTCACCACTAGAACCATTGATTGTAAGTGGAGAGACTAATGAGTTTGCTGATTCTTATATTTCTAATAATGATGATTTTATTGCAGATCCTAAAATTCCTACAAGATTAAAATGGGCAGAAAATACCATTCATGCAGCTGGGGAACTAGCTGGAAATCCTAATGACACTAGGAGGAGTAGATCTCAATTTGAGAGTTCCCTTTGTGTGAAAGATCCTCTATTTGTTTAGAAGTGATATATGATGGTTGAATCAGATCAATAGACATATGAATATGTAGCACATGATCCAATATGGAAAAAAGCCATGAAAGAAGAATTCAGTTCACTCCAGAAGAACAACACTTGGGAATTGGTTGATCTTCCCCCAGGGAGGAAGCTAGTTCAATGTAAGTGGGTTTTCAAGACTAAGTTTGCTGCTGATGGTTCAACTTTGAAATATAAGGCAATATTGGTAGCCAATGGATACTCACAACTACATGGTATTGACTACAATGAAACCTTTGCACGAGTGGCAAAAATGGACTCCATAAGGCTAGCTCTAGCCATTGCAGCTTCGAAGCAGTGGGAAGTGCATCACATGGACGTGAAGTGTGATTTCATAAATGGAGATCTCACTTAGGATATTTACATGAAGCAAGCTAAACGTCTTGTTTCTAATCAATCTTTAGTGTGCAGGATAAATAAATCATTGTATGGGCTTGGTATGCCAAGATTGATGGCTTTTTGCTATCATTGAGTTTTGTTCGATGCAAGTCTGATCCTAATGTCTATTTGAAGATGATTCATGGTTCTTTGATTATTATTTTCTTGTATGTGGATGACCTATTGATTACAGGAAATTCAAAGAAAGAGATTTCTCTTTGAAGGATTCAATGAACCATGCATTTTCTATGACAAATTCGGGATTGTTGAGCCAATCCTTGGGTCTCAAAATTGCTCAATCCCAACATGGAATCAAAGTACATCAGTCCAATTATGCTTCATATTTGCTCAGAAATTTCAACATGAAATATTTCAAGCCAAGCAAGACTCCCTTCCTTTCAGGAGTTAAGCTTAAAGAAGCAGGTTCTTCTCCTATGGTAAATAATACATTGTATAGGAAATTGATTGGGTGTTTGCTTTATCTTACACACACCCGACCTGATATATATTATGCAGTTAATGTGGCTTCAAGATACATGGATCAGCCTCATGAGATCCACTGGAGATCAGCCAAAAGGATCCTAAACTTTGTTCAAGGAACAAGAACTCATTGAATCTTCTACAAAGCAAAATCTGATCTTGATTTGATTGAATTTACTAATAGTGATTGGGAAGGTGACAAAACATATTGAAAGTCTACATTAGAATATGTGTTCATGCTTGCAGAAGGACCAATTATATAATCAAGCAAGAAGCAGAGTGCCATAGCACTCTTATCTACAAAAGCAGAGTATAGAGGAGTTGTAAATGCAACAACTCAATGTTTTTGGTTGCAGGGGATACTTGGAGAATGTGGCTTTGAATCAGAGTTTTCAACCATTATCTACTGTGATAATCGGAGCACCATTTGAATCTACAATGATCTAGTTCAGAAACAATGAATCAAGCACATTGATATCCATATGCACTACATCAGATAACTTGTGCATGATGGTACCAATGTTCTACTCTTTTGAGCATCTTCAGAAGAAGTAGCAGACATCTTCACCAATTTTTTTTGTGAGAATACCTTCAGCAATCTCAAATAATTGCTGGGGATTGCTGATCATGCTATGAAGCGTGTTTGATGACANGTTTAAGGGAGGATTTTCCCACTGGGTTTTTGCCTCTTTCCTTGGTTGTATGGACAAGCAGTATGTAAAGGGTGACTAAGCCTTGTTTCTAGGCCCTATACTTTTCTGATATTTACTCATAAATTCAGGCTTAAGGGGGGGGTGTTATAATAATCAACCCATAGTTACCTACATTAAACATTAATTTAATTATTTTTGTCGTATTACCTAGTTTCCTAGATTCCATTGTATGCTAGTTGCCTTCTACATGTCCTAGAAGTCAACACATGCTAAAAATGATTCATGGAGCACTTGGGAAACATCCTAGAAACCCAATTTAGTATGCCTGCTTTATTCCAGATTCTCTAAAGCGCATATCTGTTTTTTCTGAAAAGCTGCCTTGTTTTAATTTTGATTTAAGGCAAAAGGAAAAGCTAGTCTAGGTGTAGTTGAATTGTTTTTTTCCCACATCATCCTCCCTCCTTTTCTCCAAATAAAATCATGTATGAGTTGTCTTTCCATCCCTCTTTATATTTCCCACTTGACTTAGCAAATTTGTGAGCATCTACTTAGATTTGGAAAATTCTTTATGCACCTATGGGGGATTTGACTAGATTTGGTAAGCCTACTTTGTTACTATTTTGAATGGAATCTTTATGAATTCTAATATATCATGTAATTATATGTTATAGAAGCCTATTACTTCATAATGTTGGCTATTTTACACTTATTCAATATAGATTAGTGTTATGCTCCAATTTCAGTCTCCTTTCATGTTAATGTTGCATGTTTGATTAGCAATTTTGTGAGTGTAATTGTTCTATCTCTTGGGTTCAATTTACACAAGGTATCTATTAGATCTCACCCAAGCTACACATGTGAATAAAAAATCATGGTAAAAAATCTCACTCAAATTCTGGTTCACATCATTTTTCTAGGTATCGAGCTTCAAGCTTGATTTCTAAGAAAATTATGTGGTATCTTCAAAATATATTGAAACCCCACTTCCTGAATAGATCCATCTATCTATATGTCAAGTATATTTCAAAAATTATCAATAGTTAGGTAGATATTCTCGGTTCTTCAAATGGTAAAACCTAGATTCTGTTCATGGTCGATTTTCTAAATTGAACAAATTTGTTTGAGTGACCCAAGGATTTGGGGAATGGATCTTATATCTCTCTAATGGATTTTATGTATAAATAATGCCTCAACAAAGCATGACGGGAGCGATATTGATGTATTGTAATGTATCCGATATTCATAGAGTGTTTCCGTAACTACAATTTTCTTTATGCAATAAAGAGGTTTATGCAACTCTCTATGTGATCATGAGCACCAAGTAGATTAGCATTTCTTAGCAGCAATCATCAGGTTGGGAGGTATCCTCAAGCTTGGTGATATGCTTCCCATTGTATTTGTTTTTTTGCATTCTATTCATGTTTTTTATTGTCTATATTGTTGTAATTTGCATTTAGTTCAATTCGGTGTCATTCTTTTAAGTTGAATTAATTGTGGATTTATTGTTCTTAGAATGCAAATAATCTCATTTTTGAAAGCATCCATGTCTTAGTTATCACAAATTTCATTTATTCTCAACAAACCTCTCTCTCACACTTAAAATCTTTGTTTCCATTGTTTTCATATATTTTAGGAGAAAGAAGACAAATTTGGGCACAGAAATTGAGAATATTTTGGGAACAAATTTCGAGAGAACCGTACAACAAAGTGGGCACAAATTTCAAGGCCCATACATCCAGATTCATGGCACATATTTTGAGGCATGAACTTTTCATAGAAATTGAGAATCCATACAGTGTGTGTATTGCACAGAAATCGAGAATCCATACAGTGTAGGACTACACAGAAATCAAAATTCGTACAGCAATATAGATTGCACAAAAATCGAGAAGAATTTGTACAGTACAGACTGTGTACAGATTTTGAGGCAAGTCCATAAATTTTGACTCTGTTTGTATAGACATATTTTGGCACAAATTTTCAAGTGAATATTGGCACAAAATTCGAGGAGAAAACAACAGTAAAAGTTCATATTTTCAGGAAGAAAATTTGATAAGTATTGTTGCTTGATTTTCAGTATTTTACTTGAAGAAATAATAAATCTCTCTCTCTCTCAAAAACAGGTTTTCCCTTAGGGGTTTTATCCCAAACCATTGGTAAAAAATATCAGTGTTATTTTCATGTTTATTTGATTGATTTAAAATTTCCGAGTTTGAAATTTTTACCTGAAAATAAAATTTCTAAATTGTTAAATTTGAAAAAGAATTCCATGTGTTCCAGTTTAGTCAAATTTTATTAAAAAATTTGTGCATACAATAGTTTGGGAATAAATCTATGCAGAGAAGAAAAACCGGGTTGGGGCTCTCAAAACATTTCATGGTATCAGAGCACAGTTAAAAATTCTAGAATTTGAACGTGCAAACAAGAGATGGTGTGTGGAAAATATTCTATAACAATTTGCTTGATAGTTATAGGTTGCAACCATGGTGTTTGGTCTTAGAGTTGAAGATAGGTTGCATCAAGAAATAAATTTTATCCAATGGAAGGCTAGAATCAGTTTGATGCTTGAATAAAATGAGCTATGGGACATTGTTCATAGTACAACTACTAATCCTGTAGTAGTACTTGCTGATGTAGTTGATAAGGTTTCTTTCATGAAGAGAGATGTGAAGGAAAGAAGGATTATACTAGTCTTACTAATATCACACACTCAAGGGATGAACTTACAGTTGTAGGAGATGTTATAGAGAATTTTGAGGTGGTGTGTACATCCTTAAATGGCATGACTCAGTAGTGGACCATGTTTGTGCAGACTATCATTGGTAGGGAGAGCATGCCCAGGTGGGATCGATTGTGGGATGATCTTACACAGGAGGAGACATGTAGGGGATACATATAGGGAATTTCGTCACATCACAAAGATGCTAAAGAGAATATGGAATTGGCAGCAAAAGGTAAGAAGAAGAAGAATTTCAAGAAGGGTTCCATGGATGGAGCGAAACAACATGACGGGGACAAGAAAGATATTAAAAAAGTAAAAAAAATTTCTTGCCATAAGTTTGGACACTATACTAGACAATTTCCAAACAAAAAGAAGAAGAAACAGACGACACCAACTTCAAGAAAGATTGATGTGTTTGCTTCTATATTTGAGAGATACTTTTCTCTCTTTGCTGGTGTTAGTGTAGAGAGAGCATCATCTATCACCAGCAGGGACATTCAGGGTCACATGGAGCATTCCATGATTGTTGGACATTATTTGAGTGCTACCACTACTTCCTCTACTTGGTACATTGATAGTGGACCTTCCAATCAAATGAGAAGTGATCGATATATGTTTTCCTAGATGTCAGAGACAGATTTGGAGTTGGAGGTTGTATTGGGATATGACACTGTGGTGAGAGAAGTTGAGTGTGGTACCATCCATTTTGATGGGGAGTCCATGCAGCCTATGTTCCTAAGGAATGTATTGTATATCCCTAGGATCAAGAAGAACCTTGTTTTAGTTTCCATGATTGAGGATATAGGCTTTGGAGTATATGTCCTTGATGGGAAAGTTCACATCTTTCCCAAAATAGCAGGTCGATCCCAAAATAGCAGGTCAATCTGATTCACGTGTGATTGGAGTCAGATGCAGGAAACTGTACAATATTCTCTTCAAGCCACATCATGCACGGTCACACACTCAGAGTAGCAGTGCATTGTGTGAGTTATGGAACAGGAGGATGGCCCACCTTCATCATACATCTTTGAGGATGCTGACAGATATGACGATAGGTATGCCATAGTTTAGTACAGAGCTGAGTGGTGTTTGTAGGGGGTGTTCTTTGGGAAAGTATGCCAAGATGTATTTTTCAAGAAGTGATATCAGATCATAGGGAGTGATTTAGTTGATACATTCATATTTGTGTGGTCCCATGTCATCTACGTCTTTGAAAACTTTTGAGTATTATCTCACATTCATCAATGACTTTTCCAACAAGACCTAGATATATTTCCTTAGAAGCAAGAGATCAGAGGAAGTCTTGCTTCGATTCTAAGAATTCAAATCTCTTGTGGAGAACCAGATAGGAAAGAAGATCAAGGTACTTTGGTTGGACAATGGGGGTGATTATACTTCCCATGCATTTGATGAGTTCTGTAGAAAGGAGGGTATTAAGAGGTATTTGATAGTTCCTTACACTCCATTGCAGAATGGAGTGACTGAAAGGGAGAACCATTCAATAGTGGGTGAAGATAGAGCCATGCTGCATGATCAGTGTCTTCCTTTATTTATATGGGAAGAGGCCTGTAGAAATGTTATTTATGTTCTGAACAGGAATCTGCACCGTTCCTTGGGGTGCAAAAATGCCTAAGGAGATGTTCACTAGGAAAGTTCCTGAGATAGTGTTATATTTGGTTTCCTTACATACTCACATGTCCCTTCTGAGAAGACGAAAAAGTTGGAGGATACATGTGAGAGGGGTATCTTTGTTTGTTATGAAAAGACTTCAAAGTAATTTCACATATACCTTCCTACACAGAAGAAATTTTTAGTGAGGAGGGAGGTGAAGTTTGAGGAGGAGAAATCCTTCAGGAGATCTCTAAATTCTGAGATAGAGGAGCAACAGTGTACTCCACAGGTGACAGTTTAGAGTTCGGTGAGTTAGAGCATAGCGTCATCAGTTTTAGGAGTGACCGGGTCACAGGTTACAGTTTCATCAGTTTTAGAGGCTCAGTCTTCATGGGATTCTGGTACAAGGACAGGTTTGTAGATCACAAGATCACATGTTACACATTCAGGTGATTCAGATACACTTGGTATAGGTTCACTGGGGACAATATCTCAGGTTGTTTGTACTTCTTTAGGGAGACAAGTGTCTGATGAGAATGTAGAGGAGAGTCTGATATATGATGCTTCTTCCAAGAAGAGAAATCCAAGTTGGCTTAAGGAGCTTATGAAAGAAGCATAGGATTCTGTTGAACCACCTAGGAGGGATGTTAGAGAGAGAAAGGAACCTAAGATATTTTCCAGCTATATGGAACAAGTGAATAGCTTGCGTGATACCATACCGACCACTTATGAGGAGGATTCCATGCACCAAGTTTGGAGAGATGCCATGATCGAATAGTACAATTCCATCATGAAGAATGGGGTGTGGGAAGTGGTTCCGAGACTAGAGAGGAAGTCGGTTGTGACCTCAAAGTGGCTTTATAAGATCAAGAATGCTACAGATGGAAGCATCGAGAAGTACAAATCTTGTTTTGTTATGCATGGGTTCTCACAAGTAGAGGGAGTTGACTATGATGAGACCTTTGTGCCAGTGGCTAGATTTTCTTTGATCAGAGCAGTGATCTTTGTTGTGGAAAATATGGGTTGGAAGATCCATCAGATGGATGTCAAGACCAATTTTCTCAACGATCTTCTACATGAGGAGGTGTAGTTGGAGAAGCCACAAGGTTTTGAGGTGTATGAGAGAGATTCTCATGTATGTAGGTTGAAAAATTCCTTGTATGGTCTAAATCTCTCCCCTTGGCCTTGGTATTCCAGGATCGATTCCTACTTTATTTTGATTGGGTTTCAGAAGAGTGAGGTGGATCCCAACCTATACTACATTATGGTAGGTGGTGTTCCATCGATTCTTCTGATTTATGTTGATGATTTTTTCACTAATGGAGGAGAGCACCTGATTGATGCTTGCAATAAGGATCTTGCTTCAGAGTTAGAGATGACTAACCTTGGGATGATGCACTATTACTTATGGATGGACATGTTTTCCTGGGGCAAGGAAAATATGCTACAGATGTTCTGAAGAGATTTCAGATGGACAATTGTAGGCCCATGTCTACACCCATGATCACTAACTAGACGAAGCTTCATGCTTTTGAGGGAGAGTTGGTTGATCCTACTTTATATCGTCATCTTATTGGTTCATTGATGTATCTAGTCAACACCAGATCAGATCTTAGTTTTGCGGTTAACACTCTCAGTCAGTTCATGGTGGAGCCCAGGAGAGTGCATTGGACTACACAAAATACATTTTGATATATCTTGCTGGTACAGTTGATTATGGATTGAACTATAAGAGATATGATGGAGTGGGATTGGTTAGCTTTATAGATTTAGATTGGGTAGGTATTGTTTCATGCCGAAAGAGCAGTTCTAGTTGTTGCTTCATCTTGGGCTCGATAGTTGTGTCATGGTTCAATAGGAATAAAAAGTACGTAGCACTGAGTTGTGTTGAGGATGAGTATATGGAAGCCAGTCAGGCTAGTTGTGAGCCTTTGTGGCTTCACAAGCTGATGGTATACTTATTTCGTCAAAAGTTGAGTTCTACAATTATACATTGTGATAATCAGAGTTGCATCAAGCTCTCTGAGAATCCAGTATTTCATGACAACTCGAAGCATATAGAGATCAGATATCAATTTATCAGAGACTATGTTCAGAGAGGGGTTGTACAATTGCAGTATGTTTCTATAGATGAGTAGGTAGCTGACATTTTCACAAAGGCTTTGGGTAGAGGGAAGCATGTCTACTTTAGAGATAAGTTGGGAGTGGTGAAAAACACCTTCCTCAGTAACTGGGAGTGTTGAAAAGCTACCTAGGAAGTGTTTGTCCACCTAGCTTTTCCTTGGGGTGGACAAGGACGCTTTAATTGATGACCCCTAGTTATTTGTATTTAATGAAGCACGATGTACTTTATGTTTTTAAAGTGACTTCATTAAAAAGGATAAAGTCATGGTTTATCCTAAGTTCATATTTAAATTAAATTTGAGTGTGTGATTATTTAAAAAGGGTTTCTCTCACTTTATTAAATGATATGAGGTGCACTAAATGTCATTTATTATTTAATTAATGGATAATTTATTGAGAAACCTTCATCTAATCTAATCTTAGCCATTAGATTGAAGAGGAATTTTCCATGAACAAAAAGGGACTAGGGAAAGACAAACTCATCTCATTATTCACTTAGGGAAGAGAATTTTGGAGAGAGGAAGAAGAAGAGAAGAGAGGTTTTTGAAGAGAATTCATATCCAGTAGGAGAGAGAGAAGACAAATTTGGGCATAGAAATCGAGAAGATTTTGGGAACAAAATTTGAGAGAACTATATAGCAAAGTGGGAATGAATTTCGAGGACCATATAGGGAGATCCAGGGTACATATTTTGAGGCATTAATTTTGTAAAAAATCGAGAATCCATATAGTGTATGGACTACACAGAAATCAAGAATCCATACAGTGTATGGATTGCATAGAAATTGAAATCCATACAGCAATACAGACTGCACAAAAATCGAGAAGAATCCGTACAGTACGGACTATGCACATATTTTGAGGCAAGTACATAAATTTTGATTATGTTGATACAGGCAGATTTTGACACAAATTTCGAGCTGAAGATTGGCAGAAATTTTGAGGAGAAAACAACAGTAAAAATTAATATTTTCAGGAAGAAAATTCGATAAGTATTGTTGCTTTATTTTCTATATTTTATATGAAGAAATAATAAATCCCTCTCTCTCATAAACATGTTTTCCCTTAGGGGTTTTATCCTTGACCATTGGTAAAAAATATCAGTGTTATTTTCATGTGTGTTTGATTGATTTAAAATTTCTGAGTTTGAAATTTTTACCCGAAAATAAAATTTCTGAATTGTTAAATTTGAAAAAGAATTTCATGTCTTTCAGTTTAGTCAAATTTTATTAAAAAAATTTGTGCATACAAGGGTTTGGGAATTAAACTATGCAGAGAAGAAAACAAGCTTGAAACTGGGTTGGGGTTCTCAAAACCTTTCAATATATGTTTCGCTCTTGTAATGTGTTTGATATTTGCATCTTGTTTAATTGTTATTTCCCCACGATCCTATTTTTTTTAACGTTTAGTTCATATGTTTATAGTTTTTCTTTAATGTTAAAATAGGATATTGCAGTTTTGATAATACTTATATTAGTTACATTTGATTTTTTTTTTGTTATTTGAAGAGTGTTTTATTTTTACATTGTAATTTTATTTTTGGTTGAAATTATTTGTGAGGTAATATATTTAATCACCAAAATAAATATCGAGGTATAACTTGAGAGATATCACCTTACAATGATGAGTATCATATTAAGGTGTTAGCTTATTTTTAGTCAATTAAGTTTTTCCTGTTTCATTTATCGCATTTGAAGTGTGACTCAGTTTGAGCTAGTTTTTTGACATTAGTCATTAGATTAGGATAGAAGAAGACTCTGATCCTACACATAATGTGCTTGCACTTCTAAGTTTATGAACTCTCTAGTTTGACCTCGACATAATGATACCTCCTAAATACGACTCAGTGCTTAGTTATTTTTCCATGGTTTTCTAACTATATGTTAATCTTCTTTTCCATAATATTTCTATATAACTTTGCTCAAAGAGGGATCATCATGATGGTCCTACAACTTGAGGGATTTTTTTAGTCCTTGCTTTAAATTTTTATTACTTTCATCTTCTTTGATGTTTGAATTTCAAATATCGAGGTTGTAGGTATTAATTTAAAAAAATGTGTTTTAAGGAGAAAAAATATCTCGTTTTCAACCTCAATTTGACATACTATTAATCGAGATGTGAACATAAACTAAAGGCAATAAAAAATATTAGAAACATCTCATTCCAATAGCATAAACTAAAGGAAATAAAAAATATTAGAAACATCTCACTCCAAGGGAATAGAAGATATTTGAACTTGTAATCCCCCCTACATAAGTAAGTAGAGATCGTATTTATGTCATGACGTTCAAAGCTAACTCTAAAAGCTAAATATATTGTACAATTATAAACTAGCATAGATTCATCAAAAAGGGGATCTACCAAGCACCTAGAGGGATCAAATATCCCAAGGTGTAAACTTTTTTTTAGAGTGGAAGTGTTGAGGAAATGTGTAATTCAATGTTTATGCTTTTAGTTTATCTAATTTATAATGTTTTACATATATGCAATTCTAAATAATTTAAATTTAATTTAAGTGGACGTTCTATTTTAATAATATTTTTTTATAAATGACACATGTCAGCTCTAGGATGAACATGGAAGGAGTTACACATCTCTTCCATAGTGGGTTGTAGAATGCACCTCTTCGATACAATTACTCCATAATTAATTTATAAAATCATTTTCAGAGCTACAAAATTTATTTATATGTGAAATTAAGATTTATAACTTTTCATTAGTTAATCAAAATATTTATATACATGTATAAAAATAATAACTAAATTAACTTCTTAATAATTTTTAATAAAAAGAAAATTAACAACAGAAAAATCTTTGTTTCTATTTCACGCTCTAATATTAAAACTAGATCCCTTTTTCCAGTGAATAAATAAATTATATTAAAACTAAATCATGTGTTCCACTAAATAAATAAAACAATATAATTATTATAAAACAAAAATCCAAACTGGTAATACAATCATTCTAGAAAATACACTAAATAAACAATAATATATTAAAAATCTAAACTTGAAATACAATCATTTTATGAACGAAAGAACAACTTAACATAGAATACTGAAATGAAGACCTTTACATACAATAGCATGGAATGACCATCATTCACACTATGTTCCTCATCTCTATTAAAACTTCAAAGTTATGCCATATATAATTTATACCCTACTCTTAAAGCTCTCATTACGTTGGTTCTTTTGTTCACATTACCCATTTAAAAGTTATATTAAAATTAATTCCTTGTTGAATCGAATAAAGGATATGATATTAATTCGAAACAAATTTTTCTGGAGGCACTTTCAAACATACAATATATGGCATCTTTCATCTTTCAAAATTCAGGTTAGATTTTGCCTTCTCTATGAATTTTTTTTTCTTCGCTACATTTGCATAGTACAAAGTATACAAAGAGACGAGCCCTAACTCAAAGTCATAAAGTTTATTTAAAACTGATTTGGAATCCAATTCTTTCCAATCCTACCCATTCCAATTGCGTTTGTGATGGTATACGCTTCAATGCTCTCCAAATTCGTTCTAAATTTTAAGAGTTCGTAAATTCCGCAAAGTCACCGTTTTCTATCCATTTAATGGAAAACTACTTTCTTCAAGGATTTCACTGCTTACCCGACCATTTGCACCGATCGGACAACCTGGCTCTCGTGAGCGGTCACATCCGACGTTGCTGATCGTCCGATCAGTGCAAATGGTCGAGTAAGTAGGTTACTCCCTTTCTTCAATCCTATTAGAGTGCATTCTCTCTAACGAGAGCGTTGAGTGTGGGGAGGTTTATAAAGTAGCAATTGCGTCTATGGTTCGGTTGAAAATAGTATGTTCAACCAAACCAAAAACATGACCTGCTCATGCATTTTTGATGGAAAGTTCGGTGGACCTGACAATCATGCATCTACCATGAGGTGAAATTCATGTGTTTGGCGCGAATGATTCCGCCACCTTTACGTTCAAAATGGCACTTAGTATTTATATACATACACAATAACTTCAATATCCCTAACAACTTTCCAAAGATACGAGTCTTCTCTTTTTAGAAACAAGATACTGCTTAATTTAAAGATTTCGATCAAGTTGTAACATTGAAAAATAGTGTTAAAAATTGCTTACAACGAACAAGTGAAAATATAGTATTATTGATATATGTTGATCCAGATCATTGTAAAAAATGGTGAAAAATAATAATTATGTGGTTGTGGTAGTTGAGTGTTTTTAGGGTTGATTGTGATAGATTATGGTAGACAATGTAACTAGCATTTACTATGTTACACCAAGGATGCTCATGTTTGACTATGGTTGACTATAGATAAACATGGTTCACCATTGCTCATGATGTTTGATTTTGGTGAACTGTGGATTAACTTGGTTAATCATGGTTGGATATTTTTAATTATGTGTGACCATGTTTGAATGTTATTGACCATATTTGATAATCAATAAGTGTGACTCACAATCATAACAATGGTTAGATAAGGGTTTTTGATGTTGACATTGGATAACAATGATTGTCTGTGTTTTCCCATGGATAATTCTATTTTATGTGGTTAACCAAAATTGATTATGGTTTGACCATGGGTGACTAAGGCTGACTATGATTTCCGTGGTTAACTAAGTATGATTATAATTAATTGTGGTTGACTATTGTTTGATCATGCTTGACATTGATTGGTGAGATGCATGTTGTTACTTAATGACTACATCACATTTGTCTTATTTTACTATAGTTTACTATGCTTTCAACAATTGTTTGACTTTAGTAAAACATGTTCAAACATTGTTCACTATGTTTGACAATGTTTGTTTGTCATTACCATGGCATGAATAGTGCATCAAATGAAGGTTGTATCTGAAAGTTATCCTAGTTTGAAGTTTGGAAGGAACAACAAAAGGGCCACATGGAAGCCCAATTAGCGGCAGGTAGAAACCACAATTGATGATGTGGAAAAAAAAGAACCAGTCAATAATTATGTGGACGAATGGCATGGTGACACATGGCATCCAGTGTAATGTGGACCAATCGTAAGTGTTGTTCCAATGCGCAATGTGCAATTCCTGGCCCTGTTGGGAGATTATATTTCCAAAATAACACCCAAAGTATTGAGTGCATGGACTAACACCAAAAACTCGTGTTGGTCGAAGATACATACGTATGAAGACCTCGACCTACCTTGACCACAGATCCCCTCGGATAAAGTAAAATAAGTTAAAGATTAGGCTTACTTGGAATTTTCTTTTTGAAAAATTGACTACCCAATCTCTTGTAACGCACAAAAAATATCATGTGGATGTGATCGACGAATAGTACAAATGATATTCGAAAGGTGGGACCCACTCTCATTTTCAATTATTTGGCCTTAAACTTAAAAACCTCACCATGATCAAACGGGGTATCTGTTTGATGAATCGTTTGAACCCTTGCAATTACCACTCCAAACTCTTCACAACGAGATGCTCAATTCCTCCAAATACATCTTCACCTTGGAGGGAATGATCCTCCAAACACCACTTAGGCGCACCAAGTTTTGAGTTATTATATATGTGTTGTCCATACCTTTTCAATTTCCTTTGCTATACTTGGGTATGTGTTCCATGTGTGCAAGAAAATGACCAGAATATCCATGACATCTGAAATCGACCCAAATACATGGTAGCACATTCAGGTATGATCATGGAACTCACTTCTCAGTACTAGTATTTCCCCTTGATAAACATACCCAAAATACCATCCTCTATCAGAAATATCCTAGTTTTGATGTTCTCTCAACATCCTAATTAAGGAACACTCCATTACCACCATGGGTGTTTTCACCCAACAAACGTTTTTTATCAACACCCATGATTTCGAGCTCCCCACAAGACCGAGGAATTTGTCCCCTAAATTGCCGGAGGCCAACTATTCTATGGTTGCACATTTACTCCCCTACCTCAATCAATGCCATGACAGAACAAGTTCCTTGACGCCAGTCTCAAAAGAAATTTCAATATGGCCTCCTCATACCTCCATGAGAATTTAACCCATATGTAAGTTTCCTTCGTACCATTACCCATTCCATGACACCAATGCGGCCCCCTCCCTATGAGATCACCAACTCCATACAATTATTCCCCTAGGAACATTATGCATTGCATTGAATCATGGGGCACCCGTCTTCACGTTTTCAAAACTCACACCAACTCACTTCATCTCTAAAAATGTTCCCTGATTCACTCAAAACCACTGGAACTCCTCCCATCATCAAATTGACTCTTGGATCCACCAAAAACCGTGGGAGTCCCATCCATCATTAAATTGTTCGCCAATTATTATTTATGTACGAACAATTCCTCATCCCATCCACAATGAGAACCAATCTTTCTTTCGACAACAATCCCATGATCACCTTCGATCGATGAAGTGAAACATTTCTCAATACTTCATAAGTCATGTCTTTGTCAGTATTCACTCTCTCGAGAATTGTGTCACTCAGGAAGCATTCAACTACAATTTGTTTCACTCTGTCACTTCCGTACTTGAAGTATGATACTTCCAGTCCCTCCCCCAGTCAATCATCGATTAAAGGAAGTATGATCCCCATGCTTATAATCCATTCTTATGTCAGGTCAGTTAGTCACCTTTAACTACAACATGATCTTGTTTATTCTGAAAAGACCCTCATCTTGTAAAGATTATTTAGCTCTCATCGATGCCAAAACACCATATTCTGAGAGTTGAAGATGTAGCAGTGGTACCATGGGCGTTAAAACAAAAAATTGTTTACCTAGCTCTCCATGGTCTGAACCATAGTCATACATCATAATCCCACCATTGTTTCCTCCATTTTGACCTTTGTAATTATATTTCCACTAAATATGGTCCAAAACATTATTATTCCTTCCCCGTAAATGAAGGGAAGTTGAGGATTTATTGTGATTTATTGTAATACCCTGGTTTTGACCCAATGGTATTTTGATTGTAGATGATGTAAATATTGTATGGAATAATGGCAAGGAGCTCAAGGCCAAGGCCCTTCCATTGATTGATGTTTTGTGTATAGGTGATCAAGGTTGATGCCTATGGTTTATGGTGCTAAGTCAAGCACAATATATATTTGTGAATATCATGTAATTATGCAATTAATCAAATACCACAACTAGTTATGTACTGCAACATGAAAGAGATGGTGGCATGATATAACAAGGAATAGGGAAGGGGAGTTATCCAAACTCCTGAGCCAATAGGATGAGACTAGATGTCGATTGGGAAACCCATGAACCTTCAACCACCTTTTTGTCCTCTGTCATTCAATTCTTTCAATATTTGGTTGATATAGTTAATGCCTTGGGAAGAACATGGCATGATAGCTTGATTGCTTGTTCGAGAAAGCCTACAAGTCTCCAAACTAGTGAGCTATGTTCTTGCTTCTGAATCCAGTGATCATGGGGATGTGTGCCAAGTTGGTCAGTTGGCAGTCGCTAGAAGAGTCGAGGGGGGATTCATTCGGTTCAGTGGGTCATTTTTCAATTCTACAATGTTTGTTCTGTTCATTCATTTTGGTGTGTATGATCATTATCGTTGTTCATCCAAACCTGCAAGCAGAACCACATCTTTTCTCTGTGTTATTTGTTCTGAACTGTTAACCCTTATCCTGCAGTCGTGAATCTCATGGGCTGAGCGATTTTTGGTTTTGTTGACTGATTGGAGGTGGACATCACTCGATTTTAGGAAATAGTGCTCCTCTGAGTTTTCCCCAGTGCTTTCGAGCAGCAGTTAATCATTCTCAATGGTTTTCCAATTTAACTAAGACATGGAAGGTGTTTCCGCAGTGGTCTTCTCGGTTACACAGTGAGTGGAGCATGTTTACTGTGTTTTACCTTATGGTTGTTGTGTTGTGCACCCTGGTTGGGTCTGATTTGTATGCCAGACTTAGGGGTGGAAGAGAAGAGGAATGGGCTTGTTAACCTAGTGTAGAGAGGAACCTCATGAAAATATAAGAATGGCTGGTAAATCCCCACTGCATGACCCTGAAGAGAACTAGAAGAGAAGGAATAGCCCGAGGGACTGTGTAGTAGAGAAGGGGATTCTTCCTTGTGTTGGGGTGCAGGTATTGTAGATACTAGGACAAATAGATCTTGTGTAGGTGTCCCTATCTCTTGAATGAGCCACTAGCTTATCCAATCTACCTTTCCACTTCCTTAGAAGCCTGTTACCCCAAGGGAGATTGTCTTGGCTGGTAGCATATTAACCCAATTGGATCTTGGCTTGGATGTGGCTTGTTGTGCATTTGACCTTGTGTGTAATACTTGGATGGACAACCTATTAACCTAGCTATGAAATATGGCTTGGTTGTGTAGCCTGTGAAACCCATCTGTTGGTTTGGGTGGTCCTTAATGCAAGGGTTTGGCTTGATAGCCTCCAACCTATTAACCTAACTGTGCGTTTTCATGGCTGGAAAGTATGGTAAGTCCAACTAAAGGTTGGATAGACTGTGTTATATGATCTGGTTGTGTGTGAGTCTGATGTTCCCTAGTTTCCTTGTGGAATCCCAACTCGAGGGTAGTAGTGGTGTTGAGATATATGAACACACTGGCCTATGGTTGGGTGGAACATTGCAGTGACATAGCTAGTTGTAGGACATCAGTATCGTCAAATATAAGTATTCTTTGGTGTGTTATTTCTGCCATGAATTTGCTTATGAATTGTTGTGTTCCTGTTGAATGCTTATTGATGACTAAGTAGAAGTTTACTTGTGTATATTTTCCTACATTTTACTTCTGTATAGTCCTTGTATTTTTTATGCATTTTTGCCTAAGTCCTTGGAGGCTAGAAGCTTGGTGAAAGAGTCAGAATGCCTCTCACTTAGGGTTTCTACCCTTTGGAGTCCTCTTGGGAAAGGCAGAAACCAGATCAAGGAAGTTGAACAGAGCAGAAAATGTGTTGTTTGAACTCTGGGATCCTCTTGCAGAAGGTGGAGGGCGGAAAATAGGAGAAAATACAAGGAAGAATGTCACATTTTCAATGTCCGAGCCGCTGTGGAAAGCACAAAGGAGGAAGGCAGAAATCGAGAAACCGAGAAATATTGAAGGCAGAAAGCTGGGTTTCCGCGTTTCGAGGTCGAAAGACAAAAGAAGAAGTATAGAAGGTGGAATATTGGCTGAATGCTCCATCAAATGTTAAAGTTCTGATTTCTAAGTCCTGAGGTCGAAAGGCAGAAAGCAGAAGTGCAGAAGGCAAAAAATTGGCGAAATGCTCCATTGAACGGTAAAGTCCCGATTTTCGAGTTTTGAGGTCAGAAGGCATAATATTGACTGATAGTTCTGTCAAATGTTAAAGTTCATATTCCTGAGTTCCAAGGTTGGAAGGGTGGAAGACATAAGTGCAAAAGTGCAGAAGGAGGAAGTCGGACCATTCACTCCATTGAAACCTTGAGGTTCTTATTCCCGAGTTCAGAGGTCGGAAATGACTATTCTAGTTGTAGAATGGATCTATCAAGGGAGGCACGACTGTTATAGTGGTTTCTAATCCCAAGGATGAAGGTGGAAAAGTGTGTTAACACCCATGCGTGGTGTTAGAAAGGAGAACAAAGGTTCTTAAAGAAAAAAATTTAAGTTATCTGCATTATGGGGTATGGGAACATTACATTGTGGTATTAGAGCTAATGGTTGCAACATTGGGCCTAGATGGTCCAAGTGACAGTAAGTAAATGATTGTTAATTCCAAAATTGCTATGCAGCTAAAAAATGGTGTTATTAACACATTTTTGCAGTCATAGTACGGATTGGAAAAGTGGGTTTTTGGCTCAACTATGAGAACCTACGACATGAATGATGCATAGGATCCCTATGCACATGAGGAAGATGAAATGGGGGAAAATGTTCGAGTTGGAAATTCTGATACAGAGTCTAATGGGAGGAGATTTCAAAAAAATCCGCCAGATTTTGCAGCCACCATGAGAATCCTAAGGGTGGAAATGCAAAGCTACAGAGAAGATAATGAAAGGTTGGTTAAAGATCAAGAAGATCAAAATCAGCTGAATGTGTTCATGCCACACAGTTTGATAGACATTCAAATAAAGATAAAATTTGAGCATCAGGCAACGAATCCATAAGGAAGTAAAAGTAGTGCCAGAAAAAGAAAGAGATCTTCTAGTAAATCATTTGACTATGAAGGATCTACTGGGGGATCAAAATCTTCTTCTCATAGGAATAAGATAAAGAGACGCTATAGGAATTGTTCACATGATGAGCTCAAGAAGGAAATACCTCCTACCTTTAATGGTGAAGTGAAGATAGGTCAAGAATCTGAAGCTTGGCTTCTTGGGATGAGAAAATATTTTCGAGTCCAAGACTACTCAGGAAATATCAAATCTAGAGTAGCCATCTTCAATCTGAATGGAAGAGCATCCATTTGGTGGGATCACCTCAGGCATGTGAAGAAACTTAACAAAATAAAGATCAAGTGGAAACAGTTCAAGAATTATTTCAAGTAGAGGTACCTCTCTGACATGTACTATGATGACAAGATAGTATTAGTTGGTTTTTGTATTCAATGTATTGTTGATATGTGTAATGTTTGGCTCCCATATTGACTATAATTTTTAGATCTTGATTTTTTTAGCACTCAACAATGAATAGTAAATTCAATAGAGATTTCTTTGCATAAATAACAAGGAAAATAAACCCAAAATATCATATTCATGTAACGTTGAGTTTACAATGACTGTAACAGCAGTTCTAGGTGGACAAGCAAATATGAAATTACTTTAACTCTAACCTGTAGGTTCCTGGGAATGCAAAATGATTTATGGTAGTGAGGTTCCCTTCTTTGGTGTCTCAATTTTTCTTAGCAAATGTATAGCCAACTCCTCAAAACTATGTTGTGTGTTCAACAAAACAACCGTAAATCGTCTTCTTTTCAACACTGTGAGTGACAAATAAGTTTGCAGACACCCTTATTATGCTGCAACGCCCTCCTTCACTACCCAGAAACATTATGCATAGTCGTAATAAGAAGGAAAACTACAATGAGAGTACCCAACAATGCTGTAGTAGATTCCTGTTGGTGTCAATATGGATTGAAACTTCCTTTTTGGTTGTAACAACCCTTGATATTGTCCTAGATGAAGAGTTGGGATAGTTGTAGATGTGGAACTGTAAGCATATGCACCCAATAGAAAGTAAACACCCCCAATATCCACAAATCATCCTCACAAACAAGACTGTGTCCTCTCCAGACGATGTCACGGCCCACGTAGTCCAAACTCAGCCAACAAATGAAGAATCTGGCCTCCAAAAGATGAAATCGGCCCCTCTATTACTCCCCCACACAGTCCAAACTCAGCCAACAAATGAAGAATACGGCCTCCATAAGATGAAATCGACCCCTATGTTACTCCCTCTTTTTTTTCAAAAACATAAAAACCAAAAAATCCAAAAAACAGAATATGCATGAATCTATAACATCTTATATCTAGATGGGCCTAAAAATATACTATACTGATACAAATTTGTTGTATGTATAACCATGGCATGAGCCTATAATCCTAGGTATAATTAAATATTGTTACTTGTTAGAATCATAGGAATACCCCCTTGGGATTAACCTTATTATAGAATATGTTATGGGGATGGCATTAGGGAGACCTAGTTTCTTATATTCTTATTTTACTTATTCCATAAGAATTTCTAACTTCTATTCTATTACTTCTCAAGGATGTGTCTAAATTACATCATAGGGAAAATATATGGGTTAAATATAAATATGTTTCTAATGTGGAGATATCCCAACTTGTAGACTAACTAATATATGTTGTTAGAATGATAGGAGATCAATAAGTTAAAGTTGTGACCACCATTTTAACATATCAATGTATTTTTAGGAGGATTTAGAACTGGCTTTGATCACCTCATTTAATAGCTTGGAAGGTATGGGAAACTTTATTTCCTTTGGAGCTCAAGAAATCTCACTTGGGATTGAGTAAATTACTTAAAGGTGCAGTGCAATGGCCATAGCATTATTAGAGATCACTTGGCTCAATAATTTCATATGTCACCTGTCGTTGACTCTCCACTGACCTAAATAGAAATCCCATGGCACTTGTAAAGATTACTACACTTCCAGCACTAAAATGGTTCATTGAACAATGCAAATAAATAAATGAGGTGGAGGCTATATATGGGAATCACATGATATGTGGTAGATGTAAGGTAGGCATGATTGAAAATCAACTGGAAGGATATCTTAGCAAGTAATCATATATTCAATAGGAGAATACTTTCAATGGTATAATATTGGTCTAAAAATCATAGGTTAATGGTTCAAATTCCTTTTATGTTTATAATAATTTCATATGGTTGGAAGAAGTAATGAAAAAAATTATTAATATTTAAAAGGATTATATAGGTTCTTGTAGGTTTTCCCCAAGAAAGACCTTAACCAATGTATTGAATTGTAAAACTAATGGAAATCATATAGAGAAAATGTAATACCATATATCTCTTCTCATTAGTCTAATATCCCTGGTTACCTAAATGATATATAAGTAATTTGATCAAGTAACCAGTAAATCCACCTAGGTATAAATGCACTAGATACCTAGTAGAAGTATTACTATGTTTGGATGTAACCTCAACATCTAACCTCAGATGAAAATGAAACCCCTTATGTGGTAAGCTAAAATTGATTACTAGTGCACTTGAATCCATTGAAACAAACTCATTGTCCCCATCCTTCTAGAAATAAACCTCACAATCAATCCCTCTAAAACCATGCTTATTACATTATTTAACTTCATGTCATTCACCATAATAGGATAATATACATGGTCGATTTCATGGTATACCCTCTCAACCTCCTTATTTGTGTCAAGTCATTTTCCTCGTGAAATCCATTCATCAAAGGATTGTAAGTATGAATATTTGGTTCACAACCATTTCCCTTCATATGCTCCACTAATGCAAGATAAATGACAACTTTACCAGTGCCTCCTTTGCAATGTCCATAAATCAAGGTCGTATATGTTAGTTCATTTGGTGTCAATCATTTTCAGTTGGGATGATGGTTAATGGAATACTTAAGGATAGATTAGATGAAATTTTGGATCTATATAGCCATCTTTTTCTCTAATCTAGCTACAAGATTGTCATGGTTCACTATATCATATAACAAGTGTTTTAGGAATTAGAAAGGTGTCCTTTCCATCATTAGCACCTACAATAGTAGGTATATACCTATTTGTTTATAATTATAAAGAGATGGAGGGTTGAAATTGAAGGTTAAAAATTATACTTATAAGGAGATAGGGGTCAAATCATATTGATATGGTCCATCAAGAAAGTAATTGGATTTTCATTAGGAGAATAGTTTCAATGGTATAATATTGGTCTAACAAACATAGGTTAATGGTTCAAATTCCTTTTATATTTATAAGAATTTCATATGGTTGGAAGAGGTAATGCTAAAAATTATTAATATTTAAAATGATTATATATGTTCTTATAGGTTTTCTCCAAGTAGGACCTTAACCAATGTATTGAATTGTCAAACTTATGGAGAGAATATAGAGAAAATGTAACATTGTCTATCTCTTCTAATTATTCCAATATCCATGGTTACCTAATTGATATGTCAATTAAGAAAGTATATTTGTAAGGAATACCACCATAGAAATTTTAGCTCATATGATTTCCATAAGAAGATAGATCATAAATCCAACCAAGAAAAAAACAAGAAATAATTGTTTGAGTGCATATGGTAGATCTCTGTGTAAGGAAAGAAACAATAATGAGTCATATCATGCCGGTAGTTACAAATAGCATAAAGAGAAAATATATTGTGTAGAATCATAAGAGAATATATGGAAATAGACTGATTTTGTACAATTATTTTAACCTTATGGTATCCTTACTTATTGACATGGAACCTTGAATGATATATAAGTAATTTGATCAAGTCACCAGTAAATCCACCTAGGTATAAATGCAGTAGATACCTACTAGAAGTATTACTATGTTTTGATGTAACCTCAACATATAACATCGAATGAAAATGAAATCCCTTATGTGGTAACATAAAATTGATTACTAGTGCACTTGAATCCATTGAAACAAACTCATTGTCCCCATCCTTCTACAAATAAACATCACAATCAATGCCTTAGAAGCCATGTTTATTACATTATTTAACTTCATTTCATCCACCACAATAGGCTAATATACATGGTCGATTCCATGGTATACCCTCAATGGAGAAGATAAACCTATACCCACATTTCGAATTTTATCCACATTTGAATATTTATTGAATAATGTTGATTTGTACAATAAGTGGGAAGACCTTTTATAGGTCAAAACATGCCATTTCAGTGAAATGGTATGACCCTATGTTCATTTTACTAATTATTACATCTAATTATAAAATAATTTACTCAGAAATATTTAGATACATAACATTGCCTTCGTCTTTTAGAATTCTTTGTCCTCAAGGCAAGGGTAAGGATGGGTATTGTTGATGAAACTGTTCTGTCTCCCATGAGGCATCTTCATCTAGAAGATTCTTCTTCCTAATGAGATATTCCTTGAGTGTTCGAGAACGAAGTTTTCTTTCTCAGGTTTCAATGATTGTCTTGGGTTCGAAAATGACCCTCCCTTCGTCATCTAACATAGGAAGTATTGTTTGTACTGTTTGATGTTTCCCCAACATTTTTTTGAGACATGATACATGGAAGACATTGTGGATATGAATTTTATTAGGTAACTGTAATTTATACACCACTTGACTAATCTTCGCAATAATCTGGTATGGTCCATAGAACTTTGGGGCCAACTTGTGTTTTCCTCCACTTTTAAGGGATACCTGTTTATAGGGTTGGAGTTTTACGAACACCTAGTCTCCTACTTCAAATTCTCTTTCAGTTTTGTGTTGATCTGATTGTTGCCTCATGTGATTTTGTGCCATGATTAAGTTATCCTTGAGTAATTCAATCATTTTTTGAGATTTATCTAGTTGGTTCTTTACTTCTGGAACATTAGTGTCATTTAGAACTAACTCCTTCTAGTTTGGAGGTTCATATCCATATAAATCTTAGAAAGGGGTCATTTTTGCGGAGGTGTGGTAAGTTGAATTGTACCACCATTCTGCTAAGTGTAACCATTGATACCAATGGTTTTGTTTATCTATTATGAAACAACATAGATATGTTGCTAAGCATTTATTAACAACTTCAGTTTGACCATATGTTTGGGGATGGTAACCTGAGCTCACATTGAGTGATGTGCCTACTTGTTTGAAAAATTCCCTCCAAAATTTCCCATTAAATTTTGCCTCTCTGTCGTTGACGATGACTTTTGGGAAGCCATGTAATTTTTAGACATTTTTGCAAAATACATCTGCAATTTGTTTTGCCGTGTCTATTTTTTTTTATTGCCATGAAGTGAGCAAATTTGGTTAATCGATCAACCACTACAAGGATCTTGTCCTTTCCTTCTGACGAAGGTAACCCATTGATGAAATCCATTGATATCTCTTCCCATTTCTAGTCTAGAATGTGTACGGGGTGGAGTAACCCTGGGGTTAAAATATTTTCACTTTTGTTCCTCTGGAATTTGTTGCATTCTGCCACATATTGTTGGATATCTTTTTGCATTCCCTTCCAGAAAAATGACCTTCTTACATTATAATAAGATTTGAAGAATCCTACATGTCCTACGGCTGCTGAATCATGGGATTCCTTCATTGCCTTAGCCTTGAACTTAGAGTTTGAGTTTAAATAAATCCTCCCTTTATACCAAAGGATATCGTTTTTCCAATCAAACTTGGGGTCACGGTTGGAATTGTTAATTATAGTGCTTGTTTCTGGGTCCTTGGCGTATTCACTTCATATTTCATCTATCCAATCTGGAATTGTGGCTGATATGGAGTAAGAGGTAATATCCTCATCTTTTCTGGAGAGTGCATCTACAACTACATTTTCCTTCCCCTTTTTTTGTATTGTTTCCATGTCGAAAGCAGCGATTTTTTCTATCCACTTCTATTGTTCTGTGGACAATGTTTTCTATTGAAGTAGGTATTGAAGACTATTGTAGTCTATGCAAATCATGAATTTTCTCCCTAGGAGGTATTGTCACCACTTTACCAATGCCTTCATAATTTCTATCATTTCCTTATCATATGTAGACTTCAATTGTTCTTGCTTGTTTAATTTCCTACTCTCAAAAGCATTAGTACTGCTCCCAACCCATAACCTGAAGCGTCACATTCTATCATGAAGTGTTTGGAGAAGTTTGGGGTAGCTAATACAGGTGTGGAGAACATAATTCCTTTCAAGGCTTCAAAACATTTTTCTGCTTCTTCACTCCACTGGAATGCATTCTTTTTTAGAAGGTTGGATAAGGGTGCGGTTCTATGCGCATAATCATTAATGAATCTTCTGTAGTATCCAGTTAGCCCGGGGAATCCCCTTAACTTGGAGATGTTAGTAGGTTTGGGCCAGTCTGTGATTGATTTTATTTTTTCTGCATCTACCTTTAATTCTTCCTTAGATATTACGTGCCCAAGATAGCTCACTTCTTCTTTATCGAACATGCATTTGGACATCTTGGCATAGAATTGATTTTATTTTAAAATAGAGAGCACTTGGTCTAGGTGTGTGAGATGGTCTTTCCATGTCTTACTGTATATAAGGATTTCATCAAAAAACACTAGTACAAAATTCCTTAGGAATGGTTGAAATAGATTATTCATGGCTGCTTGAAATGTCGTTGGAGCGTTAGTTCTCCCAAAAGGCATTACCTTAAACTTGTAATGTCCTTCATGGGTTCGGAAGGCTGTATTTGCCACATATTTTAGTCTTACTCTGATTTGGTAATATCCTGACCTTAAGTCTAATTTTGAAAATTACCTTGCACCATGCAGTTCATCCAACATTTCATCGATAAATGGAATGGGGAATTTGTCTTTAATAGTTATCTTATTTAGTCCTTTGTAATCCATGCATAGCCTAAATGACCCATCCTTCTTTCGTACTTGTACTACTGGTGCAGCATAAGGGCTCCAAATTTCTATAATCACTCCACACTTCAGTAAATCATGGATTAATCTTTCAATCTCTGTCTTATGATGGTGTGGGTACCTATAGGGTTTAACATTGACAGGGCTTGATCCAAACTTGATTTCGATGACATGCTCGATCTTCCTTTCTGGTGGTAACTCCATGGGAAGTTCTTCAAATACTTTTTTGTATTTTTGGATTAATCCTTGGATCTCTGGATGACGCGGTTTAACTACTTATGAAGTTAATAATTCCATATCCTAGAATTGTACGACATACGCTGGTGCTCCCTTTTGAATTAGCTTCTCCATTTTGTGGGATGACACAATTTGTGTGTGAGGGGGTTGGAACCCATACAATTTGTATCTTTGTCCTTGCCATTTAAACCTTATAAAGTGTTATTGGTGGTTTCTTGAGTAGTTACCTAGTGTTTTCAACCACTGAAATCCCAATACTGCATCAACTTCTCCTAAGGGTACTGTGTAAAATTCTAACTCAAGGTTATAGTCTTGTATTTGCAGCTTAACTTTGTGGCATTTTCCCACTTTTTTTATCTTCTTTCCATCTACTACCACTACCTTCATGTTGGGTGCTAGATATATGAAAAGTTTAAGCCTCTTCGCAACACTAACGTCGATGAAATTATGGGTACTTCCTGTGTCGAATAGGATGACAACATTGTTATTTTTATATGCCCTTTAAATTTTAATGTCTTTGGTTGGTGTATTCCTGTTATGGCTGCAATTGATATTTTGGGCATTTCTTCATCTTCTGAATCTGACGAAGGATTTTCGATGTCACGTGTTTCTTCTATGTCGGATTCATCGCTATCTGACTTGTCTTCCTCTTCTACTTCACATTTATATAAGTTCTTGGTGGTCTCTTTTTTCAAACATTTGTGTCTTGGGTCCCACTTCTCTCCACAATATGTACACTTCCCTTATTTCATTATTTGGACTTCTAAAGTGGTTTTGTTGTCAATTCTTAGATGTGGTGGCTAGTATTTGGTGTCGGTCCTGGTATTTTGGATGGACCTTCAATCCTTGTCATGGTTCTTGTTCCACTTCTTTTTCAATTTTTCCTCAATGATTTTTTCCTTGAGTCTCACTTTGTCCAAGGTTGATACATTTAATAGTTCTAGTTAATCTCTGATATAGGGTTTTAGTCCATACACATAAGTATAGAGGTGTTGATTGTCTGTGAGTTTCAACACACATTTCACTAGGGATTCCCATTCATCAATGTATTCATCGACATCACCTTTTTTTCTGCAGTATAGTGAGTTTTGCAAAGAAGTCCTTTTCTTTTAAATCTTCAAACCTCTTAAAGAAATCGTCTTTGAATTTTTTCCACTTGCACTTAGTTGTCTGTGTTGTAACCTTCCACCACATGTACCAGTTGTAAGCCCAATATTCTAGTTGCATCGAGGCGTATTTTATCATTTCTTCATCAACTGTGATATTGTGTATTGAAAAAAATTCTTTTGCTTTGTTGATCCATGCCACACTTTGTTTTGTGTCACCATTGTATTTTGACAATTCTAACTTGGATTTCATTTGATATCCACTTCTTTTTGGAGAGAGCGATTTTTCATGGTTTGGAGAGTGATCGTGATTGGACTCTTCTTGTAGAATATCTCTTCTGGGAGGAATTCTCTTATGATGACTTGAATTTGAGGATGGTTGGTCTTCCTTTGACCCCTTTCCAACTAATGTGGTGATTGTTTCTTCCAAATTCTGCTCGAGTTTGCTTAACCCAAATTTGAACAATACTGTGATGTCCCTTTTTAATCCTTCCACCTCCCAAGATATTGTTTCATTGACTTCTTTTTTGATAGTATCTGATAATTCAATTTTGTTTTTTTGTACTTCTTCTTCGATTTGGTTGAGTCTTGAGTGTAAACCATCAAGATTTTTAGAACCTTGGACATGGTTAAGCTATAATTTTTCCATTCTTTATTTAATTCCGTTCATCTCCGACATTTTTCTTGTGCAGGGAGGAATTTTTGTTTCTAAGAATGGTGAGATATATATATTTTAAATTATTTATATAATAATTAATTATTATATAATAAAACTTTTATTTTTATTATTTAATATAATAAAACAAATTAAAATATTATAAATATAATATAATATAAATATAATATATTATAATATATATATCATATTATCATATTTTGTTTTTTTTTGTGTTTCGTTTTGGTACAGGTCGTGGATGGCGGCGTGAGGATGGACGCCGAGGGCGAGGATGACGGCGTGAGGAAGGAGGCGAGGGCGAGGGCATGATGATGGATGCAAGGGAGATGGAGGAGGATGGGGAGGGGGAGAATGGCTAGGAAGTGGTGGAGGACGCAGATTGAGGTGGGATGCGATGGGGTACGCAGAGGATGGAAAGAGTTGTGCAAAGGTGGGAGGACAGGATGGATCATGTGGCATGTGAGCCAAGGAGAGGAGGGCGAGAAGAAGTGTGGTAGGCATGAGGGAGGTGAGAGATGGAAGGGTAGTGGAGCAAGCAGGCTGGGCGTGGGGGAGTATGTAGAGCTGGAGGGTGAGTGTGGAAGGTGCTGAGGAGATGATGGCTTTGGTACCACTTGTAGCAGACAAACTTAAACCCACATTTTGAATTTTAGACACATTTGAATATTTATTGAATAATGATGATTTGTACTATAAGTGGGAAGACATTTTGCAGGTCAAAACACACTGTTTCGGTGAAATGGCATGACCCTACGTTCATTTTACTAATTATTACATTTAATTATAAAATAATTTACTCATAAATATTTAGATACATAACACTCTCAGCCTCCTTATTTGTATCAAGTCATTTTCCTCGTGAAATCCATTCATCAAAGGATTGTAAGTATGATTATTTGGTTCACAACCATTTTCCTTCATATTCTTGACTAGTGCAAGATAAATGACAACTTTGCCTCCTTTGCAATGTCCATAAATCAAAGTGGTATATGTTACTTTATTTGGTGTCAATAATTTTTAGTTATGGATGATGGTTAAGGGAATACTTAAGGATAGATTAGATGAAATTATGGATCTATATAGCCATATTTTTCTCTAATCTATCTACAAGATTGTCATGGTTCACTAATTCATATAAAAAGTGTTGTAAGAATTAGAAAGGTGTCCTTTCCATCATTAGCACCTACAATACTAAATATATACCTATTTGTTTGATAATTATAAAGAGATGGAGGGTTGACATTGTAGGTTAAAAATTATACTTATAAGGAGATGGGGGTCACATCATATTGATATGGTCCATCTAGCAAATAATCCGATTTTCATCAGGAGAATAGTTTCAATGGTATAATACTGTTCTAAAAACCATAGGTTAATGGTTCAAATTCCTTTTATCTTTATAAGAATTTCATATGGTTGGAAGAGGTAATGATAAAAATTCTTAATATTTAAAAGGATTATATAGGTTCTTGTAGGTTTTCTCCAAGTAGGACCTTAACCAATGTATTGAATTGTCAAACTTATGGAGAGGGTATAGAGAAAATGTAACATCGTATATATCTTCCCATTATTTTGATATCCCTGGTTACCTAATTGATACGTCAATTAAGAAAGTAGATTTGTAAGGCATACCACCATATAAATTTTAGCTCATATGATTTCCATAAGAAGAGATATCATAAATCCAACCAAGAAAAAAACAATAAATAATTGTTTGAATGTATATGATAGATCTCTTTGTAAGGCAAGAAACAATAATGAGTCATATCATGACAGTAGCTACAACTAGCATAAAGAGAAAATATCTTGTGTAGAATCATAAGAGAGTCTATGGAAATAGAATAATTTTTTACAATTAGTTTATCCTTATGGTATCCTTATTGACATGGAACCTTGAATGATATATTAGTAATTTGATCAAGTAACTAGTAAATCCACCTAGATATACATTCAGTAGATACCTACTAGAAATAATACTATGCTTGGATGTAAAATCAACATAGTAACCTCATATGAAAATGAAATCCCTTATGTGCTAAGCTAAAATTGATTACTAGTGCACTTGAATCCATTGAAACAAACTAATTGTCCCCAACCTTATACAAATAAACATCATAATCAATTACTTAGAAGCCATGCTTATTACATTATTTAACTTCATGTCATCCACTACAATAGGATAATATGCATGGTCTATTTCATGGTATACCCTCTCAACCTCCTTATTCGTATCAAGTCATTTTCCTTGTGAAATCCATTCATCAAAGGATTGTATGTATGAATATTTGGTTCACGACCATTTTCCTTCACATGCTCCACTAGTGCAAGATAAATGACAACTTTGCCTCCTTTGCAATGTCCATAAATCAAGGTAGTATATGTTACTTCATTTGGTGTCAATCATTTTCAGTTAGGGATGATGGGTAAGGGAATACTTAAGAATAGATTAGATGAAATTTTGGAGTTATATAGCCATATTTTTCTCTGATCTAGCTATAAGATTGTCATGGTTCACTAATTCATAAAACAAGTGTTGTAGGAATTAGAAAGGTGTCATGTCCATCATTAGCACCTACAATACTAGGTATATACATATTTGTTTATAATTATAAATAGATGGAGGGTTGACATTATAGGTTAAAATTTATACTTATAAGAAGATGCGGCTCACAGATTCATATTGATATGGTCCATCAAGCAAGTAATCAAATTTTCATTAGGAGAAGAGTTTCAATGGTATAATATTGGTCTAAAAAACATAGGTTAATGACTCAAATTCCTTTTATATTTATAAGAATTTCATATGGTTGGAAGAGGTAATGATAAAAATTCTTAGTATTTAAAAGGATTATATAGGTTCTTGTTGGGCTTCTCCAAGTAGGAGCTTAACCAATGTATTGAATTTTCAAACTTATGGAGAGCATATAGAGAAAATGTAACATCATATATCTCTTATCATTATTGTAATACCCTTGGTTACCTAATTGATATGTCAATTATGAAAGTAGATTTGTAAGGTATAGCGCCTGTCACATGCCCCAATTTTGCAAAATAATATTATCTTATTTGATTTTATTCCAAGACATTATGTTAAATTTTATGCTAAAGTTGTAACTGTTGACTTAGCAGATTCAAGGATGTTGAATGTAATTATGAATTTTTAATTATAAATAAATAAAAAGTGGAGACAACAGCATGGGAGAGTTGTTAAAAGAGTGTTTACTGGTCAAGTTGGTCGAGGAGACTAGGTGGAGAGCAAATAGACAAGTGGCGGCATCCTCAAACACTTCCAATGTTGCAGGTGGAAACCTCCCTACATTTGGGGTCATGATCCCCCAAGAAAGTGGGATCAGAGCAGGTGGCTCAATTAATGACAACTAACCCAAAAATACCTAGGCAATCTTAATAAAAATGCCCATTGAAGAGAGCTGAGGCTGCTCATTCCAAGAAGGGAATCATTCAGGTGAATGTACTTCAAAGGATTTTATTGGGAAGGGAATTTCTGGAAAGTGTTTGAGGGGTAAACTGCAAAGAATGATCTAGTACAACTTTTCAGCTAAAAGATCTTGCTGCTGAGTGCACAGTTAGTACTGAGTCATTGGACTAGTATTTTGTTGCTTGCTCCACCAGTTCCTAGCCAAGGAGACCAGGAACAGGCTCTGGGTCCTAAGAAGATGTTGTTTGAGCGATCTCCAAGAGTTGGTAGTGACTACCCAACACTGTTGTCATCCAGGTTTAAAAATAGGTTCTACTATCTTTTATTTGCTATGTTAAAATTTATTTCTGAGAATGAATGAATAATGTAAGATTTATATGTTATGTAATGAACTGTTAGAATTTATAATCTTTTAGTTGTTGAATGTTGAAACTGTAATTGAATGAGATAATCCTACCTGTGTTTTTCCCCGTCTGGATAAACTAGACCATACTCTAGCATAGGTAGTGTGTTTACGATAGATGAAGATATGATAGAAATATGGATTGATTAGAGTTATTTTGTATTTCAGAACAATGGAGTAATTTATTTCTGTATATAGATGTTTTTCTGGAAAGGATACTAATGTGTCTAATTAAGTTATGGTTTAAAAACTAGACTATTGTATTAAGAATCCTAGCAAAGAAGTATACATAATACTTTTCAAACAACAGGTTTATTTCTTTTAATATGTTGAATACTGTAGATAGGTTATTTATCTTATTTAGAACTGTATTTCTGCAAAATGAAACTACTAGCCTGTCACATAGGTAAAAGATTTAACTTAGATAAATACTCATTTATTCTGTGAAGAAAGAATCAAGTCACTCTACAAAGTTATTTTAGTGTTCATACTGCTTAACTATTTCTACAAATGTTCACTTTTTAATTAAGGTAATTCTAGTGTAGTTCTTATTATAAATAAATTAAGAACATCGATTATAAAAATGTAACAAGGAAATAATAACAAAACCTATCTATGTACTTATCAAATAGACCGAATACAATGTTAAATAATATTTAATAAATATTATTTATATGTGAACAAATTTATTTAAATAAACTAAACAAAAATTAATTATAAAAGAAAATACAAGGTTGAAACCCTTATAGTATTAACATTATAAATAATAACTTTATAATTTATAGCATAAACATTGTAATTCATAGTAATAACAATATAATTAGATAAGCAATAATCCAAGGAATTGGATTATTTAGTTTTCTGAAACTTCATCTATAAAACAATATTACGGTCCTATAAGGACAGAGAGAGATAACATTAAAATCATAATAATTATATACTAGTAATAAACAAATAATTTCACATTATCATTGAACTAAAACCTACAGAACAATTAAAGAAATTATTTATACACAGGTCATTAACAGTATCAACCCTTGCTCGAATATCCAGGCTTATAAACAAAGTACTATAATAGAAAGAATTAACAGAATAAAATTTAATAATACAAGTTAATATAAGATAAATATAACAAGTAAAGATTTCTTTACACACTCGAAATAGGGTGAAAACCCTAGTATTCAAAATTACAATAAGAGCATCAAATAACTGAGCCCAAGCTCAAGAGAATTAAACCTCTTTACTTAACGTTTTAAACAGAGAATGGCTTGACAGACCGCAAGTATTCTTTACATAACTATATACAAAACTAGTAAAAACAAAATTTACAAGTCAGGGCATAAGCCGAAAAGCCCTGCTAACAGCAAGGGTTTAGTAAAAAAAACTAAACAAGCTAACCAAGAAACAATAAACCACAAGGGTTATTTGTAGACCACGACTTCCAACCGAAATTGTTCCTTAAGGAACTGAACAAGCATGGATTTCCATGGCTTGACCAGGGCTTACCCGTATGCAGGAAGCCGACTCTACTCATTGTATCAGCTGCAAATAGGGTTGTAAACCGTCACCTACAAGAATAATCCCACACAATTAATATTATTGCATTATATTAAAAATTGAGTTAACAACAAGTTTAAAAACGGTTAAGAGAACTTTTCTTACTTGGAATCGAAAGTAACGTAGCCACCAAGAATCAAGAGTGCCGCCACCAGTGAAATGAAGAGCCAATACTTCATATCTCTTATGACAGAGACGGTTCCAACACGTGAACAAACCACTGCTAGCATTAGCAAGGAGAAGGGAGCAATGACCAAGCAAGAAATGGACAATGAAGCTCGCACTATCACCACATTGCGAAGTATGAGTATCCATACTCTTAAAACCCCATGACGGAGACAAGGCTGAAACAAAAGCAAATAACCCCTTTAAACAATACCAACAAGCAAACCGTGGAGGAGAGAACCCAAGAAAACTACACATAGTCCAAGCTGTAAGAAAAATGTTACGGCTCTCCTCAAACTTTTGCAAATTAAACTCACAATGCAGGCAAGGTTTCGACGATGAAAAAGGTGGACGGAATATTGCAAAATAGGATGCAAAGCTTGTTCTTTTCACAAAAGGGAAGCATGGTGGCCAAGACACAGTTGCAGAGCAGCCCGAAGGCCCGAAATCCACGGGGAAGAATGACAAAGAGTAGGGTTCATAAACCCTTATACTCCCAACACTTGGCCAAGAAAGAACCACGTGGTCTCACAAATATTTCAACCCTGCACTCGGTAAATCATATATTTTTCTGCATGCAATCGATTTCCAATTATTCAAATGTAATTTAAGCACAATCATATAGTATGGAAATCATTTAAAAAGGTTCCACGTTATCATAGTAGTCAACCTATGGTTGCATGGTATAAACTATGAACGCATAATCTATAAACTTTCAAATCATTTTCCAAGCTTATAATATAGTCATTGTATAGTTTGGAATGAGGGCGATTTCAAAGCCTTGTTTATATATGTAAACTTATACATAATCCCATCGATGGAGTGGACTAACGTTCATCCCTTTCCATATTAAGTTAGCTTGTAAACTTATATTTGATATTTTTTCATATTAAGCGCTTCGTTGATCGGGATAGTGATGCAACCCTATAACCTTTATTCTTACCCAAAGTATTTTATGCTTGGAACTTTAGTTTATGAACTTTATAACCATATATTTATTCACATTAAGCTTTTTGTTAATCATTAAATCGATGCAATATCATTATTGATATTCTTGCCCAAAGTATATTTATGCATAAAAGATTTAGTTCTTCACTAATGAAAAATTCACTTAGTCATAGCATAAATAGTATAGTTACAAACATCGATAAGCCTTGTGCTATCGTAATTGAGTTTATAATGAAAATCTTATGATACTTGGGAGATGATAATAAAAAGGCTATTACATCACCTAGCCAAGCTATGATAATAAAGTATTTCTAACAGACTTTGCATAGTTAATCATATTGCCACCAACATTTATGTTGTGACTTGATAATTTTATAGAACATAACTTTAATTACGATCATGATCTTAATAAACCTTATCTGTTCCAAACCAGAATTTCTGGCAAACATGGATGTTTTATAAACAAGATAATTCATGTGAGTAATGGGGTGTATCATAGAAAAATATCATTTTCAATGGGTAGCAAATACTCAATGATGGCTATGAATCCTTTACATAGCTCGGATCAACAAAGTTAGTAGCATTTGGTTATTTACTCAACCATGTTTTCAATTAGTGACATAATTTTTAGAACTATCTAGTGCTTGCATGAGGTAATAAATCAATCTCTCTTGAAGAATTGACATAAATTAAGTATTGTGGTCAGAGGCTTAATCCAAAAGAAGTATTATAAAAATAAAATAAGAAACTGGAGCGGAACCATCCCACTAGACCCTAAGTCATTAAGACTTTGTATTTTACTGTAACGTTTAGAACCTTATAAGAAACAATCTTCATTACAGAAGATGAATAACAAGTAGTTGCTTATACTATTATTATAAATTGATAATGTTTATTACTATTAGAGCAATCATTACAACATTATAGGTCATGCACCATAGGTGAAGTTAACTTACAACAAAGATCACAAGTTATGAACCAGGGAGAATAATTACTGTCGCTATTTACTTTTAAGAAAGAAACTCTTCTATATTTATATCGTTGACAAAAATAATGGAAAGAAACAAACTACTGGTTTTACCTCATAGAAGTACATTGATATGTAACAACTTATTTACTGAGCTTTTTATTTTTGCAAATAGAAATATAGTTGAATGCTTTATGGAAATTAAAGGCGTTACTCAATAATTCATACCTGTAAACCTGTAGGGACAAGTAAGCTTTCTACGTTAGCTTAAAAGCTAAGTTAGCCCTAGAATCCAAGACAGTCCACCTACTTGTCGCAAATTAAAACTCATCAGCAAATTGACAAAGGAATTATTACACAAGTTAAACCTAACCTTGTATTTAAAAAGTATAATGCTAAGTTACTTAATTTAGATTATGTATTAACTAATCTGGTAACCAATTCTTTTATAGATAACTATTAGCTGTTCGCAGACAACATTCTCAGCATTTTATGTATTTTCAAAATTTTAAATTTTTATGAAAATTTGGGGTTTTGACATGTGGTATCAGAGCGCAAGGTTCAAACACTAGGCCTTGATGAAGCCCAACTAGCTTTAATGAAACAATAAATTAAATTATTATGCTGATGTATTTTATTTTAAATTTGATTCAACAGAGAATTGTTTTCTGAAGTTTAACAGGAAGGTATGGAAAGGATGGAAGAGTATGCAGAGGAGGAGTCTCCAGTTACTGAGATAGGAAATCTACCAAGAGATCCTATACCAGAGAATTTAACTACAAATTCCTCAGAATTGCTACAAACTGTAAAGGACCAAAAACTGAAATGGAGTCTGTAAAATGAGAAAATGAAAGGATTCTGAGGGCTCAAGAAGATCTGAATTAGATTCTAACTGAACTTAGTTTCAAACTGAGGGTAGGGGAAGAAGAACAGAATCAGAAGATACCAGTCATCAACGTAAATCTAAAAAGATGAAACATACTAAAACTAAAAGTAGTTCATCTTCTGAAGTGTTTGGTGAACAACGAAATTACCATTCTACTAGTGACAATAATGATGATAATCAGTACACTAAAAAGAGGAAATACAAACCTTATGAGGAAATTTCCGGGGAATTCAAAAAGATAAAACCACCAACCTTTAATGGAGAGACTGAGAAGGGGGAAGAAGCTAAATCCTGGTTATCTGGGATGAAGAAGAAATTCCAAATATATAACTATTCTAACCAGTTAATGGCTAGAATGGCTATTTATTACCTCTCAGGAAAGGCTGACATTTGGTGGCAGGAATTGAAAAGAGTTAAAGGCATAAAAGAGAAAAATGTAAACTAGAGTACCTTTAAGAGGTATTTCAAAAAGAAATTTCTGTCTGAGCAATATTATGAGGAGAGAGCCAAGGAGTTTTATGAGTTGAAGTTAGGATCAATGACAATGAAGGATCTGAACATCAAGTTCTTAAGTCTACTTAGGTATGTACCATAGCTTGTAGATGAGAAACCAAAGGTACAACGATTTCTTAGTTGTCTCCCTTATCATATTAAAGATAGAATTGAATATGATAACCCAAAGACCTTGGAAGAAGCTATGAGAAAATATAACTTTTGTTTTAAGCAGAATCAGAAGAAAGAAAGCTTGGCCAATTGGAAAGCTAAGAAAAATAATAATCAGTTTGAACAAAAGAAGAAGGATTTTGTGCCTAACAAAAATTTTAAGAACAATAAGGCCAAAAATTATCCTAATAACAAGAACTTCCAAGGAAATACGAACAATACACCCAACAACCAAAATAATTCTAAAGGTAAGGATTTTGCAAATAATCATGGAAATTTTACCAAGAATTTTGAACGCAAGGAGCCTATCAAGTGCTGGGAGTGTAATGGCCCACACTATGTTTCAGTCTGTCCAAACCGGAAGAAGACTGGTAATAACATTCATACCATACAAGAGGAGATGGCCGTTGGGGAACTAGCGAGGACCATGCCCAGGATTAACGCAGCTTTGGAGAATCGACAAGCTGAATATCAGACTTCCATGGTGGAAGTAGAAGGTATGATAAATCAAACCCCTGTAACTATTTTGATTGATCCAGGATCTAGTCTCAGTTATATTCCACCTCAAATAGTAGAAAAATGTAAGTTATTTGTTGATAAGTTTGAGAATTCATGGTTAGTTCAGTTAGCCACTGGTGCTAAAAGAAGGGTAACTTGCTTTGTTAAAGAATGTGCAATAGTTATGGATAAATTTGAAATTGTTGTTAAACTTAATGTTTTGCCTCTTGGTTCTTATGATTTGTTGATTGGTATGGACTGGTTAGAACAACATAGAGTAATTCTAAACTGTTATGATAAAACTTTCACATGCTTAAACAGTGATGAAAAATCAGTAAGTGTTAAAGGAATCCCTAGAAAAATTACCATAAGGCAGATTTATGCCTTACAACTTAAGAGATCTGTTAGAAAGGGATGTAAAACTTATGCAGTAGTAATAATTGATAAGGAAAGTTTAATTAAAACAGATAAGTTAAAATTGGAAGACATACTAGTCTTAATAGAATATGTTGATGTATTCCCATAAGATATTCTAGGATTACCTCCAAAAAGGGAATTGGATTTCACCATTGAACTGGTACCAGGTGCAGTACCTAGTTCAAAGGCCCCTTATTGAATGAATATACTCGAACTTAATGAATTAAAATCTCCATTAAAATAATTAATTGATAAAAAGTATATTCGACCAAGTGTGTCTCCCTGGGGGGCACCTGTCATCTTCATCAAGAAGAAGGACGGAACTATGCGACTTTGCATAGATTACCGTCAGTTAAACAAGATGACCATTGAAAATTGATATCTGTTGCCCCACATAGATGATATGTTTGATTAGCTACGAGGAGCCATGGTGTTTTCGAAAATAGATTTAAGGTCTAGATATCATCAAGTAAGGATTAAAGATGAATACATCTTTAAGACATCTTTCAGAACTAGATATGGTCATTACGAATTTGTCATAATGCCATTCGGGCTTACTAATGCCCCAGCTGTCTCCATGTGTTTAATGAATAATGTTATGCATAAGTATTTAGATAATTTTGTGGTCGTATTTATCGATGACATTCTAATCTATTCAAAAACTGAAGAAGGACATAAAGAACATCTAAAAATTGTTTTGCAAGAGTTGCGAGAACATCAACTCTTCGCAAAGTTTAGTAAATGTGATTTCTTCAAGGATAAGATTCAGTATTTAGGTCACGTAGTGACCAAGGAAGGAGTTTTTGTAGATCCTAAAAAGATAAGGGCAATCGAATATTGGCCGGTTCCTAAGGATGTGATGGATTTTTGATCTTTCATGGGCATTACCAGTTACTACTGGAGGTTCATTGAAGGTTTTTCGAGGATATAAAATCCGATAACTTCCTTGCAGAAGAAAGGAAAGAAGCTTTACTGGAATAAAAAATGTGAAGAAAGATTTAAAATGTTAAAAACTTTATTAACCAGTGCACCTATTTTAAGAAGAGCATATCTTAATAACGAATTTGTGGTGTGCACTGATGCCTACAATGATGGCTTAGGCGGTGTTCTGACTCAAGAAGGGCATGTTATTGCTTATGAGTCTAGAAATTTAAAAGTTCATGAAAACAATTATGCAACATATGACCTGGAATTAGAAGTTATAATACACGCCTTAAAGATGCGGCGACATCACCTAATTGGTAGAAAATTTGTTTTAATGACTGATAATAAAGGATTGAAGTATCTTTTAGACCAGCCTAATATATATGCTAGACAAGCTAGGTGGTTAGTTTTCTTAAGCGAGTATGATTTCGAAATTCAGTATATAAAAGGTAAAGAAAATAAAGTTGCTAATGCATTAAGTAGGAAGGCAAGGCTAAATTTTGCAACAGCTATCAGCACCTATGTTTCAGACTTAGATGAACAACTTAAAGAAGGAATAGAACAAGATGAAAATTACCAGAATTTGCAAGCCAAAGTTAAAGAAAATCCAACAGAAAACTTAATTAAAGGTTATAGTTTAAATGAAAAAGAATTTTTACTATATAAAGATAGACTGTATGTACCTAACGTTCCTAAAGCTAAGCTATTAATTCTGGATGAAATTCATAAAACACCATATTCAGGTCATCCAAGTTATCAAAACACTATAACCATGTTAAGAAAAGAGTATTTCTGGCCAAATATGAAAACTGAAGTAGCATAATATATTGCTAGGTGTTTGGAATGTCAACAGGTAAAAACTGAACATCAACACCCAACTGGTTTACTTTATACCTGTTAAAACCACTTATAAAGCTGCAAACATAGCTGATATTTTTCTAAAACAAATTTTTCGATTGCATGGAGTACCAAAAGTCATAATCTCAGATAGAGATACTAAGCTTACAAGAAACTTTTGGAAGTCTTTGTTTAAAGGGTTAAACACTACATTAAATTTTAGTACTTATTTCCATCCTCAAATAGATGGACAAACTGAAAGGGTAAACCAAGTATTGGAAGATCTATTAAGAATGTATGTGAAAGATCAGCCAGGTAAATGGGAGAACTATTTACATCTGGTAGAATTCACTTATAATAATAATTATCAGACATCATCCAGATTTAGTCCTTTTGAAATTTTATATGGACGAAAATGTAATACTCCTATCTCTTGGAGTAATCCAGTAGACAGATTGGTATTAGGTCCAGAACTATTAAAAGAGATGGAAGAAATTGTAAAACAAGTAAGGGAAATCTGAAAGTGGCACAAGATCGAAAAAAAGTCAAGCAAACTTAAAAATAACTTCGAAGGAGTTTCAGGTAGGTGAATATGTGTTCATCAAGGTAAGGCCCAAAAAGAGCTCTCTGAGATTGGGGAGTTGTGCAAAATTGGCACCTCGTTACTGTGGCCCATTTGAAATTATGTCTAGGATTGGACAAGTAGCTTATCAATTAGCATTACCACCTAACTTAAGAGTACATAATGTTTTTCACATTTCTGTTTTAAAGAAATATGTTCATGATGCTACTCATGTTGTTAATTGGAATGATGTACAGGTGGAACCAGAAGGGGATTTTCTGGTGGAATCGGATTGTATCATCGGGAGGAGGGAGATTACACTTTGGAACCGGACCATTGGACAGGTAAAGTTGCAATGGAAGCACCTTAGTCCAAAGGAAGCCACCTGGGAATTGGAAAGTAAAATGCGAGATGCATATCCAATTCTGTTCCAGGGGAATTCTGAGGATGAAGAATAAATAACATCGAGGATGATGTTATATTCTAAGGGGGTGTGTATGTCACATGCCCCAATTTTGCAAAATAATATTATCTTATTTGATTTTATTCCAAGACATTATGTTAAATTTTATGCTAAAGTTGTAACTGATGACTCAGTAGAGTCAAGGATGTTGAATGTAATTATGAATATTTTAATTATAAATAAATAAAAAGTGGAGACAACAGCTTGGGAGAGTTGTTAAAAGAGTGTTTACTGGTCACGTTGATGGAGGAGACTAGTTGGAGAGCAAATAGACAAGTGGCATCATCCTCAAACACTTCCAATGTTGCAGGTGGAAACCTCCCTACGTTTGGGTTCATGGTCCCCTAAGAAAGTGGGATCAGAGTAGGTGGCTCAATTAATAACAACTAACCCAAAAAGACCTAGGAAATCTTAATAAAAATTCCCAATGAAGAGAGCTGATGCTGCTCATTCCAAGAAGGGAATCATTCAGGTGAATGTACTTCAAAGGATTTCATTGGGAAGGGAATTTCTGGAAAGTGTTTGAGGGGTAAACTGCAGAGAATGATCTAGTACAGCTTTTCAGCTGAAAGATCTTGCTGCTAAGTGCAGAGTTAGTACTGAGTCATTGGACTAGTATTTTGTTGCGTGATCCACCAGTTCCCAGCCAAGGAGACCAAGAACAAGCTCGGGGGTCCTGAGAAGACGTTGTTTGAGCGCTCTCCAGGAGTTGGTAGGGAGGAACAGCCTCCCAACGCTGTTGTCATCCAGCTTTAAAAATAGGTTCTACTATCTTTTATTTGTTGTGTTAAAGTTTATTTCTGAGAATGAATGAATAATGTAATATGTATATGTTATGTAATGAACTGTTAGAATTTATAATCTTTTAGTTGTTGAATGTTGAAACTATAATTGAATGAGATAATCCTACCTGTGTTTTTCCCCGTCTGGATAAACTAGACTATACTCTAGCATAGGTAGTGTGTTTAAGATAGATGAAAATATGATAGAAATATGGATTGATTAGAGTTATTTTGTATTTCAAAACAATGGAGTGATTTATTTCTGTATATAGATGTTTTTTCTGGAAAGGATACTAATCTGTCTAATTAAGTTATGGTTTAAAAACCAAACTATTTTATTAATAATGCTAGCAAACAAGTATACATAATACTTTTCAAATAGCAGGTTTATTTCTTTTAATATGTTGATTACTGTAGATAGGTTATTCATCTTATTCAGAACTGTATTTCTGCAAAATGAAACTACTAACCTGTCACATAGGTAAGAGATTTAACTTAGATAAATACTCATTTATTCTGTGAAGAAAGAATCAAGTCACTCTACAGAGTTAGTTTATTGTTAATACTGCTTAACTATTTCTACAAATGTTCACTTTTTAATTAAGGTAATTCTAGTGTAGTTCTTATTATAAATAAATTAAGAACAACAATTATAAAAATGTAACAAGGAAATAATAACAAAACCTATTTATGTACTTATCAAATAGACCAAATACAATGTTAAATAATATTTAATAAATATTATTTATATGTGAACAAATTTATTTAAATAAACTAAACAAAAATTAATTATAAAAGAAAATACAGGGTTGAAACCCTTATAGTATTAACATTATAAATAATAACTTTATAATTTATAGCATAAACATTGTAATTCATAGTAATAACAATAAAATCAGATAAGCAATAATCCAAGGAATTGGATTATTTAGTTTTCTGAAACTTCATCTATAAAACAATATTACGGTCCTATAAGGACAGAGAGAGATAACATTAAAAGCATAATAATTATATACCAGTAATAAACAATTAATTTCACATTATCATTGAACTAAAACCTACATAACAATTAAAGAAATTATTTATACATAGGTCATTAACAGTATCAACCCTTGCTCGAATATCCGAGCTTATAAACAAAGTACTATAATAGAAAGAATTAATAGAATAAAATTTAATAATACAAGTTAATATAAGATAAATATAAAAGTAAAGATTTCTTTACACAGTCGAAATAGGGTGAAAACCCTAATATTCAAAATTATAGTAAGAGCATCAAATAACCGAGCCCAAGCTCAAGGAAATTAAACCTCTTTACTTAAAGTTTTAAAAAGAGAATGGCTTGACAGGCTGCAAGTATTCTTTACATAACTATATACAAAACTAGTTAAAAAAAAATGTACAAGTCACGGAATAAGCCAGAAAACCCTGCTAACAATAAGGGTTTAGTGAAAAAAATAAACAAGCTAACCAGGAAACAATAAACCACAAGGGTTATTTGCAGGCCATGACCTCCAACCGAAACTGTTCCTTAAAGAACTGAACAAGCATGGATTTCCATGGGTTGATCAGTGCTTACCCATATGCAGGAAGCCGACCCTACTCATTGTATCAGCTGCAAAGAGGTTTGTAAACCGTCACCTGCAAGAATAATTCCACAACATTAATATTATTGCATTATATTAAAAATTGAGTTAGTAACAAGTTTAAAAACTGTTAACAGAACTTTTCTTATGTGGAAGCGAAAGTAACGTAGCCAGCAAGAAGCAAGAGCGTCACCACTAGTGAAACGAAGAGCCAATACTTCATATCTCTTATGACAGAGACGGTTCCAACACATGCACAAACCACTGCTAGCAGCAGCAAGGAGAAGGGAGCAACGACCAAGAAAGAAATGGACAGTGAAGCTTGCTCTATCACCACATTGCGAAGTATGAGTGTCTATACTCTTGAAATCCCATGACGGAGACAAGGCTGAAACAAAAGCAAATAACCCGTTTAAACAATCCAAACAAGCAAGCCATGGAGGAGAAAACCTAAGAAAACTACACACAGTCCAAGCTATAAGCAAAATTTCACGGCTCTCCTCAAACTTTTGCAGATTAAACTCACAATGCAGGCAAGGTTTCGAGGATGATGAAGGTGGATGGAATATTGCAAAACAGGACGCAAAACTCGTTCTTTTCACAGAAGGGAAGCATGGCGGTCAAGACACAGTTGCAGAGCAGCCTGAAGGCCCGAAATCCATGGGGAAGAATGATAAAGAGTAGGGTTTGTAAACCCTTATACTCCCAACAGTTGGCCGAGAAAGAACCACGTGGTCTCACAAATATTTCAACCATGCAGTGGGTAAATCGTATAGTTTCCTGCATGTAATCAATTTCCAATTATTCAAACGTAATTTAAGCACAATCATATAGTATGGAAATCATTTAAAAAGGTTCCACGTTATCGTAGTAGTCAACCTACAGTTGCATGATATAAACTATGAACGCATAATATATAAACTTTCAAACCATTTGCCAAGCTTATAATATAGTCGTTATATAGTTTGGAACGAGGGCAATTTCAAAACCTTGTTTATATATGTAACCTTATACATAATCCCATCGATGGAGTGGACTAACGTTCATCCCTTTCCTTATTAAGTTAGCTTGTAAACTTATATTTGATATGTTTTTCATATTAAGCCCTTCGTTGACTGGGATAGCGATGCGACCCTATAACCTTTATTCTTACCCAAAGTATTTTCTGCTTGGAACTTTAGTTTATGAACTTTATAACTATATATTTATTCACATTAAGCTTTTTGTTAATCATTAAATCGATATTCTTGCCCAAAGTATATTTATGCATAAAAGATTTAGTTATTCACTAATGGAAAATCCACTTAGTCATAGCATAAATAGTATAGTTACAAACGTTGATAAGCCTTGTGTTATCGTAATTGAGTTTATAATGAAAATCTTATGATACTTGGGAGATGCTAATAAAAAGGCTATTACATCACCTAGCCAAACTATGATAATAAAGTATTTCTAACAGACTTTGCATAGTTAATCATATTGTCACCAACATTTATGTTGTGACTTGATAATTTTATAGAACATAGTTTTAATTAGGATCATGATCTTAATAAACCTTATCCGTTCCAAAACAGAATTTCTTGCAAACATGGATTTTTTATAAACAAGATAATTCATGTGAGTAATGGGGTGTATCATAGAAAAATATCATTTTCAGTGGGCAGCAAATACTCGATGATGGCTATGAATCCTTTACATATCTTAGATCAACAAATTTAGTAGCATTTGGTTATTTACTCAACCATATTTTCAAATAATGACATAATTTTTAGAACTATCTAGTGCTTGCATGAGGTAATAAATCAATCTCTCTTGAATAATTGACATAAGTTAAGTATTGTGGTCAGAGGCTTAATCCAAAAGAAGTATAATAAAAATAAAATAAGAAACTAGAGTGGAACCATCCCATTAGACCCTAAGTCATTAAGACTTTGTATTTTACTGTAACATTTAGAACCTTATAAGCAACAATATTCATTGCAGAAGATGAATAACAAGCAGTTGCTTATACTATTATTATAAATTGATAATGTTTATTACTGTTAAAACAATCATTACAGCATTACAGGTCATGCACTATAGGTGAAGTTAACTTATGACAAATATCAAAAGTTGTGAACTAGGGAGAATAATTACCATCGCTATTTACTTCTAAGAAAGAAACTCTTCTATATTTATATCGTTGACAAAAATAATAGAAAGAATCAAACTATTGGTTTTACCTCATAGAAGTAGATTGATATGTAACAACTTATTTACCAAGCTTTTTATTTTTGCAAATAGAAATATAGCTGAATGTTTTATGGAAATTAAAGATGTTACTCTATCACTCATACCTATAAACCTGTGAGGACATGTAAGCTTTCTGCTTTAGCTTAAAATCTAAGTAAGCTCCAGAATCTAAGACAGTCCACCTACTTGTCGCAAATTAAAACTCATCAGCAAATTGACAGAGGAATTATTGCACAAGCTAAACCTGACCTTGTATTTAAAAAGTAGAATGCTAAGTTACTTAATTTAGATTATGTATTAACTAATCTAGTAACCAATTCTTTTATAGATAACTGTTAGCTGTTAGCAGACCGCATTCTCAGCATTTTATGTATTTTCAAAATTTTAAATTTTTATAAAAATTTGGGGTTTTGACACCGCCATATAAATTTTAGCTCATATTATTTCCATAAGAAGAGAGATCATAAATCCAACCAAGAAAAAAACAAGAAATAACTCTTTGAATGCATATTATAGATATCTTTGTAAGGAAAGAAACAATAATGAGTCATATCATGCCAGTAAGACAAAATGAAATGAGGTGCTATTTTACCATACTGGAAAATAAGAGATATCAAGCTTACCTCACCATCAAGGCTATATTTTGCATAGTCAATAGCATGATGCGATGCTCTGCCAATACTTTCCTTAGTCCAAAATATTTTAGAAAGATAAGTACAACCAATATGCTTGGTTGCACAAAGCAATTTCAAAAAGTTGCTTGTAAAATTGTTGGTTGGAACTAAGAAGATGGGATGATATTATATTTTATATGCAACAAATGTTCTTAATCTTGGAAAAGAGGGGATGGAATACATAATCAAGGATACCAAAATCCTTCTTGGAAAAATAGAGTTAGCTTCAGTTTTAAAATATATCCAATTTAGTTATTCAGAGGGAGAGATTAGTTTACATATCTCATGGAACTTCATTAAGAACAAGGTAGAATATGCTTCTTATTAGTTAAGGAGGATTATTGTAAACCTAGGAATCATTTTCAATGATATCTTGAATGAGAAAGGACACAGGGTCATATAGAAGCAAGAAAAAAGTACAGGGTCATTTCAGTGATATTTTGTTGCTTATGTTGGATCATACTTCCTCTGCTAGGTTGTTATACTTCTTTGTTGGAGTGAATCTCTATGCCTTAGAGTTGAGGATTCTATATTCTTTTTTAATATTCCTAGACTTAATGGAACTGACTAATGGTTGTGTCTTCTTCGTGATTTATGTTATTTTTCAACACATAGCTTCTATGGTGGAAACATAAAATGAAGCACACAAAACTCATTCAATACTCATCAGCTTAAGGATTCTACCAATCGGATTTCATGTAAATTTTATGATCGAGTTCGTAGAAGCAAAGAATTGCACAGGTCAAGCACCACTGTGAGAACACCATCATCTATGTTAAAGGATGGAGAAGGGCACTATCGTCCCCTTGGTCTACATATGCCATGACCGGTGTAAAATTTTGTTTTGCGTATTGGATTATGCTACATGTGAGAGACTAAATTGAGAATTCTCACTTGTTTAATGTGAATCAAATGTGGAAAAAAGCAATGGAAGTGAGAATATTCCCAAAAATACAAGTGAAAAGTGCTAACTGCTCTGAACTCAAACAAGATTTTTGATAAATAGGTGATCGATGCAGGAAGCAAAGCGATAGATGAAATTAAATCTGCAGCACAATTCATCCAAGAGACTCAACAATCGTCATATCTAGTAACCAACAATGCATATTGAGTTGGTGTTTGGGATTTGTCCCACATTGATATAGAAATTTATCTATTTAGTGTTTATAAAGCCCATACTTATCAATTTTAATCATTGCGTAGTGCAAAGGGTATGTGGGCGCTCTCGGTGTTTGGACTCCACGAGAAGCTCACCAGCCTGGAGCCCAAGACAACCTGTTAGGCCCCTACTCTTTTGGAAAAAATAATAGCATTTGTCAGTGATCTCGTCTGTTGGTCTCCAAAAAATAACATCATTTGTCAATGATCTCATCCATTGGTCTATATTCAATGAAAAGCAATATAGAGTAAGGATGGGTTGCAAAAACCATATTCAATGAAAAGCGATATGGAGCAAGGATGGGTTGCAAAAACCAATTATTTGGTGGGTAAGCTTATGAATTATATTGTTCTAATTGACTTAACCATAAACCTTATAGAGTATATAGAATGTTTAAGAACAATAATATTCTATATAGTTTATTTGTTTATATTTAAAACTAGTATTAACATCTTAATAGCTTCTTTATAGTAGATGTAACATTAGTGGAACTTAATGATGACTATAATACCACACAAATTAGATATAACAATATTAGTAAATATGGATCCTATCTCTTATTGTATTGCTTAGCTTAGTAATAATATATTACCCCATTATTATTAGGTATTAGCTTTAAACTCTCAGTGTCATTCCATAGCTATTAATCATTACATATGATACTCGCATATCTACGTGATACTTGCATCTCTTCTATAACTTACAAGTTTATATAAAAAGTTGCACTAATCAAACCTATTAGAACTAGAGTTTAACTACAACAATAAAAAATTAGGTTTTCTATAGGTTATAAAGAGAAAATAAGGCACTAAGAATAATGACTAATAGCCCTTAGTTAGTATAATACATTGATACAAATAAATAATTCTAGTACTAATTAGGTTCATAATGCATAAAGAAGAGTGGAACTACTAAGATAGGTAGGAGACAAAGAAATTCAATATTACTTTATTTTGAAAATAATGGGACACAATTGGAAGTATATAGTGCTCTAAGTACTATGACTATGGAACTTACTACAGATATGGTCTTTAGAGCAGTACTTACTGCTTAAGGATTTCACTCTAAGTCTCAAGTGCTCTAGTACCTTACTCTATGTGGACTAATAGTACCTTATTATATAACTAGTAGTTATTACTATAGTATAGGCTACAACAAGTAAGAAATAAATTAGTAAGTATAGTAGTACTTACACTATGGCAGGTGTAATGACCTTATGATTCTTCTCTTACACTCAGGGATAAGGAAAAAAAAGGAAGGAGACTGGTTTCAAATTAATATAATGGATACTTTCTTATTCGCTTTTGTCATATCTAATTAGGGGAGAGAATCAAGAAATAGTCTCTCTATTTGGTAATTTAAATAAGGAATTGAATAATATCATATATAATGCTCTCAATCTTTCTATCTATTCTCTGATAATTGGGAAAAAGGAATAGAACAACTTCTAGGACTACGGGACTACAGTTTAATTACGAAAAGCGATATATTTCAACATTCGGTGAGATCAAGCAAGTTTCAATAAATCTAGTTGAACTAGACTCAAGAAGAAATAAATTAAAAAGGAGGTTGAACTACTAGTCGTTAGCTTCTGAACTTGTCATTAGATAGATTGAAAGATAGAAGATAGGTTGAAAGAAACCCCTTTTTGGAAAAATAACAACATTTGTCAAGGATCTCGTCCATTGGTCTCCAAAAAATAACAACATTTGTCAATGATCTCATTCGTTGGTCTATATTCAATGAAAAGTGATATGGAGTAAGGATGGGTTGCAAAAACCAATTATTTGGTGGGTAATCTTATAATTTATATTGTTCTAATTGGCTTAACCATAAACCTTATAGACTATATAGAATTTAACAACAATAATATTCTATATAGTTTATTTGTTTATATTTAACACTAGTATTGACATCTTAATATAATAAAAAAATGTGGAAATGATTTATATTTTATTTAAGAAGATGTTAATATAATAATAATAAAATGTGGAAATGATTTATATTTTTTAATGAGGTTATATTCCAAGTGATTGTGGGAGATAAATGCCTTCTACTAGATATTGACACACAATAGAATTATCACATTTATATTATCACCAAATGATTGATTTATATTTTCTTTTAAAAGATGTTAATATAATAAAAAAATGTGGAAATGATTTATATTTTCTTTTAAAAGGGTATTTTTAGAAATTAATAATAGCTTTAGGTATGCAATTAAAATATTAATTTTTAATGAGGTTATATTCCAAGTGATTGTGGGAGGTAAATTCCTTCTACTAGATATTGACACACAAGAGGATTATCGCATTGGAAAATATCACAAAACAAAATAGACAAGGACCCTCTCACTGTGCATTATTCCTCACGGAGGATGAGACTACAAAACCTCTTTTTTCTAGCATGTGATTATGCTCAATCAATATGGGATGATACTACAAATGAAGTAGGGAAAATTAAAACACTTTCTTATGCTTGGTGCAATTTATTATTTCATTTGAAAAATTACTACCTAGGATCCTTGCATATCAAACCTAACCTAACCATAATATGGATGGACCTTCCCAAATAAGTTTGTTGGAAAATTTGGCTAGCTTGAAACAAGATGATACTTAGTGCAGAGGTCGCTCATCTTAGGCATACAACCATCAAAGCTATATGTTTTTTGTTTGAATCTCTTTCTTCTCATGAGATGCAAGTATTTAAACATGAATATCTTATTGTCCTGCATAAAATTTATTGGGTAAGAGATCTTGTATTTGAGATCCCCCCTTAGTTCAAATCTATATTCTATAAACTAGTAGAAATTAGCTTAGAGACCAAATTTACAAGATTATGACTTTTGGGGCTTGTTAAACTATCACAATTTCTTTAAACTCTTCTTTAATGGAGCCTCCGAAGTCAATTTAAGGATGGAAGGACCGTGGGGGAAGGGGGGGGGGTGAGTTGCATATGCCCTGATAGACACATATTATTAACTTATTTCTATTCCCTCTATATAGGAACATATATCTTAAAATCACATCGAATTGAAAATGTAATGTTGATGTAGTAGTTGTGTGAGGAATCCTCACCAAGTCGGCCTCAAAAAATATAATAATAAATAATGATTATTGTGCATAATTGTTCATTCTATCGATGATCATGAGAAGTAGTTGGAATCTAGTTGGATTCATGGCAAACTCTAGAAGTGGTTAGAGCCTTTTAGTCCCAAAGTACATGATCAACTACTCAATTTACTTCTAAGTATATAGAGAGAATTAGTGATAGCTGCAGAGGAATATATCCTTGAGTCCGAGATGAGGATCTTAGACCATTATACCACATATTCGTATTGGAGGTGTGGCTAAGACCTAATGAGATATTCCTCCTTTAAGGGAAGAACACAGTTGAGATCCTGATTAGATATAACATGATGGACTGTGAGTACATGTCTACACTGATGGTAACAAATATAAGTGATGTTGTTTTTTTATTCATATTTGGTGGATCCCACTGTATAGGAAGTTGAGAGGATGCTTGATGTACCTGGTCATCACTAGGACAGATACTTGCAGTAATGAGATGTGCTTATTTTATCTGTGATGGTTGGTGTTCATATTGGAACCTGAAATGAAACATCATATAGGCTAATGGACTAGCCTATAAGGAGATATAGAGGGAGAGTATGATGCTTAGATGTAGAGGGATAAAGGTTCTCTAGTACAGAGGGTTGAGATGTGATGAGATTGAAAATTGATGTATGCAACATCAAGCATACATTGTCCCAGTATTAGTCACATGACTTCGCTAAGGGTAGATGAGTCAGAATGGGGCAGTGAATCATCCGAAACACTATTTGATAGAGTGGGGAGAATATTCCCTAAATGACTAAAAATGGGACCATACCTTCTCCTGGTAAATCTGTGATGGAGTGGGGATATTAGTCCCATGTTGACTCGCTCGTTGAGAGGGAAGGATGATTTTATAGTGAAATTCTCTCAAACACTTTGTGATTGAGTGGGGAGATCTCTTGGACACCCTGTGAAGGGGTGGAGAGACCACTGCATTTTCTCATACACTCTATGATGTTGTGGGGATATCTCTTAGACACCCTATGAAGGGGTGGATAGGTCATTGCATTCTCCCAAACACTTTGTGATGGAGTGGGGATATCTCTAGAACACCCTATGAAGGGGTGCATAGGCCACAACATTCTCTCAGACGCTCCATGATAGAGTGGGGATATCTCTTGGACAACTTGTGAAAGGGTGGAAAGTCCATTTCATTCTCCTGAACACTCTATGATTGAGTGGGATATCTCTTGGACATCCTGTGAAGGGATGGATATGCCAACACATGCTCTTGGACACTATATGATTGAGTGGTTATATCTCATGGACATCATGCGATGTGATGGAGAAATTTAGTGCATTATCCTAGACATTGTTAAACAGAATGGGGATATCTCTGAGACACCCTGTGATGGGGTGTAGAGGCTGGTGCATTCTAATGCATACGAGTGCATACTAGTGGATATTACATGTAGGCTCTCCAATGGAATGGATTGAGATGGTTTATGTGGACCCACCAATGTACTGGGTTGAGTTTTTGAATCCTTGATAGAATAACTTGAGTTGTTACATTTAGGTTCCCCAATGGCTAGGATTGAGTTGGTGCATATTAACTTCCCGGTGGACTGGGTTGAGTTGTTAACACTTCTCGATGGACTGATATTATGTTGGAAGAAATTGCATATGATAAAGAGATGTTAGAGATCATTTTTATTTACAATTGATATCCATATGTGTTCTAGTATGATGATTCTTCTTTGGATAAGAGGGAGTGTTGATGTAGTAGTTTTGTGAGGCATCCTCACCAAGTTGGCCTTAGAAAATATAATAATAAACAATGATTATTATGCATAAAAGACAAATCAGACCAGATTATGTGTGCAAGTTGTAGACTCCAGTTAAAGTGAACAGGAAAACATAAATTCAACTATAAATAACAAGGTGCCTCACTCATTTTCACCCAACTAAGTTCAATCCACTCAAGGAAGTAGTTCGCTACCAGCTAGAAGAAGTATTTTCCAGGGTTCCCTATCTTTGGAGGAGTTTCTCCTTTGTTCTTGGGGTTTATATTATTCTATATATTATTACTATGTATTAGGATGTATGTTTTACTTTGAACTAAGATCTCTATCACAGGTTTGTTGTGTTTTATCCCTTGTGGTTTCCAAGGTCAAAATATTGTGTCTTTTATTTCTATGTTTGGTTGTTCTTTCAGTGATCCTACTATATATTATACTACATATAATTTTTGAATTATACTAGTACCTTTAAAAAATATTAGGTAAACCTTTAGGGTGGGTCTTTCCAACCCCCCCCCCCCCCCCCCACAAAGTCCTATTGGAATTTGGGGCCGAGGGGGATCTTTCCAACACCCCCCCCCCCCGAAAAAAAAGTCCTGTTGGAATTTTGGGGGTGGATTTTCCAAAAATCCCCTCAAAATTCCTGTTTAAATTTGGGGGGGGGGTTCTTTCCAACCACCCCCTCCCCCCCCCCAAAAAAAAAGAAGTCTGAGCATGGGGGGGTTAAAAACCTACCCCCAAAAGTCAAATTATCAGGACTTTTGAGGGGGTTTTTTAATGACCACCACCAAATACCTAAAAACAATTGTGGGGTGGAGGGGGGTTCTAAAAACTGCATTCAAAAACACCTTTAGGGGGGGTCTTTCTAAACTCTCCCACTCCCCAAAGTCCTGAGAATTGGACTTTTGGGGGGGAGGTTGAAAACCGCCCCTAAAAGTCTAGAGAATTGGATTTTTTTGGGGATGGGGGGTTAAAAATAGGCCCCAAAAGTATTGAGAATTGGAATTTGGGGGCGGAGGGGTAGAAACCGCCCCCAAAAGTCCAATTTTCAGGACTTTTGATGGGGGATTTTAAGAACCGCCCCCAAAGACCTAAAAACATATTTTTTGGGGGGGCGGTTGGGTTTAAGAAAAACCGCCACAAGACAAAACCTCCCCCAAAAGTGTATTTTGTTGTAGTGTTTCCTTTACATCATCTTGTTGACCCCTTCAAAGTAAAAACAATGGAAATAACAACATCTCAACAATATTTTGCAAGGAGCTCATCTCAGCTTCCTTAAGTTTTATTGGCTATCTCATGACTCCAATCTTCCCTTCTATGACTGGGGAGAAACTTCTACAAATATAGAACATGCTCAAACTAGTGGATTAACTCTCAACTCCAATAAATTGCTTTGGTACCAATCCATTGGATTGGGACAACATATTGTTTACACAACTACGACTTGTAATTACTTAAATAACACATACATATCTATGGCTCTAATACACACCAATAAAATAAGAAAAATGATCTTCTTCTATTTAGATAGAAAAATATCTTTACAACCTGCTATGCCACTCAGACTTCATACCTACAAACATGTCTTAGACTAGTTCAAGAACTTTCCCTCATTAATTGAACTACCTAAATCTATTTATGACTATCACATCTACTGTCAAAGCTTGTACATCGGACAAATTACTTCGGTTAGTAATACATTGACTAGTTTACTTATGTCTGATAATAACTTGATTCAATGATTTGATAACTATACGAAGGGAGGAATTAACTATTCCTACCAACCCTCTATATTCAGAGGCACACAATGCATTCAAATATAGCCCTGAAATGTGTATGAGTGGGTTGGTTCCATCATGAACTAAAAGAAATTTTGTTCACCTGATCTTTATCATTTCAGGGAATCAATATTACACAATCAAAACATATCAATGCTTTCAATGGCTCCTTCATGCATTATTACTAAAGGTTTCAATCTCCAAAGGTCTACCAGTTGTTGGGATTAGGGCAGACCCAGGTTCTATACTTTTGTCTTCACACCAACAAAAGACCCACAGTGTTGGCCCTTTCGGCAACAACCTGCGAACAGGTTGCAGTCTCACCCGAAACAGCTATGGGGTGCCACAGAATCAGGTTTCTGCAAGCAGAAGAGGGATATTACTGTACCTTTAGCCTTTAACAAATAATAATCATACAATACAGAGCTTCAACATTCACTTATATAGCTTCGCAGTTAGATAAACAAACAGTGTCTTGCTTAACCCTTAACTGGGAATTCACAGCGAAGTTAGGAATTAGCAATGATCTTACTTATCAGTTATTTACTTATCAATGCATAAAATAACAAAACAGCACGACACAAAGAACACCAGATATAACGTGGTTCACCCCCAGTGTAGGGGCTACGTCCACAGAACTGTGTTTTATTCACCTCTTTACAAAAACCACAGTTCTGATCTGCGCACTCAGCTGCAGATCCCTTCAATTCCTCAAAACTACACACTTAGCTGCAAATCTCTACACACACAACTGCAGATCTTCTTAATCACCCAAAAACCCTCTATGCACACAGCTGCAGAGGTCGTCCACGCACACAGCTGGGACTTAACCTTTCTTACAAACTAGCCTTAGCTTCGCATCAATTCATCTTACCTCAAAATCCTAAACTGACTCCTTTACAAGAGTGTTTATTTATACAGTGCACTTATTACAAAACCATGGGTTTAAACCATGGGCACCCTGAACCCTAAACCTTGGACTTAAACCATGGGTTTATTACAAAAAGAGGGCTTTGACTCAACCCCGACACCCCTAAGACTATTTTGAGTCATAACTCCGCTTACAAGCTTCCACAAAAACCGCGGAGTTACCAAACTTAAGGACCGTTAAGGTGCGCGCCCCAACAGGCCCCTAAGACTCACCAGTGTCCCATCCCAGGACACTCTGCTATTTATCTGGTTGGAGAACTTTGTTGGCGAAGATAGTGAACTGCTTGTTGAGGCCACGCATGATATTGTCGGCTGCTTGCTCTTTCTCCACCAACTCCTGCAATGCTGCTGCTGATGCTTTGCTGGCCTTTTCCTATGCAAATGCATCATATTCCTTCATAACTTTAAGCTGGCTGTCGATAGCAGTACTCAATTCCAAAGCCTCGCTGACAAGTGGCTGCATAGAATTTTCCAACAATGTTGCTTTCGCTCTACATGACTCAATTTTCTACTAGAGTTCATTACTTTTCTTTACCTTGAGCATTTTTTGCATAGGAGGCAGAGTCTTAATTTCCACTTTTACTACATCCAGCTCTGTCTATCACTGCTTGATAGTTTCTTGCAGCTGTCCTACTTCTGGATGTTCCTGCAGGGTTGTCCATGCCTCGACACTGTCTTCTAGCAACTTTGCTGCGCTGCTCACGCTATCTGAGATTTTCACTGCTGAGGACTGAATGTCTACGTGGCGCTGCTCGTTGACCTCTGGTGGGCTCTTCGGGATGATGCAAAGTTGAAGCTCCGCAATCTGAGCCTCATGTTCTGCTTTGAGCTTGTCTATTTCACTGCAAGACTGTTGTGCGTAGTCTTTCAGCTTGGCTATTCGTTGCTCTAGCTCTTCCTCCAGCTGCACCTCGAAGTCAGGGAAACGTCAACATGCCTCATCCAAGACCCATACCAGTGTAGCCTGCTTACGTTCTGCATCCCTCTTCCTCTACTCTGCCTCCTCCAACTGTGCTGCAAGGCTATAATTGTGCTTCATGGTATTTTCCAACTGTATTTGTGAGTAGTGGTGTCGTGCTTGGATTTCCTTCGCAATAGCTGACTGGCAGAGATGTAATTCCATCATGGACATCTTGGTGTAATCTATTCCAACTATCATGTTCATCTCTGCCCTAGACACTGTGTCGGTTATGATGAGGGCTGCACTTGACACTTGTCCCCTGTTTTCTCTAACTGGCCATTGCCTTGTGTCTGGCTACGCAGTTACTGGGGCACTGCTTGTTGCAGCGCCAATCGCTGATTTTTCTACTAACTCCTTCAGCTCCGAGATTCGGTTTTCTACGCCGATGATGGCATCAAGATGCGTAGCTGCAAACTCTGACCATTTCTTGGTGAGTACTTCTGTTGACTTTGTTAGGGCCTAATCAAGCTCCTCACTTGTCAAGGTGGGCTCTTCATCGATATTCTTGTCCTTCGACGCTTTCGTTTTCTTTTGGGACTGAAGTGTGGTGACTTCCTCTGCCTCTGGCGACTTGCGCTTATCTGGCTGATTAGGGTCTGAGACAGTTTTGACCGAGTCTTCTTCTTCTTCTTCATTTCCACCATCTCCACCCTGGTCGCTTTGACTCTGCTATGACTCAGTTTGTTCTTCGTTGTCCTCTCGGGGGTCTTGCTACTGCGTCTGACTAGGGCCTGGGATGTCAGGTTTTGTCCCTGCGTCCTTCAACCATTTCGCTGGCCACTGCCGAACTATCGTGAAGATGTCATCTTTGGTCACTACATATGGTAATTTAAACCATTGATGCTTTTTGTCTGCACGATCTTGGATGAAGAGATGATGTATATCGGCCCTGAAGTTGGCTGCACCGTCATACTGAGAGAATGGATCATTAGTGAGCCGCGGTGTTTTCAGGATCTCATAGGATATGCTCATGGCGTAAAAGGCGAACACAGTGTTCGTCATCTACTGGGATTCTTTGTCCTGCGACACCCAGAGAGATGCATACCTTACTGCACCCGGCATGCTTGGAGGCACATCAATAAACTGCACCTCAGTAGGTTCTTTCCATCTGACCAGTGCAATAAGTACTATAAGCCATGAATAATGAAAGGGTCTACCTTTTTCCTACGCATCGTGGGCATCTTCAAGGAATTCCTTAGAAATGTACGCTGCCCAGTTGTAACTGTAGCCTTCCGCACAATTCGCAACAATACGGACAATCGGTGTGGGTACTTCGTTTGGTCTGCACTTCCTCATTAATTTGCAGGCTAAGAGCTCCACTGCAAATTGAATTTTTTGATGCTGAATGGCCGAGGTGTGATATCCTCGCTTCCCTTTCGTCAGCCTGAAGCATTCCTTCATGCTCTATGCGAGCTTCATATCTTCATGTTTTCCCAAAAACTCAATGCTAGGGTCAAGCCCTTCCTTCGACAAGCCCGTAATCCGGTGAATGAGTTCTCCATTGATAGTGATTTTATGGTTTCCTATCCATAGGTTCCCATCATGCACCAGTTCCAATAATTGCTTAACCACCACGGTCACCTACGTGCTACGACCAAAGTGGGGAACATCAAGCATCTTCAACAAACCAACTTTGTCCAAGATGACAACCCACTGTTTCACTTCTAGTAGTGTCGCACCAGTCTCTGGATATTTGACGAAGTGAAAGTAAGTTCCCGGGGTGAACTGTGGAAACTTCCCATTATCATTCGTATCGTGGTCTACACACTTAAGCCGGTCTATTTTCCCTATCATGGTCCCAACCAGCTGCACACCCGGTGGCAGCGAAGGGGTGCGTAAAGTGAACTTCTTTGTCTGCTGAGGTAGCTAAACTCCTGGTCGGACCAGCTGGAGATATGGTGGACGTTGCGAGGCAACGTTCTCATCCCCTTCAGGTGGGATCACTGCAGAACTAGATGGATTCATCATGGGATCCTCTGGTGTTTGCCCTGATTGCTTGTGTCTATCTTCGTTCCACTTAGAACGAACTTCAGGATTAAATTTTTTCCTGGTAAAGCGTGTCTGCAGGGGCTAAGTCGGTGTTGGGGGATTCTCTTAGCCGGGTGTAGACAGAAGTGGGTGGCTGAAAAGGTGCAGCAGACTCCCCTATTCAAATTCTCTCACTAAGTTCTAAATCTCGCTATCAGCTGACATGGACGCAATTGTAAAACTCAAGAAAATGTAAAATGCGAACATCGTGGGTGTGGGTGTCTTCTTATAGAATCCATCCACGAAACCTGTCATAACTGTGCATTGATGATACCAAATCTAACAAAGATCTTGTCCAAACGGCGGTAGATTTTCCATGATCTCATTAATATAGGCAGTTAATACAGGTAGGGTACCGGCGCCACCAATTTTGATTTCTCCCAACGGTCGTATTTTAAGCTTCGACAGATCTTTCCTTCTTCGGCACAAGTAGTAACTCTGGCTGCGCCATAATAAGGACTTTTGACACTTCCTGATACCAGCTTCAACATGGCTGCGAGCTTCAACCCATAACCGAATGTCTTCCACCGTCTCAATGATTCCTTTCATTCTTGAGAACTCTATCAGAAATAGGTCCTGATATTCATGGAGAAGTTGGGTCACTTTGCTCACCATTTCTGCATCCCAATAATCTCCAATGGTAGCATACTTAGGCTTTTCTTCTGATCCAATGTTTACTGTCTACGTCTTCAAGGGCTGAGTCACTTCAGGTGCTTTGACTGCTGGTTCGTGTACTTCGCGGTGTCCTTCTAACTCAGGAATGTCAATGTTGCGTGGATCGTCATCCTCGTCAATTGCGAGGTTATAACATTCTACTGCATTAGCTTCTTTTTCCTTCCAATCAGGTCGGTATTCTGCTACTTCTTGACCATCAAACACCTTAGTATGGATCAACCTAATAGCTGCATCTAAAGCTGTACAAACTTCATTAATAGAAAATGTAAGCACAAAACTATCAACAAGAAAATCCCAACTTATAGTATCCTAGTGAAGCTCAGCCTCCGCATACCAGTTCTTTGCTATAGGTTCCAGAGTATGCACAAACCTATGTACCCACTCTTCTTAAGGTACACGCTCCCAGGCTTCATAGCATTGCTCCAAATGTTCCTGAGGGCTAGTCTTACCATTAAACCTGCTTCGTACCTCCTGGGGCTGATTTCTGAATCTCAGGCGAAGGGACTTGTGACAAGCTTCCCAACTAGGAATGTACTTTTTATGGCCACTCCACCATCTAGTAGCTGTGGCTCTAAATACTGGATCTAGAGTCTCCTTTTTCTGTGACTCTAGTACCTGCTCTGAGAATTGGAGAATAAAATATTCTGGGTCTGTCAAGCCATCATAAGTAGGTAGAACTCTTGTCTGCGAGCCAAGACACCTAAGGGACTTGGTAATTCTTGCAGATCGGTGTCCATGGAGTTCATAAAGTCTATTCTGCCAATTCTCTAAACCATCATCTGAATCCATCATGCAGGAGCTGTCACACTGCCAATCCATTATACCTTCGGCAGTAGGATCAACATAATCTTCTTCCTTAGCTGCGATGTTGTAGATATGATCCAAAACATCCTGATCTTCATCTCTTAGTGGTTCTGTGTACCTTTCTCCTTGAGAAGGTTCCAATGGTACTATGACTCTCAAACCTTTCCCTTCAAAAGTCATCTGTCTCTGCTTAAGGTTAACGACTGCATTATTGTCTAGTGCCCACTCAATACCTAGAAAGGCTAGATAGGGGTTGCTGTCATCAATTATATCAATGACTTCAAAGTCTGATAAAGTACAAATTCCATCAATATCTACGGGGACACTCTGGAATCTTCCTAGGGGCACAATCTTCTGCTCATTGGCTAATCTCAACTGTATAGGGGACCATTCAAGGGTAGGTTTTCCCATTTGTTCCCAGGTCTAATTAGTTAAAACATTTACTTCTGATCCTAGGTCCAAGATGACATCAGTCATGTCATACTCTCCTATCTGAGCATGCAATCTCATTTCTCTTCCCGTTCTTCTGAATCTATTAACAATTTTTTCCTTACCAGAGCTTCGCTGAGGTTTGCAAGAAGTAATAACTTTCTGCATCTCATTTAAAGCATTCTGATTTCATAAGAGCTTCATACAACTCTGTAAAAAGGAAGACAGTGTACTTACTTTATCCATCGAAGCTTCTTGAGACTGTGACTGATGCTGATGTAGTTGCACAGGTGCTCTGATGTGCTTGGATCAACAAGGTCTTTTTTGCCTTCCATAAAGGTCTGTTTTTCTCTTCCCACATCAAAGGTTGGAATTTTCTTGGGGGCCTTACGAACCCAAGCCTTGTCAGGTTGTTTCTCCTTATTCTGCACTTGCGTCGTAGCTCCACTCCTGGTAATGACATTAATGGTTGGGATAGGTCTTTGATCTATAGCAATCATCTGAATATTCTAGGTAGGAGCATTATTTATTTCTTGAATCTTGGCGATCAGCTGCAGGCACTGCTCAATGACATGATCTACTGCTTTGCAATATCGACACATCGTAGTTGGGTTCCAACAATCCCTAGCTAGATGTCCGGCCTGGTTACAGTTATAACACACAACCTGGCCTCATCCTCTTCTAGCCATACCACCACGACCACGACCTCCATAACTACCTCTACCTTATGCATTACCACGGTAACCATATCCATCATTGCCTTATCCATCATTTTATACCCTATAGGAATCATAGGTTCGTTCTCTCATGAGGTCAAAGCTGCGACACTCATCTTCATTGTGTCCAACTGACTTGCAGAACTTGCAATAGGGGTTCTTAGTTACTTGCACATACCTCTGTAGCAGATAGTAGGCTTCAGGTCGATGCTGACCAATTGTTTTACAGATTTCACAATATAGAACTTGAGGGTTAAACGGGTTTGGTGCAGCAGTATTCATGTAATTTCTTACAGCAGGACACTGTTCCTTGTCGTGACCTTCTGTTCGACATCGTTTACACCAAACCTCTTCTCGACTGGTTTTCCCTTTCTTCATATCGCGAAGCTCCAGAGCCATTGCTGCCAACTGCGCTTGTATTTGAGCTATCCCAGAATTATCTTCGACAGGAGCCGTTTCAAGCTTCATAGCAATTCCCAAAGCCTCTTATTGATCAGCAACCTTCTGTTGCATGAGGGGCGTCTTGATATGCAGCAACAACGTGGCAATGAACCATTCCTTATGTTGTGCTGGTCTAATAGTGAAACTAACTTGATCTAGCAGAACTTTGAACCACTGATCAAAGTCCCAAACTGATTCTCCTCGCCTCTGTTGAATCTCTTTCAGTTCAGTGATACACTATGACTCTAATTTAGGTTTCTTGAACTCTTTAATCATTGTTGCTTTAATATCAGCTAAGACATGGTTCTGAGTACTAGAAAACTTCATGAACCAGGTCAAAGCTCGGTCTCTAAAAGAAGTAACGAGTTGCGCTCTTCTTACATCTTGATTCGTGATGTTCTTAGCAGTCCACACTGCTTCATATAAGAACTAGAACTGTTCTGGGTCCTCTAATCCAGTTCCCTTGAAAACAGGGAGCTTAATATCATCATTCATGTGGGCCATAGTGGATCTAGGGGAGGGGTGGAACTTACTGGAGTAGACTGACCTACGACAGGAATACTCAAGCTAGGGTTACTTTCAGACTGCGACGAATTCTCAGGGATAACAGGTCTTTGCTATGGGGTTACCGGAGGGTTTCCAACAGAAGGGGTTTCTGTGGGCTCAGAGTTGGCTGGACTTACGGGGGTATACTCGGTATTCTGACCTAGGGTATAGGATCCAAAATTTCTCTTGTACCTTTTGCCACTTTGCAGCAAACCACTTTGCTCGTCGAAGTCACTTTCACTTGCAAACATAGGTTATTAATACTAAATCTAATAGTTTGATTCAATGAGAAATATACCTTTTTCAGCCAATAGCATTTTAATTCTCAAACTAAATGAAGTCAAGTACTTACCCCTTGGTCCTTTGAAAAACTGTCGTTCGGCTTCACTGAAGGAAGTACTTGTGTCGATGGCAAACTTCGTCACAAATGCTTCAAGGGTTCGCATTGTCTAGAAATCAATAGCTCGAGATATCTCATTGTTCACCCTTTTCAATATATTAATTCTTGCGGGGGTCCAATCAGGAAACTGACCTTCTTGGAAGTTTGTCCTTATCTCTGTTAACCTGGATAACCACTGGTGCAAATCTATGTGGATACTACCAAAGAAAATTTCATAAACATCAGAAAAAACATACCTTTGTAAAAATTCATTAGCACTACGACGCGGATCTTTGCTCTCGTGTTCAGCAAATTTTAGATACGTCTCGTCAATCCAATTTCACTAAGGGTCTCCAAAACATAGCCCTCTAAGTACGACGTAAACCCCTCTTGAGCAGATACTGAGTTCAACCGGAAACGGAACCAATTTGTTGGACTTAGGGCAAACCCGGGTTCTATACTTTTGTCTTCACACCAACAAAAGACCCACAGTGTTGGCCCTTTTGGCAACAACCCACGAACAAGTTGCAGTCTCACCCGAAACAGCTATGGGGTGCTGCAAAATCAGGTTTCTGCAAGCAGAAGAGGGATATTACTGTACCTTTATCCTTTAAAAAATAATAATCATACAATACAGAGCTTCAACATTCACTTATATAGCTTCGCAGTTAGATAAAAAAATAGTGTCTTGCTTAACCCTTAACTGGGAATTCAGAGCGAAGTTAGGAATTAGCAGTGATCTTACTTATCAGTTATTTACTTATCAATGCATAAAAGAACAAAATAGCACGACACAAAGAACACTAGATATAACATGGTTCACCCAAAGTGTAGGGGCTACATTCACATAACTATGTTTTATTCAACTCTTTACAAAAACCACAGTTCTAATCTGCACACTTAGCTGCAGATCCCTTCAATTCCTCAAAATTGCGCACTTAGCTGCAGATCTCTACGCACACAGCTGCAAATCTTCTTAATTACCCAAAAACCCTCTGCACACACAACTATAGAGGTCGTCCACGCACACAGCTAGGACTTAACCTTTCTTACAAACTAGCCTTAGCTTCACATCAATTCATCTTACCTCAAAAGCCTAAACTGACTCCTTTACAAGAGTGCTTATTTATACAGTGCACTTATTACAAAACCATGGGCTTAAACCATGGGCACCCTAAACCCTAAACCCTAGACTTAAACCATGGGTTTATTACAAAAAGAGGGATTTGACTCAACCCCGACACCCCTAAGACTATTTTGAGTCATAACTCCGCTTACAAGCTTCCACAAAAACTGTGGAGTTACCAAACTTAAGGACCGTTAAGGTGCGCGCCCCAACAACAGTGGTGGGTATGAAGCATCTGGAAGGGAAAGTGCAGATGTTGGTGACTGATCCTCAACAAGATTTTATAAACCACCATAAAATAAATTTATTTTTTCAATCCTGCTTATATGGTAAAAAACAAAAATACTAAGCCAATTCCCTACTAGACAAGCCTATTGTCGTACAATGTGAGTAAACTAAAAATAGTAGGTTAGATAGTAGAGATAAGAATGAAAGCAAGTAATGGGAAATCTGTAATGAGAGATATTCATGAAGGAATTTTCAATCCAATAGAAGAGATCAGTTCTTCCCCCTCAATTTGGTTAACCAAAAAAGGATTCAAATATTTTCAAAGTGAAAGAGTTTGGCCTAAGAAATCTTCTAGGAAGGTCATGGAGACCACTGCTTGTGCACATGCAGTTCCTTTAGTTCAAGGATCCTTGAACTTAGAATTCATTTTGTTTACTCAAATATTAGAAAATCATAAATAAGAGACTAAAATGAGTGTTTATTAGTAAATGATGTTTTACCATTTGTTTATCCATTTACAATGATCAAAGAACTTGGTTTGGATCCATATTTCTAGAGTACAATAAGGACCAACATAGGTATGATAAAATTTCAACAATGTTGCAAGCGATGTGTGGGTTGTAGGCATAACTCTTTTCCTAAAATCTATTATGCATTATTGTTCATTTGTGAGTCATAGCATCAAGCTAAATTTAAGAAAAACGCCTAATTTATAACTTTATTCTATTCATGCATCCAAATATTACACTTGTAGAGGAAAGCAACATATCTTATGCAAATATTCATATAATGGACTAAATTAAAGTTCTTGGAGTAAGAGGGAGAACAACTATAATTTCCAATATGGATGTTAATTCCTATAATGATGTGTTCTCCATTCATAGCAGATATAGTATCATCTTTGTTGTGCATCTTGTTTACCGATATATGACGAAGAAGAAAAAATATCCATTGGCTTGCAATAAATATTCATGGATTCAAATTATTGGGAACCCTTATTTACCAATCTCACATGATTGCATGCACATAAAACACAAGTGAAGGAAATGTGACTAGATTTATCCGTGCTTCTTGAAAAATAGAAACAATTCAAGGTAATATTCATCATTCCATATGTTCCATACTATGCAATCGTTGCACTACATATTTTGAAATTTATTTTAGGCATGTTATCAACAATTGGCATGACCACATTTGATATACATATTTATAAGTGTAGTCCCCCAGTAACATCTGACTGAAATCCATTATTAATTATGTAAGCATAAATTACCCTGCCCTGCTTCAAAGTTGCTAAATGAGCACATGTTGGGATCAGACATAGTACAATGATTGGGTTAGGTTTCATATCCATTAGTTGTATTTGATGAAATAACATCAATAACTCATGAGCATGTCCAAATTGATCATACCCAACAATCATTGCATTCCACAAAGTACATCACATTTCAATGTTTTGTCATACAATTGGGATGCCATATCCACACCATTTCATTTGGACTACATAGTTGTAAGAGAGTAGTGAATAGTAACATATGAATCTACTCTATTTCTAACTATGGATGTTGTTACCTTTCTGCAAATATCCCAACTCAATACATGCCAAAAAAGCACTCACAATAATGGCCCTATTAGGATTTAGATTAGTCATTTATGTTTGTTGAAAGAACTAATGCATTAACCAAAACAAAAAACTTCTTGGTTAGGATCCTTGCATTTATCGAAAGGTATAAATACAATATTATAACGACACTAAACGAAAGTAACATTTTCATATATGTATCATAAAGTCCACTAAAAATTTGATTTAAAAGAAAAATTTTATTGGTCAATTGATAAATAATAATAATAATAAATCTCTCAGGCTTCCAATACAAGGAGTGATTTGGGAGTGATTAGGGATGGTCACTCCCTTAGCACTCTCAAATCACTCTCGAGATAAAACATATTGCTACCTCAATGCTCCTACGATCCTGGTGGATTTCTTCCCCTCTTTTACCTATGGAAACCAAGAAAATACTCCATTTATTTTATTGGATTAAAAAACTTTCTCTATTTTCTCTCATTATATTTCTTATTTCATTCAAAATATTGTTTAGATTTAAAATGCTATTAAATCAATAAAGAAAAATTCTCTTTGTCCTAATTTGTACAACATTCAAATAAGATGGAAAATTTGTACAGCATTTAAATAAGATTACAAAATTAGAAAAGTCTAAGAAAACAAAAGAGAGACTCCGATTTAGAGTCGTGGGATGATGCATGAAAAAGATTTGTGGGTTAATGTGTGTTTGTGTGTGTTTTAAGATATCCAATTTCAATATTTTATTTTCCTCTAACAAATGTTGGGGACATGGTAATATTTGAGATACTCATTCAACTTGTATTTGGTTGAATCTCCCCAAATATGATATGGTATACTCATAATAATCCAAGATTATATCCACAAGAATATATAATCGTTTTACTCAACACTTGCAGATGTTTCAGATACAATGTACTGTATATCATCTTGACAGAGGAAACAAAAATATTCCCTAAAACTTATAGATCAAAATGTAATGAAACAAACTACTTCAATTTGAATCAAAACCTCATTTCTTTAAAGTTGAAATTCAGTAGCATTTTGGCCTATATTCTTTTACAGACAATCTAAATATCTAATTCTTGGAAACAACTTCTTGTGTTAATTTTTCTTTTAGTTTAGAGTATTCAAATAAAATGCAATCCTAAATAATTTATTTTAAAGTTTAGATATATTAAAAATATTCAAACCTCACAGCATTAGGGCACTTCCTTGTTCTTCTTTCTATTTTATTTACTAGCTATTTCACATAAGAATTTGTCAAGCACTTGTATTAATGAAGAAAGTTCATGGAATTTTGCAGAAATATAGTTATGTTTAAAGATGTTCTTGTTCTAATTAAATGTAATATATAGAAACATCATATCCATCATCAAAACACTAAATTTTTTACTCATCACAAACACTGACAAACACTTACCTAAATTGAATGCTCAATTCAAAAAGTTCAATTGAGTCTACGCCTACGTTTATTAATTTCAACTTGCAATCCCTTAAACAATCCATGCATTACAAAGAAAGTAAGAACATTGCAAACTTTTTTTCATCACTCAAATGGCAAGACATCACATAAGTTTCTAGATATCTTCCCACATTAAAGAACACCATAAACATCTTATAGAATGTCAAATTAGGTTGTTTACAGTGGAGTTATAACCATCATCAACACCCACATAAGAGCTTTGGTCTTCATCATTGAGATTATGTTGTAGTCATAATGATCCCATCTTTATAAAATATGGTAACCCTCTTTGTTTAGAATTTTTCAATCATTTGGTTGTTTTCTTATCCTTTTGATAAATTTGATTTTGTCTCACAACCACTAAAAAAAATGCATGAGATCTAAAGCAAAACAGTTCTTCATTAACAAAATTCCCAAGTCTTTGATGTATTCGTTAGACAAACAAAAGTCAGTAGTTCGAGTTAGATACAATCATATCCCTATTATACTTCCCCATTTTCTATTCCTGACTTTATATTTTATAATTTGTGGTAGTTAGGAGTCAATGGTTATTTAATAAATTTAATGTTTGAGGACCAACTTTCTGAATCCGATTTTTTGAAAGTCGGAAGTTGGAAATAAAATTTGTGATTTTTGAATTTGTGCTCCAACTTGCGACGCCCGACTTTACTATCCAAGATAATATATGAATTCAATATTTCGTACATTATTAACTCTCACTATCTCTAGCCTACTTCAATGTCCAACTTTTACAACTACTTTGACAAGCAGGAATCAGAGCATTACTAATACATATGTTAAACCCTGACTTCCGAGTCAGCCATTGCCCCTATACGTCAATGCCCCTGTAGGCTAGCCATTGCCCCTATACGTCAATGCACATGTGAGGAAGATCCATATGTTTGATACCCCTCATATTAATTCCATTTCCAGGCACCCACGCTAGCCATTGCCCCTATACGTCAATGCACATGTGAGGAAGATCTATATGTTTGATACCCCTTATATTAATTCCATTTCCAGGCGCCCACGCTAGCCATTGCCCCTGTAAGTCATTTGCACATGTGAGGAACATCCATATGTTTGATACCCCTTATATTAATTCCATTTCCAAGGCACCCACGCTAGCCATTGCCCCTGTAAGTCAATGCACATGTGAGGAAGATCCATTGCCCCTAGTCAATGCACATGTGAGGAAGATCCATATGTTTGATACCCATTTTGTGTTTTTATTTCCACATCTAATCCATTGTTCCACAACTTCTTGAATTATTTTGACATTATCACCCAATGCCATAAATTGTCTACAAATATATCCCTCCATAAGCTCTTTGCAGCGAGAGATTTTGCAAACATATGTATGTTCTTGGTACCATATACACCCATCTGTTTGTTTATTGAAATGATATCCCAACAAGCTGAGTGATTCTAATTTCCTTTTGTGTTCCATCAGATAAGAAGTTGAATATCCTGCATTTAATATCATGAATAATGGTTTTGGGAATCTTACGCAGGGATATCCAGTCTACAGGTAGATTGGTTAATACAAAATTTATCAGAATCATTTTTCCACCCATTGATAACCAATGAATACACTAGTGGCTAATTTTTTCAATAACCAGTAACAATTATTAATATTATACATATTTTTTTTTATTCTAAAACCAAGATATTTGGTGCCTCTCTCCAGAGAGTATAAATTGTAAGGAAGGAAAGATTTATATAGTTCTATTTCTTCCTATGGAATTCCTTAGACCAATATCGATGATTTTATCTTATTTATGATCATTTTGAAGGCCTTGTAGAAAGTCTCAAGTATGTCTTTATAGATGTGTCACTCCCCCATGCGTGCAGCACTAAAAAACATAAGATCATCTACAAATAGTAGATGTGAAATCCTGGTGAGAGTAGAGAGCTTTATGCCTTTAATGTTACCACTGTCTCTACTTCTTTCAGTCAGTTTTATCAACCCTTCTATAATTATGAGAAATAGTACTGGGGATAATGGACAATCTTGCCTTACCCCCTTGCACTTATGAAGGTGCTAGTAGGAGATCCAATGATCAATACTGCGTAGTTGATCGATTCAACACGATCCATTATCCAATTTGTATATTCAAGATCTAAGTCGATCTGTAAGAGAAAGTGTCTGAGAAATCCCCAATCCACTCTGTCATATGCTTTGAATAAGTCCAATTTTAAAGCTACACCTTGAAATCCGTTTATTTTAATGATGTGGAAGACTTCTTATGATACACCAATTGCATCATGGATACAGAGATTCTCCATAAATCCAAATTGTTCCTTCTATATGAATCTTGATAACACAGGCTTAATCCTTCTTGCAATAAGTTTAGCTATGACTTTGTACTTCAAATTGCATAGTGATATGGCCCTGAAGTCACTGAAAATGACAGGCCTAGAATTTTTGGGAATTAATGCAATATATGTCAAGTTAATACCTTGAAACACTTTTACTTTCTTCCTAGATTCTTCCACATCTTTGATTATGTCTTGTCCCGTAATTCCAAAAAAATCTAGAAAGAGTTAAATTGTCCACCCATCCAAACTAGGATTCTTGTATTTTGAAAAACCTTTTAGAATTGATTCTACAACCTCGACGGAGACAAGATGACCAACTATTGTTCTCTCTTGTGGATCAAAGAACCTAGGGAATTTTTGAGCAATGTGCATCTAATCCACGATAGAAGTATCTCCTGGATTAGAGAATAGATTATGGAAATGATAGACTACATATGCCTTTAATTATTTAGTCTCATTCATCATTGATTCATCATGCTTCTTGATTTCCCATACAGTGTTCATTTCCCTTCTATCATTAGCAAAATGATGAAAAAAATGTATTTTGGTTTCCATGGGGTATCCATATAGCACATATATTAAGATGCCACTTTTCCACCTCCATCAAAAAACAATGCATTCTGATGGACTCCACTTTAGACAATATCTCCTGGATGTTTATAGGGAAGGATCCACTTCTTTATATTTCATGTATCGGTTTGATCTCCAGCTCAACTGAAAGATGTTCTAGCTTCATGGTATCTTTTCATTCTCTTTCCTACTTTATGACACTATATTTTAATGAGCGAAGTTTTAGAACCAATCTCTACATGTCCAAGGAATGATCAATCAAGGACAATAATGACCATTCCCTCCTCACCATTTCTCTGAATTCCTTCTTTTTTACCCATGAATCATTGAATTTGAATGGATAAAAATCCTTCTCCCTGGAAATTTCTAATTGCATAAACAAAAGAACGCTATCCACCCATGTTTTTGTTAGATTTTTACCATTAGTCTAGCATTGTATTAGGATCTTTAACTGAGAGAATAACAAGCACAACAATTAAACACAAGAGACAATAAACACAACTTTTTTCCTCTGGGAAACCATAAATGGAGAAAACCCCACAACTTCCTCAAAGATAGAATCAGCACCAAAAGTAAAACCCCAAAACAGTAAGATGATCTCTCGACAGGAGTAACCTCTTTCTTCCTAGCCCCAATGTCTTCTTATTCCTCAGCTATGCGCTACAATTGAGTGTGAGTGAGTGTGTGATAAATGAGAGGCTAGCTCTCTATTTATACTAATTCCCAACTTGACAAAACCCTACTAGGGCCGACTTCACTAGGTGAGTCTAACAACCCTAGTGCCCTGGAACTACAGGGACTTTAACCCTTGACCAATAGGAGGGTTACCCACAATGACTTGACATGACTTGTTTACATTATAGAAACTCCCGATTGGAACATCGGGGCATGACATGACTCAATTACATTACAGACACATCCCGGAATAAACATCGAGGTACAATACATAAGATACATAAGTGAATACATTCCAAAGTTACAATTACATCAACACTCCCTCTTAACTAGGAAGGTATTCTCTCGACACAATTTATCAGCCATTAGAGTAAATTTCAACTCAAAATAGGCCTCCTAAAATGAATTAATAAAATAATAGTTAAAATAATAAAATAATATTTATTAATTTTGGAGGAAGAAAAGAAAAAACTACTTTTTTGTTTGTATTTTTGACATATCTCTCCATGTTTTTACTCAAATTTCGATCAGGAGAGCTCGTTCGATGCAGAATTAAATTCCGCATCTAATGAGTACCCACTCGACATACTTTTGACGGACCCCTCTACCCCAAAAACAAGAAATACCTGAAAAAATGGAATGATGATGTCATCATTCCATTTTTTTCAGGTATTTCTTATTTTTGGGGTAGCAGGGTCCGTCAAAAGTATGTCGAGTGGGTACTCGTTGGATGTGGAATTTAATTCTGCATCCAACGAGCTCTTCCGATCGAAATTTGAGTAAAAACACGGGGAGATATGTCAAAAATACAAACAAAAAAGTAGTTTTTTTTATGATACCTATCCCCAAATTTATATTAAAAAAGTGTTTAAGACCTATATGGTATTTCAAATTTAAAACAATTTCATTGGCTAACACATGATGACATGGAATTTGAATAAAAGTTAAAAGGCCCATTTTGAGTTGAAATTTCCTCTAATGACAAGTCTTCTTCTCTATATCATCTAGATCATCCTTGAGTTCTCGTCATCTTCAAGTCATCTTCATCTGGATATGGATCATCACTCGATCTGGATCATCACTGGATCTGGATCATCACTCAATCTGGATCATCAGTGGATCTGGATCATCACTCGATCTGGATCATCACTGTTGGATCATCATCACTGAAATCATCACGGGTGTTATCTCATGATTCTTATAGTCACAGGAAGTTCCACAAAGCCAGTCCTTTTTCATGTTGGGTGTAGGCTTGGCCTCCATGTAGGTCTTTCTTCAATGCTTATATTTGACCCTAAGTCAGAATGGCCCATCCATCACTTACATCTGACCTTGACTCGTCAAAAAGGTATGCCCATCACTCACATCTGACCATGAGAGAAACTCAATCCCCTCACCATGTCAGAATGGCCTAGCCCTTACATTTGACCATGGAAGGAACCTCATCCTCTCCCATGTCAGAATGGCCCAACCCTTACATCTGACCTACTCGTCAGAATGGCCCCCAGTCCCAGACTGAGCTTTCCTGGTAACTGACCAGGTGCCTCCATTCTCCTAGAGAATGGCATCAACCCTTATATCTGATCAAGTGGGAACCAATCCCTCAATCACATCAGAATGGCCATGTGGTCACATCTGATCATGTAAGACTACATCTTACAGTCATATTTAAAAGGCCCTCAGTCCCAGACCGAGTATTCTTGGTAACTGAATAGGCACCTCCATTCCAAGAATGGCAACAACCCTTATATCTGATCATGTAGGAACCAATCCTATAGTCATATCATAATGGCTCAGCACTGAGATCTAACATGGAAGGAACCAATCCTCTCACCATGACAGAATGGCTCAACCCTTACATCTGACCATGGAAGGAACCAATCCTCTCACCATGTTAGAATGGCTCATAGACTCATCACTTCCCCTTGGAAGGAACCTCGATCTGGAGAACACCAAGCTTCTCCTTGAAGTACTCAAAATTCACTCCGGCTAATGGCTTCATCAACACATCAACTATCTGTAGCTTCACTGCTACCCTCTGCACCATATCCCTAATATAGTGATACTTGATCTCGATATGCTTCGACTTGTCATGGAACACAGGGTTCTTCGACAACTTCACACAACTCTGGTTATCACAACATATACAAGTAGCATCCAACTGAAGATCAAATAAATCATACAATAGCTTCATAAGCCATACTACCTCACAACTAGCTGAACAAGCTGCGACATACTCTGCTTCAGTTGTACTCAGTGCCACACAGGATTGCTTCCTACTAAACCAAGAGATCACACATGATCCCATACTGAAGCAACACCCTGAAGTGCTCTTCCTATCGATTGCATTGCCTGCCCAATCTGAATCAACATAACCCTCTAGGTTAATCTTCTGACTCGCCTCATACTTGAGCCCATAATCAACTGTACCCCTCAGGTACCTCAGAATATGCTTTGTAGCAATCAAGTGAACATGTCTCGGATCTGTCAGGAACTGGCTCAAGGTGTTCACAGAAAAGCAAATATTTGGTCTCGTGTTCATCAGGTACATCAAGGACCCAATCATCTGACGATACATCGTAGCATCAACCGCTTCTGATGAATCATCACTCAATAGCTTTAGGTTTAATGCCATAGGTGTGGTCATGGCCTTGCAGTCCATCATCACAAACCTCTTCAGGATCTCTACTACATACTTCCCTTGTCTAAGGGAGATTCCATCCGCATTCTGCCACACCTCCATGCCTAGAAAATAATGCATCATACCCAAGTCCTTCATTTAAAACTCAGCAGCAAGCTTTCTCTTCATATCAGCAATCAACCCATCCATACCTGTTACAAATAGATCATCTACATACAGTAGGAGCATCATTGGGTTGCCACCTTCAACATTGTAGTAAAGATTGGAATCTGCTTTACTCTTAGTAAAGACCAAACTGGATAGAAAGTTGTCAATTATGTCGTACCATGTCCTGGGTTCCTATTTCAAACTGTATAGGGATTTATTCAATCTACATACATGAGACTCCCTGTCATGTGTCTCAAAACCGAGTGGCTGCTCCACATACACTTCCTCTTCTACTACACCATTCAACAAAGTAGTCTTGACATCCATCTGGTGTATCGTCCATTTCATCACTGCATCCAGAGCAAGTACTGATCTGATGGAAGTGTATCTGGCTACAGGTGTAAAAGTTTCTTCATAATCTATTCCTTCTTTATGGGAGAAACCATGAGCAACAAATCTTTCTTTATATTTTTCTATGCTACTGTCTGCAGCATGCTTGATCTTGTAGATCCATTTGGAATTTACAATCAAATTCCCTTCTGGTCTTGGGACAACATCCCAAACATCATTCTTCATGATCGATTGATACTCTTCAATCATAGCATCCTTCTATTCTTGTTGTTCTGCCGCTTGTTCGTAGTTGGAAGGTTCTTTATCAATGAAATCACATAATAAATCTACATATATGGAGCAGGATCTGGTCCTCTTTCTTTATCTATGATAGTCTTCTGGAGCCCCATATCTTTCCACACCTTGGAAAGCTTCTCATACCCAAGCAGGTTTCCTCTTATGAGGATTCTTCTCGTGAGGTGGATCTACATGTTCTTGAGGTTCTTCAAATTCTCGATCTTCTTTTTGAGTTTCTTTGTTCATGGTTGTATCATGAATTCTGGGTGCTTCTACTTCTTTAGGTTCTTTAGCAGGTCTCTTTCTAGATTTGTTGTAAGCTGAGTCTTCATCAAATGTCACACCCCTGGCGATGTCGATCTTCTTGAATCCTAGGAAGTATATTCTGTAAGCCTTCAAGCTTTCAGAGTATCCCACAAATATACCCTTCTTTCCTGAAGGATCTAATTTTGTCCTCTTCTCTTTTGGAATGTGTATGTACACTGGATAACCAAATATTCTAAGATGGATGACTTCTAGTTTCTTGTCGAAAAAGACTTCTTTAGGTGTCTTATTCTCGAGTACTCTGTGTGGAGTACGGTTCTGTACATACACCATTGTTCTAGCAGCCTTTGCCCATAAATGCATAGGAAGATCTTGATCATGAAGCATAGCTCTTGCAACTTCCATGATAGTTCTATTCTTCCTTTCTGCAATCCCATTTTATTGTGGATTATATGGAGTGTACAACTCCCTCTTAATCCCTTAGTCTTTGCATAAATCTTTGAATTCATTTGAGGTGAATTCTCCGCCATTATCTGATCGAAAGGTCTTGATCTTCTTTTCTGTGTGGTTCTCGATCAAGGCTTTGAATTCCTTGAACTTGCTAAAAAATTCATCTTTCTTCTTCATGAAGTAAATCCATGTCTTCTTAGAAAAGTCATCAATAGAAGAAACATAGTATACATACCCGCTTAGTGAACTTGATGACATTGGTCCACATACATCGGAGTGGATGATTTCCAAGATTCCTTTTGCTTTTCTCTCGCTACTTGGAAATGTCTTATTTGTATTATTTCCTTTCACACAACCTTTGCAGACTCCATCATGTTTTGCTTGTATTTCTAGAAGACCTTCAATAGCTTTTCTTGCAAGTGGTAGTGCTTTGTAATGCACATGTGCAAGCCTTCTATGCCAAATTTCATTTGGCTCTACTATGTCATGGATCAAGGCTTGTTCTGGATGTCCCTTCAATTTGTATAGAACTCCTTCTTGTTTCCCAATCACTACTACATCATTGAAGGTCTTTCCTTTTAGCCACATGAGAACTTGGCCAGCTACAAATGCAACCCTCATGCCTTTTTCATCTAATGCAGATATGGATAGGAGGTTCTTCTTGAGTCCCGGTACAAACAATACATCCTTCATCTTCATGGACTTTCCAGAGTCTAGCTTATAGGATGATTCCCCACTACCTCTTATTGGATACTGGTAGTCATCTCTGAGCTTCACCTTGTGAGTTGATTCATGTTTTGATACTCTCACAAAAGACTCTTTGAATCCCTTCATATGTTTGGAAGCCCCACTGTCTATAAGCCAATCATTGCTTCCATGTGTGATGTTTCCCGTGAGAGCGAAAATCAAAAAATATTCTTCATCACTTGAAGAATCATCACTTTCTTGCTTGTTTCTCTTTGAGGAAGGTTCATCATCTTCTGTAGCATGAGTATGATGTCTTCTCTTGTTGTTTTTCTTCTCGTGAGGGTTTCTTTTGCTTTTAGGACAATCACTGGCAAAGTGTCCTATTTCATCACAAGTATAATATCTGAGTTGAGATTTATTGTAGGAAGAGTGCTTACCTTTAGAATGATGATGATGATGGTCCCTTCTGGGTTTCTTGGATTGAATTGTGAGAGCTTGATCTTCACTTCCCATCTTTTCTTCTCGACCTACTATCCAAGCTTCTTCTTGTGAGCATTCTTCCCAAAGTCTGCTGAACTTGAATAACTTCTTTCTGGCACAAATTCCTTAAATAAAGGAATCCCGTAATCTAGGGAGACCATTCAAGGTGGTTATTACAATCTCAACAGTTTCCACTTCTTCATCTACTACTTCTAACTGTTCCTTGATCTGAGAGACTCTTGTGAAGTAAGACTGGATGGTCTCTGCATTCTGAATCCTCACATTCTTCAACCGATCCCTCGAAAATCATTTTCCTGTTTATGTTCTTTCCTTCAAACAATTTGGTTAGGGCATCAAACGTATATTTAGGTGTTTTTAGGGAGGACACCTGTGGTATGAGGTGATCCTTGATTGAATCAGCAATAATCATCTTTTCCATAATTCTTGTGTAAGGCCTTATCCTCATCTCCCTCTCGAGCTGGAGCCTCCCCGCTGATATAGGAGTCCAACTCATTTTCTTCCAAGACCAGGGAGATCATATACTTCCAGGCTCAGAATTTATCATCTCCCTCAATCTTTTCATCAAGATTCGTATGATGAGACATCTTAACTAAGAACCTCAAATGGAAATACAAAAGATTTAGATCTTACCAGGTCAAGATGTCGGATCTGGATTTGGAGCTGAAATTCTGCAGTGCTAGTTCAGGAGCAGATTAGGGTATTTATTTTACGAAGTTCTGTCCAACCAAATGCTTTGATCTTGATCTATAACTTTGATTTTGAGGAGGATATCAATGCAGGCCTGGGTTCACTGAAAAATTCCACTTCTGTGGAAAGCCCTAATTTCTGACAGCAGTGTCGGGTACAAAACTGAAAAACCTCAGAATTGGATTTTGCTTCGATGGAGATATGTGCCCTAGGGAGGAGAGTTATTCCAACCTTCTTTTGCTGAAAAACTATGGAGAGATATCCACAAACTAGGAAGCGCTAGTTCCCGCAGCTGCATAGTGTCTTCTTCTTAGGTTAGATCTGATACCATGTTATATTTTTAACATTAAGCTAGCATTATATTAGGATCTTTAACTGAGAGAATAACAAGCACAGCAATCAAACACAAGAGACAATGAACATAGTGTTTTGCCTCGGGGAAACCATAAATGGAGAAAACCCCACAACTTCCTCAAAGATAGAATGAGCACCAAAAGTAAAACCCCAAAACAGTAAGATGATCTCCCGACAGCAATAACCTCTTTCTTCCTAGCCCTAGTGCCTTCTTCTTCCTCAGCTATGCACTTTAACTGAGTGTGAGTGAGTGTGTGATAAATAGAGAGGCTAGCTCTCTAGTTATAGTAATTCCTGACTTGACAAAACCCTACTAGGGCCAACTTCACTAGGTAAGTCTAACAACCCTAGTGCCCCAGAACTGGAGGGACTTTAACCCTTGACCAATAGGAGGGTTACCCACAATGACTTGGCATGGCTTGTTTAGATTATAGAAACTCCCGATCATAACATCAGGGCATGACATGACTCAATTACATTACAGACACATTCCAAAATAAACATCGGGGTACAATACATAAGATACATAAGTGAATACATTTCGAAGTTACAAATACATCAATAGTTTTATACCTGCCCATAGAGATGAACAAATTCTCAAGAATTAGAAAGAGATCCAAACATTTCACTATCGCCTCTATGAACAATCTCTTATTCCTCCACGTCAGCATCAAGGTAACTTGCGCAATATCAATAACACCTTCTAAAATAAATAAATCCTTGAAGTACCCCCCATCGGGTCCAAACAATCCCTCTATCCACATATCTATGATTCCCATAGTGTAAAATTTAAATTGCTTCCAATAATAAGCAATGTGAGTTTTAATATGATATCCTCTTTAATATTCTTCCACTAAATCCCCCTATGCAAATAGGTTCCATAGCAATTAACTAGGTTTAACTTCGACTCAAAACCAGTGAAATTCCCTACTAGTAGTATGCCCGTCGCAGTATGGAATGGGACAAAACTACCTTTCCTTGGTTTCCAAGCCGATAAGAGGCTACCAAATAGCCCTCAAGCATCAATGGTAGTCATCTCTCATATTGGAAGTAAAGGACCAAAAAAAGAGTTGCCCTTCTTCCCTGATACCATAGTTTCTTGTACAAAAATGATGTCAGGTTTATTTGTCATAAAAATATCTTGAGGGACATCCTTTTGGATCTCCCTGCATCAAACCCAAATTTTTTTAGAGATAATGATCATTATTTTTCGCTTGCAGGGAATTTATTTACTTTAAGCACCCTGAGATCATAAGTGGGAAGGGAATCCCAAGTATCACCTCCTTAATTTTTCCCATGATTTGTAGACGAAGTTTTATGAGCACTCCTCGTATTTAGAGGGGATATCTCAACAACAACAACACCTTGTAAGGATCCCCTCCTATGAGGTTTCCTTGTTCCAACAGGGTCAAATGTTGTATCCTCCTGAAAGGGTCCATCCGGTAAAATATTTGACCCTTGTTTGGGTATATTCCCAACAAAAGTCAGCAAAGCTATTCTTTTAACCATCTCACTATATGTAATAGGAGTTAGAGGCTTCTAAGAGGAATACCTCTTATAGAAGATTCTATGTTATATATAAAATTTTCTCTTACCCACTTCTAGATAGATCTCCTAAAGAGTGTGAGGCATTCCCATTAATATCTTGAGTTTTAGCCTCCCCACCCACTAAACACAAACATGGATCACATGACTCTTTATGGTTCAGAAGAGAATCTGAAGAGATATGTTGAGTCAACCCTTGTAAACTGACTATATCCTATACCACCTAGATTCTATTTCCTTTACCATCATCCCCCAAGAATATCCTCCCATCTGGCTTGTGTCCCCCAAGGATGTTTTCAAAGAAAAAGAGAAAATGGAAATATGTTCAATATCTTATGAATTGAAAGAATTAAAAATGGTCGGATCCAAGGCTTGAATCTTACCTATGCTATTGGGTATGTCCTTCAAGCTTGAATTAGTGATTGTCGTGTTAGATTTTTAAAATTTAAGCTATATTATATTAGGATCTTATCTGAGAGAATAACAAGCACAACAATCAATCACAAGAGACAATGACTACAATACTAAATATATACAAGTGAATACATTCTGAAGTTATAAATACATCAACACTCCCTCTTAACTAGGAAGGTATTCTCTCGACACAATTTATCAGCACAAGTCTTTTTCTCGATATCATCTAGATCATCATCAAGTCATATTCATCTTCAAGTCATCTTCATCTTCAAGTCATCTTCATCGTCAAGTTATCTTCATCAAGTCTGGATCATCACTGGATCTGGATCATCACTGAATCATCATCAATTCTAGATCATCACGTGATTTGGATCATCACTAGATCATCATCAAGTATGGATCATCACTTGATCTAGAGCATCATTGGATCATCATCAAGTCTATATCATCACTTGATCTGGAGCATCACTGGATCATCATTAAGTCTGGATCATCACTTAATCTGGATCATCACTGGCTCATCATCAAGTCTGGATCATCACTTGATCTAGATCATAACTAGATCATCATTAAGTCTGGATCATTAATTGATCTGTATCATCACTACTGGATCATCATTGGTGCTATCTCAATTCTACTCATCACAGGAAGTTCTACAGAGCCAGCCTTTCTTCATACTGGTTCTAGGCCTAGCCTTCATGTAGGTCTTCATCATCTTCAGCACTTATATCTGACCATGGAATGAACCATGTCAGAAAGGCCCACCCAACACTTACATCTAACCATGGGAGGAACACATCCAAGAACCATGTAAAAAAGGCATGCCCAACACTCAGATCTGACCATGGGAGGAACACATCCAAAAACCATGTCAGAAAGGCCCAACACTCACATCCAACCTCATCTTGTCAGAAAGGCTCTACACTTACATCCAACCTCATCATGTCAGAAAGGCTCTGCACTTACATCCGACCTCATCATGTCAAAAAGGCTCCACACTTACATCCGACCTCATCATGTCAGAAAGGCGATGCACTTACATCCGCGATCGTTCTATTTATTTCTTTCTATTATTTCTTTCTACAACCCCATTCTGTTGTGGATTATATGGAGTGGTCAACTCCCTCTTAATCCCTGAATTTTTGCATAATTCCTTGAATTCAGTTGATGTGAATTCTCCGCCATTGTCTGATCAGAAAATCTTGTTCTTATTCTCTGTGTAGTTTTTTTATCAAGGCTTATAATTCCTTGAACTTGCTGAATACTTCATCTTTGTTCTTCATGAAGTATATCCATGTCTTCCTAGAAAAATCATCAATGAAAGAAACATACTATACATACCCTCTTAATGAACTGGATGACATCGGACTGCATACATCGGAGTGAATGATTTCCAAGATTCCTTTAGCCTTGCTTTTGCTACTTGGAAATGTCTTCTTTGTGTTCTTTCCTTTCGCACATCCCTTGCATACTCCTTCATGTTTTGCTTGTATTTCTAGAAGACCTTCAACAACTTTTCTTGCAAGTGGTAGTACCCTATAGTGTACCTATGCAATCCTTCTATGCCAAAGTTCATTGGGTTCTACTGAGTCAGGAACCAAATCTTGTTCTGGTTGGCCCTTTAATATATATATTCCTCCCTCTTGTTCTCTAATTACTACTACATCATCGATATTCTTTCCTTTTTTTCCACATGATGACTTGGCCATCTATAAATGCAACTCTTATACCTTTTGCATCTAATGCACAGATGGAGAGAAGGTTCTTCTTTAGTCTTGTTACAAATAGGAAATCCTTCATTTTCATAGACTTTTCAGAGTCTAATTTGTAGGAGGATTCTCCACTACCTTTTATTGGATATTGGTAGTCATCCCCAAGTTTCACCTTGTGGGGTGATTCATGTTCTGATAGTTTCACAAATGATTCTTTGAATCCCGCCATGTGTTTGGAAGCCCCACTGTCTATAATCCAATCATTATTTCCATGTGTGATGTTTCCCGTGAGAGCGGAAATCAAAACATATTCTTCATCACTTGAAGAATCATCACTTTCTTGTTTGATTCTCTTCTTGGAAGGCTCATCATCTTCTACAGCATGAGCATGATGCCTTCTCTTGTTTCCCTTCCTCTTGTGAGATCTATATTTGTTTATAGGACAATCTCTTGCAAGGTGTCCTCTTTCATCACATGTAAGGAAAACGTACTTAGACAAATCTTTGTTAGACTTTATAGTGTTTTTCTTTTGGTGAGAGTGCTTACCTTTGTGATGGTATGTCCTACTTTTCTTGGATTGTACTGTGAGAGCTTGATCTTCACTTCCCATATTTTCTTCTCGAGCTGATATTTGAGCTTCTTCTTGTGACCATTCCTCCCACAGTCTGCTAAAATTGACTAGCTTCTTTCTGGCACAGATCCCTTGAATGAAAGAGTCCCATGCCCTAGGGAGACCATTCAAGAGAGACCCTTCTTTCTAGCTTATAGTTGTTCCTTGATATGAGAGACCCTTATAAAGTAATACTGGATAGTTTCTACATTTGGTTATACCAAAATCCTGTCACCATCATGTGATAAGACCTTTGACATACCTACTTGCCCTGAAATCCTAGCTTCTGGAGTGAAGACTAAATGGCTTCTTATCAGTCTATCATACAAATTCCCAGCACTGCTCATTGTCCCTTATCTAGGAGCGGTACCTTTGTTCGCCCGCTTTTCATCAGTTTTCCACAAGCAGTGCCACCACCTATCACCCTTGGTCCATATGCGGTTATTACTAGAACCGCTCTGTCAAAGAAGGAAAAGCGCGGTACCCTGAGTAAAAGGGTAAGAAGAGAAGCTTCTCGAGGCTTCTAGATGATAAGCCTCGAGATATCTCTTATCCCTACTACTGTGGGTTGGTTGAGCTCGAGATCCCTCATCCTAGGATCTTAGAGGCCACCTCACCTGCTAATTTCTCAACCATCTCTGTCCATTAAAGGCCTATAAATATGAGCTCATAGCCATGGTTGAGGGGGGAACATTGAAGGTATTGTTATTCTATTGGACTGATTCTTGGCCCAAGATCATTTGGAGAGAGCATAGAGAGATAGAGTCGGAGCTTTTGGGGATGAAGAGCTGGTTTCATGGAGATGCATGTCAACACTAAGGCTTGGTTGTAAACTTCTTCATTTTTCTAATGCAAGTTGATTTTCTATCCCATATATATTGTTGATGTTTTATTTCAGATATATATTTCTATATTCCTTAGTCACTAGCATAGATTAGTAGATCATATTCTGGTTGCTTTGATCTGTTTCATGTTGAACTCTTTTGCAAGTACACAGGTGAACTATCAGGGCCTTGTATTGCAGATATATATAGCGTGTAGGGGGAGTTATCAACCTCTGTGATCTATTTGTTCTGGATCTGAACCATTCAGACCAGCAGAACACCTTGCTGTCCACAGGAGGTGAAATATTTCGATCAACAAATCTGGCAACTCCGCTGGGGAATAGTTGTATTCAGTTGTTCTGATCGTCCTCAGTCTACAACTCTTGTCTGAATCCAGGCTCCATTTTATTCAACTCTTTACAGTCAGATCCACTTTCTAATTTGTATTATTCGAGTTTGAAATTTCCAGATCTATTAAGATCTGAATTATTTCAGTTTTTATGCTTTGTTACCACTTTCAATTCAACAGTATTTGCCATGATCTAGTCCTTTCCTGACTGTATGCTTCGTTCTCTTTGTGTTTTGGTATTCTACAGGGAACCACGCTTATGCAGTGTACGAGGAGCGGTGCCATCGCCTGAACAGAGTGAACAGTACACAGTGCCACCGCCTGTATCCCGTTGGCGAGAAGCGATGCTGGGATAGAACCGCTCTGTCAATGCCTGAGAAGCGTAGTGCCAGGTAGGAATCATTCCAAGACCTATTTTTTCTCACTTTTTGTAAAATTTGAGTTCATTTGCTTTCAAAAACCAAAAATCCCCCAAACCCCCCTTGAGCGTGTATGAATCCATAGTTATTCTCAAGAGTTTTGATTGGTGTTGGTCTTTTAAAGCTTCATAGTTGGATTTGAATAGAACTTGGTTTTGTTAGATCTCTAATTTTTGTCTTCCTTGATAGAACAAGAAAAGATTCATTTCAGTTTTTCTTCATTTGTTATACATGATTTTTGTATGTTTTTCCTTTTTTCATAAAGTTGTGGAAAAGTGCATATGAAAGTTATTGTATGATTTTGTGATTAGTTCATTCACACTTTTAGTCGAAAAATATGAACACTTTTGTATAAAGTTGTAACCATCTTTTCTTGCTTTTCATTAGAGGTCTCACTTCTTTTTCAGTTCAAAAGAGAAGCTTTTGTTTGTTTCTATTAGGAACGGATCATATAAGAAATTTGTTTCATTGTTATATGGGATTTACTCTATGTTTCAAATAACTTGAACCTCTCTCTCCCTCTCTTAGGTAGAATTTCATTGAAGAGGAAAACTTGCATTATCATATAGATCAGTGTGCCTCTTCTTTAATTTCAAGTTTTCACTCCATGGTTCCACCTAAATGCACAAGATAAAATTAAGAGCTATCTTAGGTTTTAAAAAAATTAGCAATTTCTGTGATAGGTTAGAGACATGTTCGGGCGTCGCTAAATGTAGGAGTTGTCATTATTTTTCAGCATTACATCCCGGGACTTGCGCGGTTCTTCCACGTACCGTCAGTATATCGAACGGCCTTTCACGTACCCTTGAGGTATATAGAAAGTTACTTCACGTACTCGATTATATATCAGAAGGCCCCTTGTGTACGGTTATGCATTAGACAGCACTACCACCGATTTGAGCTCCCATGTACCTTATGTATATCGGGAGACCCCACTAGGATTCCCTATCCATCTGAGTTATCCTTTTGACCTGTCCTGTGAGGTTCCTAACTATTATCCACTCCTTTCACATGTCTTCTTGTTGCTTTTAGTTTGAGTAGCACTTGTTATCTATACAGTTAGGATTTTTTACAAGAGAGAGATATTTTTGTTACATAGTTATGGCTTCACCTTCCAGGACTACAAACCAAGAGACTCCTTTACCAAGCATGTATTTTTTGTTCCCTCCATATGGGGATGTTGGTCCTCCTCTCATGGCTACATTAAGCCTTCTTGGATTGACTATTGGATTACCTATTTGGTTATTCTCCAGTCCAGTTATCCCCTGTACACCAGTTGCATCTGATCATAATCCTTCATCGTAAGAGCATAAACCTCATGTTGACCCCTCTCCTTCTTCACCAGATGTGTCTTCTCCCGTTTCTACCTCTTCACCTGTTGAAAGTTGTAATACTAGTAGTCAGGTGGATAAGAAGAAGAAGAGGAGGAAGATTAAGAAGAAGAAAAACAAATAAGCAAACAAGTCTCAACCAATCATTCCTCCTAGTGTGGACAGTGTTGATCTGCACACCCAAAGACCATGTCAACCCAAATTTCCTTGTAGGCTTTGCAAGGGTGATCACCTTCTGAAAGATTGTCATGGTCTATCCTTGGTTTTAGAAGAGTGGTCTAAGGTTTCTCGACAACCAATGTCATCAGCCTCTGGTCATCATACTGGTGATTCCCCCTCAACCAATGACTCTATGGTTAGGAGTCGGAAGGGTAAAGTTAGAAATCCTTACTTGCTTTATAAGGACATGCACTTTACTTACCTTTGTCCTTTCATGGATGAAGCTTCTAAATTGTTGGAAGATATTACTATTTCTCATCAACGGCTTCCAACAGGTTATCATAAGTTATCTCTTGAACCTCCATTGGTTGATAAAGTGGTCGATCTAAGTTATCTCTTGAACCTCCATTGGTTGATAAAGTGGTCGATCTAGTTCTAACCTCAGTTGATCCCACTCTTCCATTGAAGAGTGAAATTGAAGTGGTCAATCTAAGTCCATCCTTAGTTGATCCCACTCTTCTTTTGAAGAGTGAAGTTGAAGTGGTCGAGTCGACGTCATCTCCACCCGATCCCACTCTTTCATCAGAGAGTGTTAAGACTGAAGTAGTCTCTTTGACCACATCTTCATCTTGTTCTTCTCTTCCAGTAGGGAATGAACCCAAACCTGCCGAAGTTTTTATGCTTCATTTTTATTGTTCTCAACAAGAGGAAATTTTGTCTGTTTCGACAAAACCCTCTCTGAGTAGTGAGGTTATTTCCTTTGACTGGAGTAACCTAACAGAGTCTCATCTTCATTTGAGTGTTCCTTTCCAGATAGTTGTGAATGTTACTACTAGGAGGATACTTCGCACTATTGTTGACGAAGGGGCTTTTGTTAGTATTCTATCGTTAACTGCTTGGAAAGATTTAGGCTCTCCTCAACTTGTGCCATCCACCGATTAGATACTGGCTTTTAATCGAAGACCTACTGCACCTTTAGGGACCCTTCCTTACTTGCCTATTACATTAGGAGGGAAATCTGTCTGTATTGATGTTATGGTGGTCCAAGGTCCTTTAGATTTCAATCTGCTCCTTGGACGTGATTATGTTTATGACATGAAGGTTGTTGTGTCCACACTCTTTAGAGTTATGCATTTACCCCATGATGGGAATATTGTGACCATTGATCAGCTTTCTTTTGCTACACTTGACCATCGCATTACTCCTAGTAATCAGACAGCCCTGAATGTGCCACATGTTCTTGTGACTCTTTCCCCTTCTAGATAGCTTCTTCCCATCATCGGTAAAATGGGGGGGGCATGGCTCTAGTCTATGGACATCATAATGGAGCTACGTCGCTAGCTTTTATTGAAAGGGGGGGCAACCTACCAACCTATGGATATCATGTTTGGTAGGAGTAGGTTTGAGAGCATAGTTTACCTTTTGGTTTCAAGCTCTTTAAAAAATAAAACCACTCCTTACGCATAGTTTACGCTTTTGGTTTCAAGCTTGCATAAAAATGAAACCATGTTCCTGAGCAAAGTTCCCATTCTATTTCAAGCTTGTTAAAAAATGAAATGGATCTCCTTAAGCATAGTTTACCTTTTGGTTTCAAGCTTGCATAAAAATGAAATCATTCTTGAGCATAGTTCATTTTCTATTTCAAGCTCATTAAAAAATGAAGTAGGTCTCCTTAAGAATAGTTTACCTTTTTGGTTCCAAGCTTGCATAAAAATGAAACCATGTTCCAAGAATAGTTACCTTCTGTTTCAAGCTTGCGTAAAAATGAAACAGATCCCCTTTCCTTGATTCGAGTCTTCACTTTAGTGTTAGAACTTGAACCTTCGCCTACCCGACTCTCGTTCTTCCTACCCCCCTGGTGAACATTTTGACATTAGCAACCAGGTTTTTAGGTTGGGTATGGAAGAAGAATCATCAGATGAAATGAATCTTGGGGGCATGTCGAGCTGCTAGCAACCATGCTAGGGGTAGGCTTCACTAGCAATCATGCTGGGGGCAGGATTCCAACCTCTATACATCATGTTAATGGGAGTTTTCAAGCATAGTTTACCCATTGGTTTCAATCTTGTGTAAAAATGAAACCAATCCCTGAGCATTCTTTCAACTGATCTTCTAGCTCGTTAAAAACAGTAAGATGGTGTTGAGCTTACTTTTCATTTTTCGTGCTCTGGTTAAAACATGAAAAGTGGTTTGAGCTTAGTTTATTAATTTTTCATGCTCTGGATTCAAACATGAAAAAGGCTAATGGATTTCTCTTTAAACCATTTTCAGACTCCCTAAATATGAAAAGATCGTCGAGTGATATTGTCTTCTTCACGCTCGTTAAAGTATTTGAAGATTCATCTATCTGATGGTAGGTTATCTCTTTCTCAGTTCGGACAGTACTATTTACGAGAAAGGAACGCTCCAGCCAATCATGACTGGAAGAGTTCTCTGAGGTATTCTTTTACAATTTTTCGGGCCTTAGAGACTAAATCATATGAAAAAGGACCTCCATGGAGTCTTCTTCTGTATTCGTTCAGACTCTCTAAAAATGAACGATACCGAGTTTTAAACATTGAGAGATCCATTTTGGGAATGAACCCATCCTCTCTCAGGTTCGTAAAACGTATGAGACTGGACTTGTCTTCTAACAAGCTATATCAAGTGTTTGTTACCCTCTTTGAACTCGTAAAACCAAAAAGAGGCACTCATCAATCATGATGGGGGAAATGGAAAGGGAATCATTTTGCAAATAATGGCAGTTGTTTGTTATTACCTTTGAACATGGCACTTGTCTGCACAATCATGTCAGTTAATTGGGTATTCAGCTGATCTCCATGACGATCCACTTTCATGAGTCATGCCAATCCTTTGATTCTTTCAAAAGAATGCATTGTCCACTGTCACATTGTGTATCTGTCCTGTCTGGTCATGCTACCAAGTCATTTTGTCATGCCGCCCGATGTTCAAAGGGAATTTGAAGAAGTATTACCTCTGCAGTATACACATCCTTTGTGTCAGTATCTTTGAGTTAGTCATATGGTTACTATGTTCACATCATTATAGAACTATGTTCTGAGTTTTGTTTCATCGATGTGCGACTCATCATGGCCCTCCTTCGACGAGAATATTCTCGTCGACGTCAGCTCATCATCCGGGAAATAGTCTTAGAAGCAATATTTAGTACCTTGAGATTTGTATGCCTTAATGACAGATTCTCTCGCTCTCGACATTGGTTCACATCATTGACCTTTGATCAATAGAATCGACCAGGTGTTTGACATCAGGACATCTATTCACACTCAGTAGATTGTACTAGGGTACCTTGGGAATCATTGACATTAATGGTGATCTCCCTCGCACTTGTTAACGGTTCACATCATTGGCCAGTAATCAAGTGGTTTCTACCATGTTCGACTTCAAATCATTGTAATCACATGGATAAAATCGTACTTTGTGGAAGACGAGATGAAGAACCTGGGCATCTGTTTAAAAGCGTTCATTGCTTTTCCCCAGGTTGCGATGGAGTTTTGTATATCTAGCATGGATCCACATTTGTATGGTCATGGCTATGCTCAAATTTGAGTCTTTATGACATAGATCTACGTTGTATGTCTGGTAGTTATGTCCAAGTTTGAGTCCTCTATCACATGGATCTACGCTGTATTCTAGTAGCCATGCTTGTTTATTCCACTCATGGATCTGCTTTGTATTGGTCTGCAACTATGAGTTTGGTTACTTGTGTCTCGGAGTCAACATACTGATGTACTACAGATGCCTACTTGACTGCATGCTCCGATCGAGCCAACATTTTTGTCTCCTGGCAACGAATTGTTCCCAAAGCTCTCGTTTATCATATCACTCTAAGAATCATGCTTTGGGGGGCATCCTGTTATACCAAAATCCTGTCACCATCATGTGATAAGACCTTTGACATACCTACTTGCCCTGAAATCCCAGCTTCTGGAGTGAAGACTAAATGGTTTCTTATCAGTCTATCATACAAATTCCTAGCATCGCTCATCGTTCCTTATCCAGGAGCGGTACCCCTATTCGTGCTGCTTTTCATCGCTTGTCCACAAGCAGTGCCACTACTTGTCACCCTTGGTCCATAAGCGGTTATTACTAGAACCTCTCTATCAAAGAAGGAAAAGCACGGTACCCTAGGTAAAAGGGTAAGAAGAGAAGCTTCTCGAGGCTTCTAGATGATAAGCCTTGAGATATCTCTTATCCCTACTATTGTGGGTTGGTTGAGCTCGAGATCCCTCATCCTAGGATATTAGAGGCCACCTCACCCACTAATTTATCAACCATCTCTATCCATTAAAGCCCTATAAATATGAGCTCATAGCCATGGTTGAGGGGGGAACATTGAAGGTATTGTTATGTTGTTGGACTGATTCTTGGCCCAAGATCATTTGGAGAGAGCATAGAGAGATAGAGTCAGAGATTTTGGGGATGAAGAGCTGGTTTCATGGAGATGCATGTCAACACTAAGGCTTGGTTGTAAACTTCTTCATTTTTCTAATGCAAGTTGATTTTTTGTCCCATTTATATTATTGATGTTTGATTTCAGATATATATTGCTAGATTCCTTAGTCACTAGCATATATTAGTAGATCATATTCTGGTTGCTTTGATCTGTTTTGTGTTGAACTCTTTTGCAGGTACACAGGTGAACTATCAAGGCCTTGTATTCTAGATATCTACAATGTCTAGGGGGAGTTATCAACCTCTGTGATCTATTTGTTCTGGATCTGAACCATTCAATCCAGCGGAACACCTTGCTATCCACAGGAGGTGAAATATTCCGATCAACACATTATGGATATTTACTTTGTTCAATTGGTTTCTCAGAGCCATCTTTTGGTTTATGTTCTTCCCTTCAAATAAATTGGTCAAGGCATCAAACATCTCTTTAGGTGTCTTTAGGGAGGACACATGTGGTATGAGGTGATACTTGATTGAATCAGAAATAATCCTCTTAGCCATGACCAATTTCTTCTTGTGTAAGGCCTTATCCTCATCTCCCTCTGGAACTAGAACCTCTTCATTGATTTAGGATTCCAACTCATTTTATTCCAGGGCCAGGGAGATCCTATAATTCCAAACTCAGAAGTTATCAGCTCCCTCAAGATTTTCATCAAGCTTGGTATGATGAGCCATCTTTAACAAAGAACCTCAAATGAAAATGCAAAAGATTTATATCTTACCAGGTTAATATGTTGGAACTAGATCTGGAGCTGAATTTCTATGAAGCTAGTTTTCTAGTTCAGGAGCATATTAGGGTTTGACTTTCCAAGAGTTATACCCAACCAAAAAATTTGATATTGATCTCTAAACTTCGATTTTGGGGAGGAGATCAATCCAAGCCTAGGCTCACTCAAAAATCCCACTTCTATGGAAAGCCCTAATTTTCGGCAGTAGTGTCGGGTCAAAAACTGAAAATGCTCATAATCAAATTCTATTTCGATGGAAAGATGTGCCCTAGAGAGGAGAGTCATCCTAGCCTCTTTTTGCTGAAAATATGTGGAGAGATATCCAAAAAGTAGGAATCCCTAGCTTCAGCAGTTGCACAGTGTCTTCTTCTCAGGTTAGATCTGATACCATGTTAGATTTTTAACATTTAAGCTATATGATCTTAGGATCTTATCTGAGAGAATAACAAGCACAACAATCAATCACAAGAGACAATGAACACAAAGATTTTCCTCAGAGAAACCATAAAGGAGAAAACTCTGCAACTTCCTCAGAGATAGAATCAACACCAAAATTAAATCCCAAAGACAGTAAGATGATATCCCGATAGCAATAGTCTCTCTCTCTCTTGTCCCAGCTTCTTCTCTCTCTCTCAGTTATGTGCTACAACTAAGTGTGAGTGAATGTGTATGAATGTGTGTTAAATAGAGAGGCTCTCTCTATTTATACTAATTTTCAACTTGACAATAACTCACCAGGGCCGACTTTTCTAGGAGAGTCTAATAACCCTAGGGCCCCACAACTGTGGGGACTTTAACCCTTGATGAATAAGGAGGGTTATACTCTATGACTTTACATGACTTGTTTACATTATTGAATCTCCCGATCGAAACATTGGGGCATGACATGACTCAATTACATTACAGATACTTCCCGGAATAAACATCAGGGTACAATACATAAGATATACAAGTGAATACATTCCAAAGTTACAAATACATCAACACATCGCTCTAACAAGAGGATGCAAATTTCTTGTACCATCAGAGCCTTCCATGTCCTTTTATTATTCCAAATACCATTCCCCGTAAAAGCCAGAAGATTCCTCGATGACCGACCTCAAGCTTGAAGATTTACAATCCTTCCATAAATGGCCAACCTCCTTTCATTTTACACAGTAAAATAGGAGACCCTAGTAATTTAGAACTTGATGGAACTTCCTATCCCTCTGTTCTATCTTGATTTCATCCATAAACCCTTTAGTAATATCAATCTCCATGATGATACCCACCATCCTTTTATCCATCCCTTTCAACACATCCTCCCCAACATGCAGGAAATGCCCCAGGTGATTAGCAACTGCCTCAAAGGCATCACGATGCCACATACAAAGTGGGAAGCATGGATAATTTTAGGGGATATATATAGCCCATGGGCTATATTAAGGGGGCTACAAAAATTTAGTGTGCTATTTTCTTAAATGGAAAGGGTTTTTCAGCTAAAATATATTTGCCCAATATTTATTAGGAAAATAATAAATCCAAAATGAATAGCCTCCCTTATATTAATGAGAAAAATGAAAAAAACTATTTTTTCCCTAGTAAAATCTCCCTCCAATCTATCCTTTGCCCCTAATTTTTAGAGAAAATATGTTAAGAACCCGTGTTAACCCTCCTCTTTATTTTGTTAGTATATTTTATTGGACGCATATGCTTTGTAATTCGTCCCGTTAGTATGTTGTATTATCCCACATTCATGGGGATTAATAATTGATTTTAAGTCGTCCAGTTAGTATGTTATATTATCCCACATTCATGGGGAGTAATAGTTTTTTAGATTAGACTTGGTATATAGCTAAGTGTTGAGGCCAATGAAATCATCAAAGAGTTATTTTGTATTGAGCTTGCTCAAAGGAGGTTGCCCCCTCGAAGTGGCCTGCGATCAATAAAATGTCTTTTGTGCTCCAATATTTTTGTTATATCATGCATTTTCATTGTTTATTGTAGGAGGTTCTCCACATCTGGTATTAGAGCACTTTCCATGGAACAAGTGGGAATTTTTTTTCTTTTCTAAGAAAAAAAAGAGAGCAAAATTGGGTGGCAACTTTTAGATCAATTTCTGAAAATTTTTGCTAGAATCAGAAGAAATAGGTTGCATATCTGAATTCATCTTGCAAAAATACGCAGTTTCAAAAAAAAACCATCTCGTTTGGAGTTCCGGAAGTGGAGATATCACGGATTTTTTTTTAACAAGAAGGAGTAGAGTTTTATATTGAAGAAGTGGCAAAGCCACAAAACAAAATTACATCAGAAAGTTTGATAAGATTTTTCATCTCATATCCAAAGTTGGTACTTGAAAATATCAAAAAACAAAAAACTGCAAGATGCATGCTCCATCCCAACTCAAGATAAAATTAAAGAGCTGAGACTATCCTAATTGCTGAAAATCTAGAAAAAGCTACTTGACATCATTAGGATTTTACATAAAATTGTAGACATAATGGAGAGATCCTTCTCCAAAAACTTAAAAGTATACTCAGTAGCTCTGGTTCTAACTTGATACAAGAGGAATTAACTTGAACTGGTATTCAATAAATCCCAAACGATGCTCCAAAACCAGGACTTTCCAATTTCTGCTCATTAGACTAGAGCTCTCCTTTTCAAATGCTGGATCTTGCACTACTGTATTCCATCAAAATAAATCGAAAGCAAGAATTTTCTTATTTCATGAATACAAATCCATTGAACGATCAACAGATTGAACGTTCTCCCTGTCATACAATTTAGAACCTTACATTGGTGAAGCCTATCACAGTAAAGCCTGATCATCAGGTTAATGCATAGGCTGTCTTTTGCAAATCTGCGAGAATATGACAGTGCCCAAAAATGGGTATTTTCCCATCCCACACTTTCCAACATAGTTCACAACCCAAGAAATGATCGACTCCCTTGAAAGAAGATGCATTGACCTCGAATTGAAACTAAATCACCTCGACATACTAACAAATGTCCGTATTCCTTTATTAATTTGAAGGACGGACATCCATCATTGGCCATAATTCTCCCAACAGTTAACCAGGGCATCAACAAACTAGATGCTTATGGAATTGAGTGAAAAGAGCTAGTCTCCCCATTTATACTAAGAAATTTAGGAGAAAGGAAGCATGCCTTATTTGCTAGAACATCAAATGATTTATTTAATTCCCGTAGAATGTGAACTACCTCAATCTTAGCAAATACTTTTAGATTTCTCCTAATTCGTTGAAGAATTGAATTCAAGGCAAAGCTGCTGAGGCTAACCAAAGAGTTTAGAGAATTTATCAGAAGCTCAGAGTCACCATAGATTAGAACCGACTGAAAATATTTTTCCTTAGACAACTAGGTTTCCATTAGAAAACTGTAACCTTATGCCTGATTGTTGGACATAATGCCAAGCCCCCAATAGAACCTGAAAGCAGATAATCTATCCTGAGATAGAACCAGACCACCAACACCTAAAACCCTCGGATTCCCTTTTGAAGGTCCATCGAAAAAAATGATAGTTGAAGGAGAACTCCACCACAAAGAGAAAAATTCCTCTTGACTTCCACGAAACCCCCAGGAAGGAGCCAAGACAGGTTTGAGTAGCCGCACAATTGGAGAGACCTCCGAACGCAGAGAGAAGGGAAAGGAAGAAATTGGACAACAAATTAATTCTTAAATTAACGCCAGAGTCTTGGAGGCAGCAATTTGGAAAAACGGCCTCTGGTTATTAAAGACACAGCTATTCCTGGATATCCAGATATACCACAGGGTAAATTTCAAAATTGAATGCCAGAACTTATGTAGAACAGTAAAACGACTCTTATATGGACGACCATCATGCCAACTTAAATATAAAGCTACTACAGATGTTTGGGTTGGAAGGGATAAATGAACACCAGAAAGTACCATTTCCCAAACAGTTTTTGCAAATTCACATTCCACAAAGAGATGATCAGTAGCCTCCATTGTCGACAAGCAAAACAATAGAAAAACAGCCCAACAAATCTGTGCTTTAGAAGATTATCACTAGTTAAAGAATTATTTTTCAATAACAGCCAAACAAAAAAGTGTACCTTTGGCAGGCAGGAATTCCAAATAGATTTCCATGTCTCTCGAGCAAAACAAGTCGAAAGAGTTGGTTGAAGAAGCTTGAGACCATTTGTAGCTGAGTATTCTCCATCGTGACCCCAACCCCACCGATCGTGCTGGGAGAAACAAATAGGATCCATACCAGAGAGAAGAGGGAGCAATACAGATTTTTGGGACTCAAGACAAACAGGGAGATCTGAAAAAATCCAACCAGTCCAAAATCCATCGAAATCCCACGTACATATATCAGCAAAATGTAAAAGTCCTTTATTCTTAGACCAATTCATAAAATTAGAAATTTGTAGGACAGAGGAAAGAGGAGGTTTCCTAGAGATATGATCCTCCCATAGAAGAGTTCTCAACCCATTGCCTGGAATTCTAAAAAGATGTTGGCAGAAGAATTCAAATCCTTTCCTACAGGAGTTCCAAATTGGTGAACCTAAAGGAGCATTAACAGCTGAAATATTTCTAAATGTACCTCCTTTCAAATACTTCATCTTAAATATTCTACTGACAGGATGTTTCAGATCATCAAACAGTTGCCAAATTAGCTTCCCTATCATTGCCAAATTAGCAAGAGCTGGATCACGAATTCGTAGACCTCCTTCTAACATAAGACACTTAAGATCCTCCCATTTCACCAGATGAGTCTTATTTTGCCCATGCTTTTCGCCATTACAGAGAAAGTTTCGCAGAATCTTTGCAATTTGGGATGAAATTAACTTAGGAGCCAAAAGCAGAGTGGACTGGAACACTAGAAAAGATGAGAGGACTGATTTGGTCAGAATCAATTTCCCGGCTTTAAACAACCACTGACCACCCCAAGAAGTGATTTTTTTTTAACTTAGCCAAAACATCAAGCCAAAGAGAAGGAGTGGTCTTATCGAGGGTTAAAGGTAGCCCAAGATACGTAATCTTATCCCACTTATCATACCTAGAGAATCCAAAGAAATCTGACATCCGGTGTAAGGTACATTGATTAACATTCCATCCATAAACTCCACTTTTACTTTTGCTTATCAAATCTCTTGAACTTTGACAAAAAATTTGGAGAAAAAAATTAAAAGCCCGAGCAATAATCAAAGAGGCCCCTCCAAGGAGAAGGGAATCATCTACAAAAAGAGCATGATTGATAGGATCAATTCCCCTGGAAATCTTAATACCTAGTAAAAACCCAGCTTCATTTTCAACTAAGAGTTTTCTTCTAAGGGATTCAGCCATTAAAATGTACAAGAAGGGAGACATCGGACAACCTTGACACGGACCTCTAGAGGCTTTGAAGAATCTAGAAGGACTACCATTAACTACAAGTGCTATCCAGGGCTGATTCGTACAAGCTTTAATCAGATTTACAAACTCAGGACAATAAACAAAAGAGAGAAGAACATCATATAGGAAGGGAAGCTTCACTCGATCGAAGTCGTTCTTCATGTCCAGCTTTATAAGCATGCCTTTTTCATTCCTATGAAAGCTGGAATGGATAGCTTCTTGAACTTGAATGACATTGTCTACTATATGCCTGCCTTTTACAAAGCCCCCCTGAAGAAGTGAAATCAACTTACCGAGCAAGGGCTTGAACCTGTTAGCTAAATGCTTGACGATGATTTTGTAAGAAGAGTTACACAAGAAAATTGGATGAAACCTATCAAAGGAGGACGGATTGACATCTTTAGGGATGAGGGAAAGAAAAGTTGAATTAGTACACCCACCCAATTTTATTTTTCTCTCAAAGGCCAAGACCATATGTGGCAGATCAGATTTGATTATGGGCTAGTAGATTTTTAAAAAATGAATGGAGTAGCCATCAGGCCTAGGAGCTTTATCCAACTCCATAGCCCAGATGACATCTACTATTTCCCTTTCAGAGAAAGGCATCATTAGATCAATATTTTCCTCATTACTGACTAAAGAAGGAACATTTTTCAAGAACTCCTTAGATACTTCTTCATCATAGATCCCATCATCTTGAAACAACTTCTGAAAATGAGTATAAGCCGCCTGTTTTAAAAAGTCTTTCTTTTTTATAACAACACCAGCATCATTAATAATATTTGAAATGTGATTTCGGGAGAGTCTAGCTCTACATTGACGGTGAAAGAAAGAAGAATTCCTATCCCTAGCCTTGAGCCAGATGCTTCGATATTTTAACCTAAGATGCTCCTCCTCAACCCTGAAATCTTGAGAAGTAAGGTACTGGGCTTCCCTTTCAAGCGCTATTTGGGAAAGTGACATATCACAGTTTTCCATCCCAATATGAATTGTAGCTAGCTTATCTACATTATCTTTTCTACTAAGTGATGGAGAAGGAAGAGGGACTCTGAGCCATTTCTTCAACGTGATTTTAGTCTGCTTCAATTTCTGTTCCCAGACATAACTAGGGAAGCCATGCACCGAATGAGTCCAATCCTTTTTGACAGTTTCCATAAATCCATCACATTCAATCCAGAGTGGACAGAAACGGAAGGGAATAGGACCAAGTTGATCCTCCTTTTCAAAAACCCAAAGCAATGGGATGATGATCCGATGAGAGTTTAGGGAGGATTTTGGAGGAAATAATCCGATTTCCATCCAACATAGAACTTTGAACTAAAAACCGGTCTAATATAGCAAAAATACTTGTGGCCCCAACCCTTTGGTTGGACCATGTGAAACACCCTGTCTTGGGTTTCAGATTGATCAATTCCCATAATCAAATTAACTCTTCAACTGAATCTTGCATGTGATCTTTACCACGAATACCACCTTTATTTTCATTCAGGGCAAGGGTAATATTTAAATAGCTGGCTAAGATAATGTTTGCTAGATATTTTCTCACCAGAAAATTAGATAATGATAATCAGCACTTTTTTTTTCCAAATTATTAACCAGGACGTAAAGATTGAACAGGGCATACGTGGATTTACTGGAGCAATGATATAATTCGGTAAAAATCCAATGCTGAGTGGAGTACCAATTAATTAATTGGTAATTCTCTTCACGCCAAAGAGTTGCAATTCCCTCGCTGGAGCCTCTGGAACTAACTGATTTACTTGTATTAAAATTCCATTTATTTTTACCAAAGAGGAGAATTGCTTCCCCATTGATTTTAGTCTCCTGGAGAAGAAGGATTTTAGAAGGGGCCATCTTCAATAAAAATTTTGCAGCTTTAGCTTTAGATGAGTTGCCCAAACCCCTACAATTCTAGGAATTTATTTGCATTACTTAGCCAAAAGAGAGGGAGTAGTTGCTCCCTTTGGAGGTCTATTTCTTTTATTCCTTCCATGAGACATCTCTATAGTGGCCTGACTACCTTGGTTCTTGAGCCTTTATGCCTTTACTTCTCGGAGTTCCTTCTAAGACTTCCTGCCTTTTTGGATTGCTCAAAAGACTCAACTTCTGAAGAAACAGAACTAACTCCATTCTTCTTCCGCGCAATGTCTGCATAAGAGGGACTAATCTCCTTAGGAAGAGGAGAAGCTCCAAGACTCAAAAGGGAAGAATCAGCTTTATCCTTTAGAGCAATAGATTCATCTGTACCAATATCTAGAGTATCTAATTGCTCCATTTCACATCCTTCAAGAATATTTTTAGAGGAACTTAAAATAGAGAATGGATTGGGGAGTGCCTTGGGGGATACAACAACATGAGAAGCAATTGGACCCTCAGCTACAGGAGCCCCTAAGATGGATTTAACTTCTTTCCCTTTCTTTCTAGCACCTTGATTGGAATTTCCTTTCTGAACTTGAGTCCACTGATCTTCTTTCTCAATTATGATGACTTCTTCTATTCTTTTTTTGCAATTTCGAGCAAAATGCCCATAACCATGATAGAACTAGCATTTAAACGGGATTTTCTCATCATCCAAATCCTAGATATAGGACCACTCTGCTACTGTTAGCTAAATTGCTTCAGGGAGACCTATTTCCAAATCAACCTCAAGACAAATTCTAGCGCAAGCATACTGGTCTTTCATCTCAGATCTGTTAATAAATTTGCCCAACTTATTCCCAATGATTTCCAGGGATTCTAAATTCCAACAATGTAAGGGGAGATGCGGAAGTCTCACCCATACTGGAACAGCAGAAGGGACATCCTGCGAGGGGTCAAAATCAGGGGTCCATTTATTCAAGTATAGACCCTGAGGACCCATGAAATATGGCCCGTTTCGAAAGATCAGAACTCGGTCCTCCACAAAGTCAAAAACAAAAACAAAAAAGCCCCATCCAACAAAGTCACTACGGATATCTACTGAAACAAGAGGCCTCCTGTTCCTCTGCACCCACCCATCAATTTCCTTAAGGGAAGGCCAGAGGCCAGAGAATTGGCCATTAAGACCCCGATCAGCCAAGTTGAGCACCGAATGACAATTTCGTTCAAAAGGGAGTTCAACGGAAGGGATATCAACCTTCTTAACAATTTTTTGAGAACCTCCCCCAGTCCTCTTTCTTCCAGAAGAAATCAACTTCTTAAAAGCCTCCAATTCATGAGGAAGAGGAGGAACCCCTCCAGGATCCATGAGGAATCCTCCACCAAAGCACCCTGCAGAGAGACAAAGAGATCCAAAGAGCAAGACACTATCAGGGCCAAGCAACAATCCCACCAAGAGAGGAGAGGAACAAGCCCACCAACTGAACCTCCACTAGAAAACCTCTTCAAAAACCAAAACTGCAGAGACCAAGGAAATCCCAAATAGCCAGTCCAATCTAGGCTAAAAAAAAGCCACCAACGCTACCACCAACAAGAAAGAAACCAACCAAGAACCAAAACAAAAGAGGAGCTAGCCACTATAACATAGCCAAGGCTGTAACCATAAGCAACTCAAAATCCAGAGAGCCTCAAACCTGAGCAAAGGGAACAAACCTTAAAAAGAAGCCCATCCAAATGACCAAAGCTAGAGCAAAAAGGATTCCAACAGAAGCTCAAATCAGAGCCTCATGCCACAGGCCAGAGAGCCACACCTCCAGTAGCCAGACCACCAGTGAAGTGGACAACCAAGAAGTTAAAGAATCCAGAGAAGTTGAGCAAATCTCAAACTCCTAGTAAAGAGACTTCCAACGATTTCCACCAGAACCAACAAGCCAAATGGCACACCACAGAGGCAGCACGATCTTACACAACCAAGAAGGTAAGAGCCTCTCCAACTGAAACAGATCTAACCTATCCCATGCAAGGATCTGGAAGGAGTCCAGAACTGAACCAGGCCAAGAAATTTTAAATGTTCTTAGATAACTGAACCCGTCGTAGTAGTAGCTACTTCAGGCCACAAAACATTTTTTTTTTATAATTATTCTTTTGAAAGTAGGTGTTTTGGGTTCATGCAACAAGTAGTTTCGCCCGCAAGACATGGGATAGGGTGGTATTTGATCTCGTGACCTCCTTTGCAATAAGTGCCTTCATATCAAGCGACGCCAATGAGCCACACTCATTCGAGCTACTATTGTGTGTGGGCCCTCCCCCTAGAAAAATACATTTAATATCATGTGGTTCTATGAACCACGTATCAAATATTAAACTGATAAGAACAAATACTACACTTGATCTTAGACAAAAGGCCGAGAAAGGTATCAAGATATCACGGATTTAAAATCAGCAATTTTTCAAAATTTCGGTGATGGCCACGAAAATTGCAGAGCAAAAATCTTTTTGATCGGGTGTTCAAATTTCTATTCCGATTTCATGGTTAAAAGCAAAGTGGTTGTTCTAGTTCCAGAAACGGGATATAATAGTGATTCTAAGTAATATAAATTAGGTTATGTTGATTTTAAAATTTTGTCTCAAAACCCTAACTCTAATTACGGATTTTATTTGGGGCATTGAGTGGAATTTCTACCACATTTTTTTCTAGCACTGTTATTATTGCAGTAGTTCTTCTTCTTGCAACATTACTATTCATTTGGATCAGGGAATAAACCCTATCCACTTAACTATGGGAAGTACTTGGGCATAGCCCTAAAACTCATTGTGAGGAGTAGCACAGGAACCCTGAAGTAGCTGGCCATTGAGAGGACCTGCCAAGCAAAAAGGGAAACGACTCCCACCAGATTTACTAGATTTCCATCCGTGAGGAAAACCAAAGAGCTTGAAGCGAACAATTATTTTCCTCACACAATAATCACCAAAATATCTGGAATATCAGATAAGCCATAGGGAAAACGTATATTAATGGTTGTATAGATAAAATATAATAGATTGATTACAATAGTTGATGACCCACCTATTAAATAAGGCTTGGGGATTGTGAGTGAAAGGTTATGTCCTTTCATGTCAAGTATAATTAATTATGATTATTATTAATTATTTAATTATTATATTTATTTTGCATTCATTACATTGCCTTCCCCTTAAGGGAATCTTTGTCCTCAAAGATGTATTGACTTTAATATCTGGTTTACTTTAATATGTCATCTCGGAGTTTCTTTGTATTTGCAACATTTTAGGAAAAGAGCCGATATGAGTTACGATTTCCCCAGGGGAATTATCGTATCGTATCTGATGTGGTCCATCCCATATCTATTTTTATCGGAGCTCTGAGATCTTTTTGTGGGTTGATTCGTCTCAATTGTTGCTTAGTATGTTGATATTTTTGCATGTCCACATAAGTCTTCTGTGAATATTCATTTTGACCCTGTTGTTGGTTAAAATGATGATTATAATTAGGATGTCAGTAAGGTTAGGTGGTTTTTTTTCTTCTTTCTTTTGGATTGCGACAAAGACTTTCTTCACTTCCTCGATTTGATTTTTGGATGCATTTTCCTGGATTTGTGCTTCTTGGTTCTCCGGTAGATTGTTATGATTCTGAATCTTTTCGATTCTTTCCTCTTGCAATTTTTTTTCAATTTCTAGCTCCTTGATTTGGTTCTGCAGTACCTGATTACGATTATTTAGACACTGGTTTTCTTCTTGCTTTTCTAGTATTTTTCCTTCGAGGTCTTCACCGGAGTGTTCCCTCTTGCTACTATTTTTTGATTTTTTGATTTTTGTAATCAGGGTTTTGTTATGATTTCTTAATCTGAAAATTTCTTCAGAATTATTGGATATTGTTTTATTACTCTTTGCGATCTCCAGCTTCTATTCCTTTTTAGAGTCATTGTTCTGTTGTTAAAGAACTTTTATCTGTTATCGATACTGGTCGACCACTGATTCTTGATCTCCTAATTTATGTCATATGTGCGTCAGTTCTTCATCTCTGTCATTAATGATTTTGTTCAAGCATATTATTTCTCATTTATAATCAATTATTTCTTTCTTTATATCTTGATTTTTTTGTCTCTGATTGAAATCATTTTCGTCTTTTAATTTCTTAATTTGGGGCGACAATTTTTCTATATGATTGTTCTGGTTGAAAATTTTTTGTTCCTTGTGCTCTTTTTGCATCTTATGTAATTTAATCAACATTTCCGATTTCATATTTATGTCCCGTAACTCTTCATTGTCTCTCTAATAACGCTTTAGCTTGGCTTCTAATTTCTCTATTTGTACTTGAAAACCAAATTCCATGGTCTCTCACTTCTTTAATGATAGATGGCTATCGATTTCTTGAGGAGTCTTCCTTTTACGTTTTGACTCTTCGTCGATTGTTGATCTTCCTTGATTTTGGTTTTTTCTTCGATGATGGACGGTCTTGTTGAATTGACTTCTTTGACTTATTTTTTTTAACGAGGGAGTCTTCTTTGATTAAGTTAAATAACCTTTTTTTTCCAAAAATAATTATTATTATAATTTCTTTTTATAATAATAATTATTAATTAATTAATTAATAATTATATTAATGTTTTTATAAACTATATATATAGTTTAATATATAGTTTTTTTTAAATAATAATTAATTATTGTACTAATTATTATATAATAAAAATCTTTATTTTATTATTTTATATAATAAAACAAAAAATTGAACTATTATAAATATATTCAAATTATTCAAATCAAAGTAAAACCTGGTTGAAGTTGGAAAGAAAAACCATGTGTTTGTTTTACTTTAAAAGCAAAACCATGTGCTTGTTTTACTTTATCTTTTCTTTTTTTTTCCTTTTCCTTTCTTTTGTTTTTTAACCTTTTTTTCTTTTATCTTTTTTTACGTTTTTCTTTTTCTTTTGGACAATGTCCAATATTTTAGGGAAACCCTAAAATAAGGCTATAAGCCAAAAATCAAATGAGAATTAAGGCCAAAGGCTCAGATCAGCCAAATGAGGCTCTGATACCACTTGAAGCAGACAAAGACTTCTAAACCCACATGATTCGTATTTTAACCCATAATGATTACTCAATTGAATAATCAACCAATGGAAAATAATTCCATATTGAAATTATAAATTAATATTAAAGATGAATGATGATAAAAGATTACAAGGTGAGTGCCATATATATATTAATTGTAAAGGCACTTTGGATACCATCCATGAAAGGATGCGTCATTGTAGAAAAGTTTACTAATAACCATTTATTAATTATTAATTATTAATATCAATATATATTAACATTAATAATTGATATATATATATATATATATATATATATATATATATTTTCCGAAAGAAAAAAAGCTGATTTTTACTAATCAAAAGTTGCATACTAGATATAGTATGTCTTATGTTCCTTCTATATGCATAATTACAACATGTTCTTACATCTATTCTGATGTAAAAGTTCCTCCCTTTCGGGATCTGAAAAGACTAGTATAGTCCTAAAAGACTAATTGTCTAGCTAGCTAGAAAAGACACCCATGTAGGCCTACTTTTTGAACAAAACTATTCCATTCTCTGAACTGTACATAGACTGATCGACTGAGATTTTGTTTCCATCCTGTGCGTGAAGTCTGTTTGCTTCACTGTCAAAAACTATATACTTCGAATTTTAAGAGGTTTTAAAGTGGTGGATATATATAAGGCCTGTGTGGATATTCCTTGGCCTTTGAATCCTTTGTTTCCAAAATTTTCCATTCACCCCAATGCAATGCCAGACCTTTCTTTGAGAGCTTGTCCACCTCCATATTTCGCTCCCTGTAAACATGAGTGAAAGAGATTGTTTCAAAGAATAAGAGAGATCGGGTTGTCTCTTCATATAATGGATCTAGAGAAGCAATTCTACATTTATGAGTCTTATTCATCCAATTTATAACCACAATTGAGTCACCAAAAACTTGTAACTGTCTGCAATTTCTTTCGATTGCAAAACAAAGGAGATGTTTCAACATCATGAGTTTTGCATAGTTGTTGGTTCCAATTCCCAGTCCCAAGGATATTTGAAAGTAATGACTTTGATTTAGAAATAAGCAAGCACCTCCTCCACATATCGAGTTTTGAGAGGCGCCATCGAAGAAAGCCCAAGGAGTGTTTTTGTTCACTAGTTCAGGAACAACAATTCGTGGGGGGGGGGAATGTTCTTTGCTTGGGGAAAGTATGAGATTGTATCCAAGCCCCTTCTTGCTACCTCTTCAGGTGAGATGGATTTTTCTTGGAAAATGACTTTGTTTCTGGCCAACCATAGACCCCAAATGTGGATGTGTGGGAGGGATTTTTGCTGGGTTGTTTGAGGGGATGTTGACCAATCCTTCCAAGCTTCTTCAACTATGCTTCCTTTCCAACTGTAGTTTGAGTAAGTGAGAGATTTGGAATTCTCCCACACCTATTTGGAGAAAGCACAATGCAAGAAGAGGTGATTTGAATTTTCCTCAGCATCCTTGCATAGGCTGCACCAACCTGGGCTTGCTATCTGTCTTTTCTGAAGATTCTCCCATGTTGGGATTTTGTTTACAAGGACACACCATGTGAATATTTTTTCCTTTATAGGGCATTTTATCTTCCAAATCCATTTCTGCCACCACTTTCGTCTCTCTTGGAAGAGTTGTGAACAGAGTTGTTGATAACCAATCTTTGGGGTGTAATTTCCGAATTGAGATTTTTCCCAAATCAGCTCATCTTCTCTGTTTGATATCCGGATGTGAGAAGATTGTAGAGCTAGAGTGCACTGATCCCAAATGTTTTCCCATTGTTCTGGAAGCTCCAAATCTTGACTCTTCCACCAAACTTGATGCCATATGTTGGTTGAAGTAGGGTCTACAATTTGATTTAAATGGTAGCAACCCTTTTGATGAATAAGATGAATTAAAAGTTGGGGAAGAAGGTGATTTTTGGCACTACCTAGCCAAGGGTATGCCCCTATTCTGATTTTTGTACCATCCCCTACCTTCCAGACCATCCCTTCTAAGATAATTTGGAAAGAGTTGTACAGGGCTTTCCATATGATCCAGATGGTGGTTTCTTGGATCCCATATCCCGGATCCAATCTAGAATCGAGGTTGGGGAAATGTATTTTTTGGTAATGAATTCTATCCATAGACTCTGAGTTGAAATGAATCACCATCCTAGCTTTGCTTCCAGTGCTTTTGTAAAGAAGGGAGTGTTCTTTATTCCTCATCCTCCCAATGCTTTTGGTCGTGCAATATGATCCCATTTTATCCAGGGAAGAACCTTTTGATCTTTCTTCCTTGACCAAAGAAAGTTTGAGCATATTCTTCTGGATTTGTTCAAGATTGATTTAGGTATCCATGCTAGTGCCATCCAGTAGACTAGGATTGCTTCCAAAACTGACTTGTTTAGTACAAGTCTGTTGGCTCTTAAGAGCCACCTATTGCACCAGTTGTTTATTATGACTTCCAATTTGGCAATCAGGCAATTCCAATCCTCCTTTTTGTAGCAGTTCGGTTTAAGTCTAAATCCCAGATATTTTATTCCATCATCCAAGGATAACTGCTGATATGGAAAAAAATCCTATAAAGATCTCTGCATATCCTCCTCCAAATTTATTACTGTCAATGAGGATTTCTGAAGGTTTATTTGCATACCTGTAGCTTTACAAAAGAGGGTTAGGCCAATTCTTGCTTCATATTTGGACTAGAATTAATACTTCTTCAATGAAATTCAAAATCCAAGGGCCAATTTTTGGTCAAAAACCAATTTTTACCAGAGAAACTCTCAATATGGATGGCTAAAAGCCATTGTGAGGTCAAAGACCTAAATTCAAGGAAACCTTGAACATGTTTTTTAACTTTCCTTTCTAACTTATGTTTTTTTACATTTTCCCTTTTATTTCTTTTGTTGATAATTCTTTTTCATTTTTTTGTTTTTTTTAATTCTTCATAATTTTTTTTTCTTCATTTTTCCCTCTCGTTCTTGCTTCATATTTGGAGTGGAATTATTACTTCTTCAATGAAATTCAAATGGCCAAAGGCCAATTTTTGGTCAAAAACCAATTTTTACCAAAGAAACTTTGAATATGGATGGCTAAAAGCCATTGTGAGGTCAGAGACCTAAATTCAAGGAAACCTTGAACATGTTTTTTAACTTTTCTTTTTAACTTTATGTTATACATCAGATTGGCACCTCTCCGTCTGAGTGCCGACATTCCTCATGTTGGCACACAAAAGGACATCTATGGATTGAGGTTTGCCCAGAACACTATAGCTTGGCTTATTATGAAATACATTCTGCCTCTATCCAGCTAATTACCTTGCCATTTTTGACATGTTAGGATGTATTCGCAACTATCCTTCTATACAACTCGCAAGCCATTCGCGGGTCTCCTTTGTATCAAGTCGCGAATCTATGTATTCGCGGGTTGCCCTTGTACATAGTCACGAATCATTCACAGGTTTCTCTACTGCATACTCACGAATGTGTCTCTTAGCATTTAAACACAAAAACTCGCGTTAAGTAGAGATTAGTTAAGTTATTTAACTTAATTTCCTTAACTGCTGTAACTTCTTCAACCTTAGAAACTACCTTATTTCACCCATATAAATAGAGGTAGGAAAGGCCATGAAGTGGACTTTGAATTTATGCATTGTTATGCTGGAGGAATCGGGACTCTCTTTGCCTACACCTTTGCCCTGGAGGTATTCCCTTAGTGTTGCAGAGCTTGGAGGCTAAGTTCTTTGGAGAAGAGAAGCAGCAGAACCAGATCAAGGTTTCGTGAGGTGCCAAACTTGAAGAGAAGGTATACTTGTACTTGTTTTCAAGATTAATAAAGATGTGATGTCCTTCTTCTTCCCAAATTATTGTTCAATGTGTGATTGAATCTCTGTTTATGATCATATTATAATGTTATTCAGATCATTGTTTCATATTCATTTGATTATCATTGTCTTATATGTGGTCATAATGGCTTGAGGAAGGTATAACTTGTTTTGCAGGTCTCTTGGAGCGAGAGGAGTAAGAAGAGGATTGAAGAGAAAGATTGGACCAGCCTTCAGTTAGTAAGGTGTGGACCTTTCTCATCTTTGATCTTGCTTATATATGCTTGCTGAACATTGTGCATCTCTCTTTCAACCCCAGTACATTGATGGCCTCTTAAACCCTAGCCATAGGAAACTTTCCTTTACAACAGAACTGGCGACTCCACTGGGAATAGCCTTGTCTGTTTGGGGTTTCTCTTGATTCTTTTCAGTTTTTTCATTGTTTCAAGTCCTTTTTACCACTTAGGAACACCTTTCCAATCTGATTACACACTTCCCCTGCCTTTTTTGGGTAGTTTTTTAGCTTTTTGGGGATTTTTCTACCTATTCGCGAGTTGTTGTTCTAGACATTCGCGAATACAGTCTTGTATTCGCGGGTTGCTTCACTGAATAGTCGCGAGTCATTCGCGACCTGCCCTTATAGACAGTCGCGAATACTCCTGGAAGTGGGGATTTTTAAAGTTAAAGTTTGCTTGGTCTTTGCTTTGGGTAATCCTTGTTTCTGAGTGGATTTTAATTATAAATGTTGTTTGGCCTATCTGGGTGCCTCTGTTGATCACAGTTTGTGCTTGTTCGAAAGCCCTTTGAGCCTTTTTGCTTGGATTGTTTACTGTCTGCATGCTAAAGTATTTTGGTCGGTTTGGGTTGTAGGTTAAAGTGTCTTTGTTCAGACCTGTGTTCAAGATCTTGGGCTCTATTTTTTCAATCTGTCTTCTGACAGTGGCTGATTATCACTTGCCTTTGTAAGCCTGCAGTGATTCTTGTCATTGCTTGCACCCAAGCTAGGGTTCCTAGACTTCCTTAGTTGGTTGTCTTTTGGTTCTATTAGCCTGTGTGTTTCAGTTCTTTGCTTTTATACAGTTTATTTGATTCAAGTTCGCTCAAGTCTAGTGTATCTTAGGTGCATGCTAGAGTTTTAGCCTTTTATAGCATTTGGTTTGTTCTTTGCTCTTCCCCCTTGCCTCCTTTGCTTGGTATGATTTTTGGCTTATGTTTTTGGTCAGCCTCTGTTCTTGACTTTGGTTTGATTTCCAGAAGTTTTTTGGTGTTGGTTTCCTTCTTCTTTTGTTGGTTAACTTCACCTTTCCAAAATAGTAGGCTTGTCTTTTATGCAAGCCTTCCTTCCAAGTAGGGTTTATTCTGACTTTAGTTCAGTCTAGAGTTTGTTTGGTGGTTGTTTAGCAGAGTTCCTTTTGCTTTGTTCTTGTTATCTGCATGCTTTTGCTTTGTAGATAGTTTTTCTTTTGTCTTTATAAAATAAAATTAAAAAGAACGTTTACTTGTTTGTACTGCTGGACCCCCCCACCTCTTTCTTTGGCTTGATCTTGGTGTACAAGGTACTGAGCAGCCTTTGTTTGTAGGTTTATATTGATACTTAGGACTTGTTGACCTTTGTTTATGTCAGTCTTTGTGCTCAGTCTCTTCATTCCAAAGTTGTTGGCTTGTTTCCTTTTGTAAGCCTTCTTTTTAAGTGAGGTTGATATCTAACTTTAGGGAGACCTAGAGTTTGTTTGTGGGGAGTAGAGTAGTTGTCTATTTGCATTACTTACAGTACTTGTTTGCATTAGTTCATAGGCTGATTTTTTCTTTTGCATTTATAAAAGAAAAATACAAAAACATATGTTTGCTTTATATGCATGTAGATTAGGTTTTTAGTCTAGATTGCATAGCATATCGTTGTTTTTGGAAAAATATAAAAAGAATTTCGTTCTTTTTGGCTGTCAAGTTTCTATTTGAAAAAGAAATATAAAGAGAATAGCTATTTGCTTTTTTGCATTTCATTTCTCTTTGCTTAGTCATTTTGTTTCATTTTTTGAGTCAAAACACCACCAGTTTACCATTCCATTTCCTCTTGAGTAAGAAACAGCCCTTTAAAATGAACGTATAATTTAAAATTTACTAGTAAGTTTTGTTTTTTAGGGGCCATACACCTACTAACTTAGGCTAGAATTGTGGGCTAGGAAGTGTAAACTTCCCACAAGTTATAAAACTCAGACGTTGTGGACCTATCACTAGGTAAATCCTTTTCTACATTGATTGCATCTGGGAAGCTCCTCTCAAACGGGAGTTAAGCATGAGGCCGCGTGGAGGCTTGGACAGAGGAGATAACCCTCTGAATCCTTGTCAAAATGTAATCCAGGACTTTTACGCATCTGGGGATTCTGTCCTAGACAGAGTTTCGGGCTCAGCTACCCTGCCCATGCGTACGAGTTCGGCTGACGACTGTCCCCCCAGACTATCAATTTAGTTAAGGTAGCCTCTAGTCTCTTTGACATATAGGGTTCATACACAGGTACACCAGAAGGTTATTTCTGGTTGACCTTGGATGGGCTTGGAAGGTAACCCTTATGGAAAGTGCAGGAGGGTGGTGGGTGATTCCTCTGCTTGTGCCTGAGAACCACCTCAAGGACTCCAAGTAACTGTCTATCAGCTTTCTTCTGGAAAGTACATCTTATACCTGTTTGTCTGTTTAGGCTTTAGGAATTTTTAGTGAGTGTTGTGTGGTTTGTCTATACTTAGTGGGCCTTTAGGTGTCTGCTTTGTAATTTTGGTTGACCATCAACCTAAAACTTTGTCTCTTGTTTTGAATCTATGGCTAACCCCCCTTTGAACACCAACCAAGAGATCCCCATGATGGGAGCTCCTTGTCCTATTCCTCTCACAGGGAATGTTGGTGTTCCCTTGATGTCCACCTTGAATCTTCCAGGATTCACCCTAGGGCTACCGGTGTGGTTGTTTTCCACTCCAACTGTCCTGAATGCTCCTGATGCTTCTCAAGTAAGCACCTTATATCAAGGGCATCAAAACACTGTCTCCCCTTCACCTGTAGTTAGTTCTCCTCCTCCTTCTACCTCATGCAGTGAAAGTACTGATACTAGTAACCGGCAGTCTAAAAGGAGTAAAAGAAGGAGGAATAGGAAGAAAGCACATAAGCAAGGGGGCACCCGTTCAACCTCTGCAAGTAAATTTGAAACTCACCACCCAGCCTCGGTTGTTCAGGCTGGGGGCACCCATCCAACCTCTGCAGGTCATGTTGGATCTAGTCACTCAACCTCTGGTGTTCATGTTGAGTGCACCCGTTCAACCTCTGGTTTTCAAGTTGAACCACCCTATCCAACCTCTGTTGTTCATGTTGGAGCTATCCATCCAGCCTCTGGTGATCAAGCTGGTGGGATCCTTCCAACCTTTTCAGGTCATGTCGGATCCTGTCACTCAACCTCTGGTGTTCAAGCTGAGTGCATCCGTTCAACCGCTGGTTTTCAAGTTGAACCTTCCCATCCAACCTCTGTTGTTCAAGTTGGATCCATCCATCCAGCCTCTGGTGTTCACGCTGGTGGGATCCTTCCAACCTTTCCAGGTCATGTCGGATCCTGTCACTTAGCCTTTGGTGTTCATGCTAAGTGCACTCGTTCAACCTCTGGTGTTCAAGTTGAACCTCCCCATCCAACCTCTGTTGTTCAAGTTAGATCCGTTCACCCAGCCTCTGTTGCTCACGCTGGGGGCACACACTCAACTGCTACAAAGCATGTTGATCCTAACCATTCAACCTCTATTGGTCACGTTAATGGTGCCCGTCCAACCTCTACAAGTCATGTTGGACCCAGTCTCTCAGCCTCTTCCAGGCACGCTGGGGTCAGTCTCTCAGCCTCTGTACTTCACGCTGGAGACATTTCGTCAAGCACTGCAAGTCATGTTGACACTGTTGACAAGTCTACCCGTTCAAAACACAAGCTCAAGTTTCCTTGTAATCTTTGTGAAGGAGACCACCTTACTTATAAATGCCCTTCTATTGCGGAGGTGCGAAGAGCTTGGATTCATGGTCATCCCGTTTTTGAACATTATGGAGTCTCTCAACAGCCAGCCTCTCTTAGTGAGGTTGGACCCAGTCACCCAGCCTCTGTTGTTCACGCTGGGGGCAAACTCTCATCCTCTGCAGGTCATGTTGAGAGCAAACAGTCAGCCACTACTAGTCATGCTGATACCATTGAGAAAACTGGTCGTTTGAAGCATCATCTTAAGTTCCCTTGTGTGCTATACAAGGGAGATCATCTTAATCATCTGTGCCCTACTATCACAGAGGTGTGAAGAGTGTGGTCCAAGACTCATGGATTTCGTTCTTCTGAACACCCTATAATTTCTCAACATCCTACTCAACCTTTGGTTGATCAAGTGGTCGAACAAATCTCATATTTGGTCGATCCCACTCTTCTTTTCGAGAGTGCTCCTCATGTGATTGAACCAATGTCATCTTTGGTCAATCCCACTCTCCCTTTGGAGAGTGAATTTCACCAAGCGGTTGAATCGATCCCAGTATCGATCAATCCCACTCTTCCTTTGGAGAGTGAAGTGTCTACTAGTCACATTTTCTTCACTGCCAGTTCAGATCTTACTGAACAAGGGGGCACTGAACTTGTTTTGGATCAACCCCCACCAAGCCCTCAGATTGCTTCCTTTGATTGGGATAGCCTAGTTGAGCCGCGCCTTCCTTCCCATGCACCTTTCCAGATAAAGGTCAAAGTTGAACCTTACACAATTGCTCGTTGTATTGTCAATGAAGGAGCCTCAGTTAGTATTTTGTCTGATCGTGCTTGGCAAGGTATGGGATCTCCCAGCCTTGTGTCAACTGCTAAACCTTTACAACACTTTATGTTTTTTTTTATTCCTTATTTTTCCCTCTCGTTCTTGCTCGGATACCACTTGAAGCAGATAAAGACTTCTAAACCCACATGATTCGTATTTTAACCCACAATGATTACTCAATTGAATAATCAACCAATGGAAAATAATTCCATATTGAAATTATAAATTAATATTAAAGATGAATGATGATAAAAGATTACAAGGTGAGTGCCATATATATATTAATTCTAAAGGCACTTTGGATACCATCCATGAAAGGATGCGTCATTTTAGAATAGTTTACTAATAACCATTTATTAATTATTAATTATTAATATCAATATATAT
>LPNX011034450.1:48911-99816 GCA_001517045.1 Pseudotsuga menziesii | reverse complement strand
ATGCTGTGTATTATCTGCTGAGAAATAATAATATGTTTATAGAATATAAAATAATATTATTTTACGTGTTGATATATGCAACATGGAAAACCAATTTTTATATTCCTTCACTAATAACATAATATAACATCATTTCCTACAGATATATAATAACATTTTTATTTCGAAATTCAACAAAGAAAAAGTCATACGTGCACAAAACTAAGTTATTTGACAAGGTTGATAGGTTTTCCATTCACAAAACTAAGTTATTTGACAAGGTTGCACTGGCTCCCATGGTTTGCAGTGATGGAAAACCTGCATGAAAGATTAAAGATTTCCACTGGCTCCCATGGTTTGCAATGATGGAAATAAGATTAAAGATTCGTAAATCCGTTGATGGTTTGAAGAAAGTTACACATGTATGCATTATGCTGGACGATCCATTGTGATTACACATCAAACATGATGAATTTATGGCAAACTTCAACAGAAAAAGAGAGAAAATATAAGAAATAGAAAAAGGGAAAATACATACGAGATGTATTAAAGGGAACCGCTCTAACAGGACTTTGCATCTACAATATTGGAGCAGTCGAAAAATGACCAAATATTCCACTAACTTTAATGCCTCCACCTCAAAGGCAAAGAGAAGACCAATACAGGAGGGTTTTAATATTGATTCTATTTGTTGTTTAGTAATCTAGTGGGAAAGAACATCCCCTTTCCTGTACGTGCAGAAGGGGAATATTCTTCATCACTGCCTCCTAAATGCCATCTAGATTTTCTGCAAGCCAATTGGAAAAAATAAGCTCTAAAACGATATATCTCATGACCGAAAAATAAGCCCTAAAACGAAGAGGGATGTGGCTAAGGACGTGTAAGACATCCGTCCATGGGCGACGAATGGTGCTATATATTTATATTTATATTTAATCTAAATACCAACCAATTCAACTTTTGAGAATTCAGAAAATAACTTTGCATTTAGCAACAAAACCCTTTTTGAGTAGCAACAAAACCCTTTAAACAAAATACAACAATTTTTAGGTTTTTATTGCATGAGTGTAATACAAAATAACAAAACCCTCTGAGCAAAATACAGTTTAATACAAAATAACAAAACCCTCTGAGCAAAATACAGTTTAATACAAAATAACAAAACCCTCAGAACAAAATACAGCTTATTGCATGAGGTTGAAATATAATAAAAATCAATATAAAACTTGTACTCACAGTCATATTTCTTTTCAAACTCTCCGGTAAGATGACGCTTCACGAAGGATGTCTTCCCTGATTCACAAATTTTTTGGCACTCAATCTAAGCGATTCAAAGATAAAAGAGACAAAACTGAACATAAACCCTATTTATATAGCACCAATTCCTCGCGTACAGTGATGAGCTTAAAACTCGGACAATCAGACTGCTGAAGTGGTTAATCCTAAACATAAAAGAAACCCAAAAAGATAATCATAAAATAAACAAACCAAAAAAGTGGGTTAACTGGCCGTTAAATCGCCCCGTTACCCTGCAATGAAATTTGCAATCAAAGTGCTTAATCGCTATTCTAAGATACTTACAATCAGAGTGCATAATCGGTATTCTAAAAGTATTCAATATGCCCATCCAATTCTCCAGAAAAGCCCATGAGGCCAGATGGCAGACCCTTGACAAGATCAGCGGGTGCACAGAACTCAGATAATTTGTAAGCTGATGAATCGTGCTGCCCGCTACCCGGGTCTTTGAATTCTATGCCCCTGGATTGCATTCCCAAATTCCGTCAAATTTCCCCAAGTCATTTCGCCGATCCTAAGGAGGGTAGTAGATACCTGCTTCCTCACGCTTGCACACGATTCCGCATAATAAACAGTGTCTACGATTCCTCGCGATAAACAGTGTTTGGCTCGACTTTTTTCTCATAGCCATGGAATTCGCGAAGGCCAGAAGTTTTTCCATCAGCCCCTTGACGACCTGGGCGAAACAGGAATCCCTGACGTTATTAAGCCCAGCGAAAAAATCATCACAGAGCGGTTTGTTGCTCGTGAACAGAACGCTCACCTCAATTCTCACAGCACGTATCCAGTACTTCCCATTCCATCTTCTGCATGTCGACGCCGATTATTTTCGATTACAGAGTTTCTGGTCTGCCCGTATATTTAGACGCAATCTTCTGCAAGCCATTGAAATGTTCTATCACTGGCAGGATGAAAGCCGAGATGGGTCTGGTTGGCACCCATTTATCACCATTGCAGCGGTGGTATGATCCTCCTGGAGGGCTCAGATAATAGAAAGAACAAGAAGACGTGTCTTGTTCAATTCAGAGTAAGGGACAACCTAATATGGCCACACCCAAAGGAATATCGATTAATGACTACAATCACACAACAAACTCCAACTTCACCCTCGGATCTCATTCCCTTAAAAGCAATTTTCCTTTGATTATGGCTGTTCGGATCAAGAATTCCGTTACCATACAACGGCTACTCAAAATTTGAAATGTTTTTTCTAATGCTTTTTGGATCAAGAATGCCGTTATCATACAACGAGGAGCAACATGACAACTGATGGTAAAAGTTTTGATTCATCGCCACGTCGGATTACAAGCGATATATATTTTTTTGATTGGCAACAAAGAAGGTTACTAATAACTTAGTGAAATTAGGTTAGGTCACTTACCTTCAAGGCTTAGGGGTTTATGTAACGAGATATATAATGTTTTGAATGACAACAAAGAACGTTACGGATAACTTAGCGAAATTAGGTTAGGTCACTTACTTTCCACGATTCGCTATTTATGTATTTATGGTTTAAACGTTTAAATTTAATTTTAATTTTAAATTATGTGCTCTAATAGTAACAAAGGTTGGAATTATGACTTAAAAAATTTAAATCCACTTTCAATTTTAATTTTAAATTGTGTGTTTTAAATTTAATAATAATAAATATTGAAAAGTTAATTATATAAAAGGTGGTTTTGTTTATAATTAGAGTATTTAGTTGATTATATTTAAAGTATTTATTTGAATTTAAAATGCAAAATATTGTAAATATGATTTTGTGATCAAGATAAAAAGCACTTTTATTTTATTTTCAAATAAAAAATTTGTTGATAAATTGTTTTTAGTAAACATAAAAATATTATGTGTTTCTATCAATCTATATATGTATGACTTAATATATTTCATATGTAGTTTGAATTATTGAAAATTTGAATACTTAATATAATGTTATATACATACAATTTAATGAGTTAATTGTATTTGTTACGATTAGTTAATTGTACTTGTTATGAATAGTTAATTGTTATGAAGTCTTCATAGCCCTCTAGGTTTGCTTATTTCGAGGATTCTTGAGTCTCTTTTAAAAAGTTTAAGTTCATAGCCTTGTATGATATGGTACTAAAAGTGTTGTATACTGATATTTGATTTATAGATACATAAATATTGTGATATTGACTATGTGTGTTCCATAAGATGATGTTGTATAGTGATGACTATCTCATGGTTTTTTATCCTAAAATATATATGTTGTCTAATGTAAAGTACATTGAAACACAAAAAAGAATTGTAATTAAACTAACATCTACGGAAAATTTGTGAGGACAAACTTTTTAATTAAAAACTAATATCTAGAGGTAATGTGAGGGACTTTCTCAATTTTAGGTTAGACAATGATTCTTAAAGTGACATTGAGAACAAATGTTAAAGTATAACACTAGTTGACTCTATGTGTAACCCTTTGAATAGCACCGACATAATTTAATATATTTTATAAAGAAATCATCCATTAAAAAATCTTTCTTAGTGCCCCATTATATTAAATAACCCTTGTGTGAAACATAGATTTACTAGTACTAGAGTATAAGTTATCTTAAACTATATTTTAATAAATTATTAATAATTAAAAAATCTAAAGTCCAAAAGTCCAAGAGATATAGAAACCTTCTCCTAACTATTAACGTACACACTTTTAAGTTTTAAGTTAGATATTAGTTCTTTATGTAACACTAAAGACAAATGTTAATATATTACTAGTTGAATCAATGTGTAGTCCTATATGACTTGAATGAGAGTAATTTATATATATTTTAGAAAACACTCATTCATTTATAAAAGATATTTTTATTAAAATATTAACATTTAATAAAATGATTTTTTATGCACTTGATATAATAGCTCACATCTATATCTAACACTAATATGCACATTAATAGAGACCATATCTAAAAAATACCTTTGCACTAGGGCATTAGGTATGATAAGATTGAGTTGAAAAAAAAATTAGGGATTCAAAATTTCATTTAATATGAATCTTATTTTGTAATGCAAACTATTTTAACATATTTATGAAGAAATACTTGAATTATATATGGAATATATTTTGCTTTATTATTATTTTTTGGTATCATTATTAAAAGTAAAATTAAAATTAATGTCAAATGAAAAGTAATATTTAAATATGAACATCATATTTATTATTTTTTATTGTTTTGTAAAGTAATAGATCAAATTTAAATCATTTAAAAAATTGAGTAAATATATTATAATTTTCAACTCTCATATTTATATGATTTTCCAAATTCTTTTTATCAAATTTATGTATACTATAGGCTTAACCTCTCATCAAACAAAATCCGCTTACATAGCTTGGGTTTAAAAAGAGGATCGCGGTGTTGTCAGTTCTGTACTTACCGTCACCAATAAATTGTTTTATTCTTGTTAACAGTATACTTACTTTTGATGTGAACCCAATCATAACCCTTTGGCTTCATATATAATCTATTAATTCATAGTCTATTAATTCATAATGTAGTTCTCAAAAGGGTTATTTAATCTTTTCGCCAAACGCAATTCATAATTTCAATCTTTCGTACAATTATGAGGAGTTCCTATAGAGTTTATATAATTAAAGTATAGTTCCTTCTTCATTTAGATAGATTTAAGAAATCTTGAATCCTTAAGTAGAAGTTAAAACATTTATTTAGTTATAATTTTTGGTATTATTTTAGCCTTTGTATGTTGACATAATTTTCAGCTAGAATTAATAAAAATGGATATGGAAGCTTGTATATTAGTGTTGTACTTTGATATAAGAAAATTGACTTATTTCATGAATGCAATTTATGGATAAGTGAGTATGACTTAATCTATTTTAAGTGTTTGTATGCAAAATTATGATTTAGTCTTGGAGACACATTCTTAGCTAATGAATTATTGTATTAACAAATAGATCAATTCTTTGGCACAATATGATTTTAAATATAGAAACCTCTAATTAGTTAATCATTAGAAATGGAAATCCATAATACATAACATGGATGAGCTATTCAATTGATTAATCAATTAAATAAAGTAGGGAATAATAAAACCTACTTGAGATGAAGAGGAAAAACACAAGGGGCTTCCTAGTTCCTCCCAAATGTAGAAGAGGACATCCATGCTTACTTTCCCAACTCCCCCTAGCTCGATCACCAACATAAAACAATGAACTCAACAAAATATAAACACAGACTTCCACCATATTCCTATAACAGATTCAATGATGGAATTTTTAAACATAAAGAGAGTACTCAACAACCTTCCCTCCATTGAAACAATTTCCCTCTATGTACCACACAACATCTTGTGTCTCCTCACTGCATTATTATATAAATTTTTTCTAGGTCTTGTGCCATATCAACCAAAAATCAAGTTTGTATCTTGATCCCTATAATTGTTGATCTCGTTAGCTTATTAAGTTTTTGACTTGGATTTGATTGATATCAAATATCTTGCTTGTTGTCCACTTCTTCATCGTATTATGTTGGTGTCCCCTCTTTCAAGTGGCGGTTTCAAGTGTTTATTTTTATTAATACAATAATATTTCTTGTCCACAATATCCACTCACACCAGTATGAGTATTTTGTCTCATAATAGTGTAGACTTTTATAAATCTTTTACAAAATAAATGTTTGATATTATTCCCCAAATAAAATACTTAATTAAATAAATCAAATTCTTGGGGGCATTACATTTCTTCCACCCTTATTTTTAACACCATCCTAGGTGTTCTTTATTCATATTCTTCTTGCTCATTTTGAAACAAGGGAGGATATGCTTCTCGCATATGACCCTCCATTTCAAATGATTCCTCCCTAGGTATTAAGTGATTTCATTACACTCTTAAGTGATGATTTGGTTCTGCAACACAAGTTCCTTCATGTCTAGGATATACAAAGGCTCATTTTGAAACTAACCATCAGGATCCACCTAAATCACAACCCAATCGATGATATGAGTAGCATCATGTATATATTTTTTCAATAATGAAACATGGAAAACATTATGGAATATTATAGAAGGAGTAAGTGCAAGATGATAGGCTACTGATCCTATCTTGGCTAGCACTTCAAATGGTATACAATACTTGGAACATATTCCCAAGCTTAATGTACATCTCTTTGGATTTACCTTTAAGTATACATGACCCCCGACATTGAACTCTTTTGGAGTTCTCTTTGTTGGTTTTTCTTAGATCTTATTAACTTAGTTAGGATATTTATCTGAAAGAATAACAAGTACATCAATATGCATAAGATAGAACAGATACACAAGACATAAAGATTTTCACGATGGAAACCATAAAGGAGAAAACCACGCAAACTTCGTCAGAATAGTATAGTCACAAAGGCTATGTCATAAGATGAATAATCCCAATAATTAGAAGTATTCAACAACTATATTTGTGTCCTCTCTCTCTCTCTCTCTCTCTCTCTCTCTCTCTCTCTCTCTCTCATGTGAACTTGAGTGAGTGTGAGGTGTGTATAAATAAGGGAGGGGGACTCCCTATTTATACTAATGAAGTGACTAGCCTATTACATGAATCGAGCCGACCTATTACCCCACTAGGGTTGGATTCTCCTAGAGAGACACCAAAATTTCATTACATGATGTTACACCGGGTTCTATGGACCCAACTTACAACGAAGGTTGTACCTCAAGGGTGTTGGGGGTTAGGGATTTTGAAGGCAAGAATGAGAGTGAGAAATAAAGAGATATGAGGGGTGGGGGCTTTAGAAATATAGTGAGATATATAGATAAAGAGATATTTTTGGGTTTAGGAGTTTAGAGAGAGAGAGAGGGAGAGCAACATTGGTGATTATGTTTTTAGAGAGCGGGATATAGTGATTGGCAACTAAAGGTTTAGAGAATGGGTAATTTGAAGTTAGGGGTTTAGATGTAAATAGGGAGGGAGAGAGATTTAAAGTTAGGGGTTTAGAGAGAGAGAGAGAGGTTTAGAGAAACAAAGAACAGTAAACAAAGAGAGATATTAGTGGTTAGTAGTGTAGAGAGAGATAGATGGGATGTTAAATAGAAAAATTGATTAGATGTTAGGGTTTAGAGGGAGGGAGATAGAAAGAGGGATATTTGGAGCTAGGGGTTTAGTTAGTGAGTGAGTGAGAGAGAGAGAGAGAGAGAGAGAGAGAGAGAGAGAGAGAAATTATAATGTATTTAAATAGAGAGAGAGAAAGAGATTGGGGTTTAGCAATTTAGGTAGAGATAGATATATTGATCGTTATTGTTTTAGAGAGAGAGTAGGCATTAGTGGATTAGAGACAGAGTGAGAAAGAAAGAGATTTGGTGTTAGGGGCTTAAAGAGAAAGAGCTAGAGACAAATATATATCATGGTTCAAGGGTTTAGAGAGAGAGAGAGATTGGGGGTTATGGGTTTGAAGAAAGATAGAGATGGGGATTAGGGGGTTAGGGGTTTAAATATATTGAGAGAGAGAAAGAGAAAGAGAGGGATTGAGATTTCAGGTTTAGGGGTTTAGATAGATACATAGATAGATAGATGTTGGAAGGGGGTTCCAAGGGGAGAAGGATGAACATCAACAAAGGAAAAGGCTATTGCGGCACCAACAAGTAAAGGAAAATTCAGAATCAAAAAAAGAAGATACCAAGAATTTTGGTTATTTTGGTCAAGTTAGTTAGGAAGTCAGTTATGTGGACTATTCTGTAACTCCTTAGCAAGCCTATAAATAGAATTAGATTGTAGATAGAGATGTATAGATGGAACAAAAGGATATGTTGGGGATATCAGGTGATTGGATCTATTGTAAATGAAATAGTATGTCGATGGATATATTTATGGTCTGAGGCTAATCGACCAAGGAATATTTGTATTTTGTGATGTGGTTTTGGGAATAATATGAAGATGATGTTGAATATGCAATTTTGTTTTGTGCGTGTGTTTCGGTGAATCTTCCAAACATTGTGATGAAGCGATCTCTGATTTTATATGTTTGAATTTGAATGATGCGAAGCCCTGCAGTGTTCATCGGGATAAGACATGTTGATTTCTTTGTTTATGGATTTATGAATTAATCAGCATTGCATTGTCATAATGTCTGTGTTGATCTAAATCTAAATAAGAATGATTGCACCATAATTCTGTAACAGATATACAGATTAATATTTCAGGGTTTATATAGAGAGAGAGATATACAGATTAATATTTTGAGGTTTATGGGTTTAGAGAGATATACAGATTAATATTTCAGGGTTTATAGAGAGAGAGAGAGAGAAAGAGAGTGACTAGTGGTTAGGGGTTTAAAGAGAAAGAGAGATTGGAATATAGGGGTTTAGAGAGAGAGAGAGAGAGAGAGTTAGGGGATTTTAGAGGGATAGATTTGGGTTTTGGAGTTTAGAGAGAGAGGGAGAGAGAGATTCGCATTTAGGGGTTAGGTTTATAGATATGGATAAGTTTCAAGTTAGGGTTGAGAGAGAGAGATTACATGTGAAGAGTTTAAAGAGAGAGAGAGAGAGATTCAATGTTAGGGGTTTTGAGAGAGAGATTGGGAGTTATAATTTTAGAGAGAGAGGGAGATTGGTAGTTAGCAATTTAGAGAGAAAAATAGAGATTTGTGGTTAATGGTTTAGATACTCATATATATATATATATATATATGAGGATAAGGGTTTAGAGGGGGGGAGAGAGAGAGAGAGAGAGAGAGAGAGAGAGAGAGAGAGAGAGAGAGAGAGAGAGAGAGATTGGAGGTTAGGTGTTTCGATAGTGAGAGAGATAGAAAGATATAGATTGGGAGTTAATAGTTTAGAGACACAAATTCAAGGTTACGAGATTAAAGAGAGAGACGGAGATATAAATTGGGTGTTAGGTTTTTAGATAGATAGATAGATATTTGGGTTAGGGGTTTAGAGAGAGGAAGAGAGTGAGAAATTGGGGGTTAGGAATTTAGAGAGAGAGAGAGAGAGAGAGAGCGATTGAGGATTATGGGTCTAGAGAAAGAGAGAGAAAACCTAATACATAACATGAATGAGCTATTCAATTGATTAATCAATTAAATAAAGTAGGGAATAGGAAAAACTATTTGAGATGAAGAGGAAAAACACAAGGGGCTTCCTAGTTCCTCCCAAATGTAGAAGAGGACAGACATGCTTACTTTCCCAACTTCACCCCCTAGCTCGATCACCAACATAAAACAATGAACTCAACAAAATATAAACTCAGACTTCCACCATAATTCTGTAACAGATTCAATGATGGAATTTTTAAACAGAAAGAGAGTACTCAACAACCTTCCCTCCATTGAAACAATTTCCCTCTATGTACCACACAACATCTTGTGTCTCCTCACTGCATTATTATATAAATTTTTTCTAGGTCTTGTGCCATATCAACCAAAAATCAAGTTTGTATCTTGATCCCTATAATTGTTGATCTCGTTATCTTATTAAGTTTTTGACTTGGATTTGATTGATATCAAATATCTTGCTTGTTGTCCACTTCTTCATCGTATTATGTTGGTGTCCCCTCTTTCAAGTGGCGGTTTCAAGTGTTTATTTTTATTAATACAATAATATTTCTTGTCCACAATATCCACTCACACCAGTATGAGTATTTTGTCTCATAATAGTGTAGACTTTTATAAATCTTTTACAAAATAAATGTTTGATATTATTCCCCAAATAAAATACTTAATTAAATAAATCAAATTCTTGGGGGCATTACATTTCTTCCACCCTTATTTTTAACACCATCCTAGGTGTTCTTTATTCATATTCTTCTTGCTCATTTTGAAACAAGGGAGGATATGCTTCTCGCATATGACCCTCCATTTCAAATGATTCCTCCCTAGGTATTAAGTGATTTCATTACACTCTTAAGCGATGATTTGGTTCTGCAACACAAGTTCCTTCATGTCTAGGATATGGAAAGGCTCATTTTGAAACTAACCATCAGGATCCACCTCAATCAAAACCCAATCGATGATATGAGTAGCATCATGTATATATTTTTTCAATAATGAAACATGGAAAACATTATGGAATATTATAGAAGGAGTAAGTGCAAGATGATAGGCTATTGATCATATCTTGGCTAGCACTTCAAATGGTATGCAATACTTGGAACATATTCCCAAGCCTAATGTACATCTCTTTGGATTTACCTTTACGTATACATGACCCCTGACATTGAACTATTTTGGAGTTCTCTTTGTTGGTTTTTCTTAGATCTCATTATCTTAGTTAGGATCTTTATCTAAAAGAATAACAAGTACATCAATATGCATAAGATAGAATAGATACACAAGACATAAATATTTTCACGAGGGAAACCATAAAGGAGAAAACCACGCAAACTTCGTCTGAATAGTACATTCACAAAGGCTATGTCATAAGATGAATAATCCCAATAATAGGAAGTATTCAACAACTATATGTCTATCCTCCTTCTCTCTCTCTCTCTCTCTCACGTGAACTTGAGTGAGTGTGAGGTGTGTATAAATGAGGGAGGGGGACTCCCTATTTATACTAATCAAGTGACTGGCCTATTACATGAATCGAGCCGACCTATTACCCCAATAGGGTCGACTTCTCCTAGAGAGACACCAAAATTTCATTACATGATGTTACACTGGGTACTATGGACCCGACTTACAACAAAGGTTGTACCTCAAGTTCTAGACCTAATAATGACATCTGAAAAGGAGGAAAACACATCTACAATGGGGTTACAAAAACATACAATGATAATATGCATTAGAATATATTTTGAAGTTAGAAATACATCAACAATCCGTCTTAACTAGGAAGGTATTCTCTCTCTTCCATAGTCATCAACACATCTAGTCCAGCCATCATCATATATGTTTCCATCATCATCTTCTTATCGATTGTCAAAAGGTACTATATTCCATTGGAAGTTTCTATAGAGTCAACCCTTTTTCATGTTGGGTGTAGGCCTATTCCTCATTCAGGTATTCATCACATTTACGAGCAAACCTTTCACATAGAAATAGTCCAGGGACTTCTTTGCATTTCCATGACAATAATCTGATCTCCTACCTTTATCTCATTGTATCTAAATCATCTCTTTTAGGCTGCACAAAACAAAAAAAACACATAGAGCACAAACCAGATGGAGACCACCTTCGTTCTATCACCATAGTAGTATGTCGGGATATTTCACATCATCGAGACAACCTGTAACATTCGCTATGTGAGAACCACTTAGGAGCACACTAAGTGCATTACGTCTCTCCACGGTCAACTTGCATTCTACCAGCATAGGAGAACTGTTGTTGGCTTTCCTGTTCTTTCTGACCCACGTTCAGTCCCTCTCCTTTGCATGCAACAAATCCCAAGATATCATCCTGACAGAGAGAGGCTCAGTTGAAAACACTTGTGATGCAGATGCAGTCTCACTTGAGATATCTTTCTATGGGTAACTGCCATAACCACATCTCCACAGTTCGGTGGGGGGTTTCTCTTCCTTTGGTATTCTACCAAGGTGCACAACCAAATCCAGTGGGTGTAATCCTTATATCGATTATGTACAAATAAGGTGTGACTTTATTCAACAATCAACATATACTATAACAGTAAATATAATGGAGTATAGAAATTTCCAACTATAAGTTTGTGACAGATGCATATAAACACATTCCTAAGAAAATATAAAAACACTTCTTCAAAACAACCATATATGCGAATCAAATACAATCATCATTTAAAAATTTAACGCAGTATCTAACGTGGAAACCCATCAAGAAAAATTCATAAAGGAACTCTTCATCTGGCATGAGAAATATATGGCACCTTTTTGTCTGTGCACTGAGCTACAGACTCTGTTCTATATCTTCTTCTCCTATCTATAGAGACTTATGATGCAGGGGCATCGTGGCATGCTAGCAATGTGACGAGTTGGTCACATCCTATGGCATATTTTTGGCTTGTTTGTTTTGTTGAGTCATAGTTTCTTAGCACCAGTAGGAGTGATGGCGGATCATGACTCCTTGCGTGGAGACCGAGCAGTAGGTTGTTTGCTTGTGAAAGAGACATTTTTCATCATGCTCTTTTTTTTTGTCTTAGGTTATAGTTTAGCTTAAATAAACAACTTAGAGAAGGGAGAAGGGTTCTACTCTTCAGTATTAGGATTGCAAAATTTGCAGAGAGATGGAGAGACTGGTATCTGGTTTCACTTGTAAATGTTTTGGGAAAACTGAAGAAGAGATCCAATCTGTGTGCTACATGTTTAATTAATAAAAGGATTAACTATGTATTAGCAATGTTATTAGCCTAGATGTATTTACTGATTAAGCTGTGAATCCGTGAAGAGCCGACTTTGGCAGTTTCCTGATCTTCTGTGTATTTCTGTGAAATTGTTGATTCGTGCATGAGTTCGTTGTTTGAATAGTTGAATTAGGTTGTAAATGCATGCATAGGAAGAGTAAGGCTAAGTAATATTAGAGGTTGTAGTCTGGATTGATCGATTCCATGATCAATCGGCACAGCACACAATTTGTCCGCCTTAACCAATTTATTGTAGAGAACAAATAGTGGAGATCAAGTCCGCAGATGACGATCTGACAGTCTAGGAGAGATCCATAAGGGAATTTGTGAGGATGATAACAAATCCACAAAGATCTGTAAGATCCACGCCCAAGAGTAGATCGACGGTCATGGAGAAAGTCACAAATATCTGACGATCGGGAGAGTTGCGGAGGAAAGTTTGCGGGAGGAGAGTTGCATGGGAGCAAATTTGGAAAGTTGATCATGCATCCCACATCCTGCTTGCAGAAAGTGTCACATGCCCCAATTTGCAAAACAGTTTAATGTTATTGAGGAACATTATGTTATATTTTATGCTAAGTTTGTAATTGATGACCAAGTGGGGTCAAGAATAATTAATGTATTTCAAAATATTTTATTAATAAATAAATAAATGATGAGACAACAACTTAGGGAAGCTGTTAAAAGAGTGTTAACTGGTCACTTAGTGGAGGAGACTAGGTGGAGAGTATATTGACAAGTGGAAACATCCTCAAACTACTTCTAACTATTGCAGATGGAAACTTCCCTATATTTGTGGTCATGATTCTCCAAGAAAGTGGAATTGGAGCAGGTGGCTCATTAAGTAAAAACTGACCCAAAAGACCTAGGCATTATTATTAAACTTCCCATTAAAGATAGATGAGGTTGCTCATTTTGGAAATGTGATCATTCAGCATGAATAAAATGAACATGATAAATTCGATGGAGGGGAATTATGGAAGTCAATTTGAGGGGTTAACTGCTGAGAACTGAACTTATGCAGCTGTTAGGCTGAGGTCCTTACTACTGTGAGTAGGTTTGGATTACTGTTTTAATTTTACCAGTCAGGTGACATAAGGTCTTAAAGATACATCCTTCACCTAGCACTCTACCAAGAGGACCAGGAACACGCTCGGGGGTCCTCAAGAAGTGAAGACTAAGATTTCTTTAGGAGTTGGTTGGGAGGAACAACCTCCTTAAGCTGTTGTCACCTCATCATTTGACAGGTTTTTATTTTTTCAGGTTTATTTATAATTTTTTTACTGTATTCAGCAAATGTTTATTAGTTTTTCAAAGATATGTATGTTTTTGTTTTGTTAGGGTTTATGCAGAAAAGAATATTGTGTATTGATAAAATTAGTGATTGTAGATTAAGTTTAAAACAATAGTATTATTGCTAAATGAAAAGTAAATAGAAATAAATTACCACACTATATATTTCCACACCTTATATAGGAAGTACTCTAGTACAGCTCGTTGATTAAGTAGATGTGATGATTTGTTTATCAATTTTGGATGAAAAATGTAAATGATTTATTTTATAGTTTGTACGTGAATGATTATAGAAAATATAAATACTTTCTCTAGCTACTGAAAGTATCTATATTAACTAATTTTCAGAAAAAGAACTGAATATATATAATAATCAATTGTAGACATATTATTCACAGAAGCATTACTAGTACTAATAATTATTATCAACAAAATAGATAAATTTAAATAAATAAACATAGAAACACTAAAAAGATAGTACTAAGGTTTTAACCAAGATAATACTCTGTAGGTCTTTTTAATGAATTACTTCAAGTTCATATTATACAATCTGTTTGGCAATACAGATGTTTTTAATGTAACCTTCCAGACTTACTTAAGGTTTACAGGATGAAGGGTTTATCCCTAAGAACAAAATTTCACTTTTCTTTTAACAACCATAATACAAAAATTTAACAGCTGTAAAAATTTACTGAAAACAAAATAGAAAACCAAAACTAAAATATATTCCTATAAAATCTATTTTATTACAGAACTGTAGGGTTTTCCAAAAATTATAACCCTTTTTAGCAAAAAACAAAGTACAAAATTTACTTAGTAATACTGTAAAAGATCTAGTAATATAATTTACTGTAAACCATTTAAATTACAGAAAAACTTTAAATTCAATAACATGGTCAAGAGTTTAAAAAGAGACAAATTAGAATTTAGCATAATGGCTCATAGGCCTTTTATAACTATGGTCGAGGTTTCAACATGTTTAACATTTTTTTATATAAGCTTAAACAAAAAAACATTTTCAAACTTAAACCATTACGGCTTAAGTCGACTTTTGTAAATCAAAAAGCTTTTTCATCTTCGAGGCCATAAAGAATCTGGCACGAAATACCCTAAGTCACGGCTGCTACAACCTATAAGTTTTTACATATAACATCCATTAGGGTTTCAAAAATAGTATTAAACTAATATAAAACCAAGAAGTATTAACCCAACAGTAAATCCCAGGCCGACTTCATATCCAGTGCGGCGAGGCCTCTTATTTCCTTCCAACCACCACATCAATGCAGGAGAAAGTCCTTGATGATGATGATTATGATGATGATTATTATGATGATTATTATGATTATGATTATTATGATGATGATGACAACGATGATCATTATGATGATTATGATGATGATGATGAGGGTCATGATGATGATGATGATGATGATGAAGATGATGATGATGATGATGATGATGATGAGGGTTATGATGGTGAAGATGATGATGATAATGATGATCATGATCATGATCACGATCATGATGAACATGATGATTATGATCATCATCATTATCATGATCATGATCATGATGAACATCATGATGATTATCATCATCATGATCATCATGATTATATGATGATGATGATGTCGAAGATGATGATTATGAGGTTCATCATCATGATGATAATGAAGAATATGATGATGATGATGATGATGATAATGATGATGATGATGATGAAGATGATGATGATAATGATGATGATGCTAACGATGATGCTAAACAGCATGATGATGAAGACGATGATGATGATGGTGATGATGCTGAACAACATGATGATGAAGATGACGATGATGATGACAATGATGGCGATGATGGTTATGATCATGATGATGAAGACGATGGTGATCAACATGATGATGATGATGATTATGGCAAGGGTCATGATGGTTAAGACGATGATGATGAAGACATATGTGCCTTACTCACTATCCCTCTATGACTTACTCACTGGCCCTCCCTTCCTTTATGCATGATGATCATGATGATGAAGATGATAATGATGAACATAATGATGATGATGATAATGATCATGATGATGAAGATGATGATGATCAACATGATGAAGAAGAAGAATAATAATAAGATGATAATTATTATTATTATCATGATGATGAAGACGATTATGATCAACATGATGATGATGATGAAGATGATGGTGATGGTGATGATGATGATGAAGATGGTGATGAATATGATAAACATGATTAAGATTATGGTGATGATGGTGACACCATCCATCTCTCTCTCTCTCTCTCTATACATGTGTGAACCTACACCTTTCTCTCCTTGTGTTTGTTCCCTCGTCACCCCTCACACACACACACCTTCTATCGCTCCCGCAATATCTCTTTTCTTCACTCTATCTTCATCACTCCCTCACCCCCCTCCTCCCTCTCTATATTATTCTCTCACACACTCTCTCCACATCATTCTCTCTCTCTCTCTCTCTCTCTCTCTCTCTCTCTCTCTCTCTCTCTCTCTCTCTCTCTCTCTCTCTTCTTCTGTGTTTTCAAATTACCCCTTCTCCTCAACCCCCTACCTCATTATGACATTATGACCCCTATTATATGTTTTATCGCATCTCATTCCCATTTCTTCCATTTACCCCTCCTTTGAATCTCTCCTCCATAACATCCTATTCCTCCTCTCATACTCCATATCCATTTTTCCATTCACCAATCCTCTCTCTCATCAAACCATCACCCACTTCCTCCCCTCCACCTTATCCCCCTTTCTCCACTCAAATTTACAACATATCGATAGGACCTTGACCATTCCCAACCCCCTCTTAACTATTAACCATCCCCACTTGAGCTTCCAACATCTTCCTAGGCCCTTGACCCTTCCGCACCCCCTCTAAATTACTATCCATACATTTGATATATTACACATAGTGCTACATTTTTATCTCTACAGCACGCATTCACATCTTATAGTTACATAACGCGCTCACATTTTATAGTTATATAATGCGCACGCATTTTATAGTTATATAACGTACTCATGTTTTGTAGTTATATAACCCACATGCATTTATAAATTCTCCGATGAGGGAAATGTAATTTGAATTTAAACATGCCAATTCAATTGCTCGCATGTCACCAATATTCCTATGTGTATGGTTTGGAATTTCCTTCGGTAATACCAAACCTATGCTATGATACATGATAAACCATAGCTAATTGGGAATTCCCCCCATTTTTTGAATAATTCGTTGTTTACACACTCATTACAATATGCTACACACATTCATTTTTGGGGAAATCTTAAACATAAATAACATTTTTTTTTGCAGAATCTAAATATGTAATTTTTATTAAAAAATATTATATTTCCTATTTGTTTTCAATTTCTATTACGTCCTAACACCTTAAATCAAAATACATGTTGTTAGTGTTATTCCCATAACTTTTTCAACTCGTAATCATTTAAAAAAATATTATATGGTGCACTAGAAGACACTGACCTCTACATTCTATAAAAAAACCATTTCATGATTATTTCACTAAGACCTTCAAAAGTTGCGCCCACAAAAGACGTACCATTTTCAAGGAATGATCACTTAGATAATTATAAAAAAATTTAAAAATTACTAATTTTATTTTCAAAAAATAGCACTGCACTAGTGTTATATGTTCTCTACATGCCTACAAAGTTTTGTATCCTGAAAGCATCATTTAGGACCTGAAAGGATACACTCACAAAAACATATACCTTATCATTTGCCTAAAAAACAAAAGTGACTGTTATAAAAAAAGAAATTTGACATAGTTATACAAAATTTCAATACATAAACCTTATATATTTACAAACATTATTCAATTTCCTACATTTAATATTTTTTACTCAAAGCAAGACATTTTGTGTAAGCATCTAAAAAAAACAATTAAGTTGAGCGATTGCTGATTTTTCAGTTTTCTATTGCATCTAACGTGGCAAAAGTGACCCTCATTAGCTTGCATTATCCCATATTCTTTGAAGTTACTACATTTCAACACTCCCCCTTAACAAGAAGAGTATTCTACTGATAAAAACAACATCAACTATAGGAGCAAGGATAGAGAGCATCTACAACATCATCAAGTTGATACATCTATAGTATGTCATTGGAATTTTTCAACAATCATCAGCAACTAGAATAGTTACTGAACATTTTCAACATCTTCAACACTGGAACATCATCTTCTACAACATTGAGTCTTCACCTTTGATATTCATCTTCTGCAGCACTCGATCACTCGATCCTCTACAGCACATGATCACTTGATCCTTTGTAGCACTCGATCACTCAATCCTTTATAGAAACACTTGATCTCTCGATCAATATCATCATTTGTAGCCATACTTGATCTCTCTATAAACATCATCATCGACAACCATAATTGATCTTTTGATCAGCAACATCATCATCAACAACAACATAAACGGCAGCACACATGATCCAATTACGGGTTGATCAATCCCTATCACTTTTGGATAGAGTTCCAAGGACGATGCAATCCTGAGCCACTTATAGGATAGCTAATCCCTATCACTTTAGGAAATAATTCTAAGGATGATGCAATCCTCGTGCCTCACGAAGATAAAGTTAATAGATCCAATTACAGGAGGATCAATCCCTATCACTTTAAGACATAAATCCATGGATGATACAATCCTCATGCCTGACAAAGACATATGTTCGTGAATCCAATTATAGGGTGATCAATCCCTATTAATTTAGGAAAAAATTCCAAGGATGATTCCATCTTCAAGCCTCACAAATACATAAGTTCATAGATACAATTATGGATGATCAATCCCTATCACTTTAGGACATAAGTCCAAGGACAATGCAATCCTCACGCCTCACAAAGAAATAATTCCATGGATAAATTGTAGGATGATAAATCCCTATCACTTTCGGACATAAGTCCATGGATCCAATTACGGCATGATCAATCCTTATCACTTTAGGACATAATTCCAAGGACGATGCAATCCTCATGCCTTATAAAGACATAATTCTGCGGATCCAATTATAGGATGATAAATCCCTATCACTTTAGGACATAAGTCCAAGGATGATGAAATCCTCTCACAACACAGAGAGAAAAGTTTGCAGATCACTTTAGTACTAATGTCCAGGGATGATACAATCCCACTGCAACATCATCGGTCCACTCCCTCATTTCCAGGAGGTCCCACATCCTCATTGTTCCTCCTTGCGAGGAAGGTCTATAACACCATCATCATTTTTCCTCCTTATGAGGAAAGTATACAACATCATCATCATTGTTCCTCCATACGAGGAAGTTCTTTTCGGAATACACCAAGCTTGTCACGAAAGTATTCAAACTTTAATCGAGACAGAGGCTTGGTCAACACATCAACAACTTGCTCATCGTTTCTCACATACTGGATATTTATATCACCCTCTTATACTATTTCCCATATATAAAACTACCAAATTTCTATGTGCTTTGACTTATCATGGAATATTGGGTTCTCTGTCATCTTTACACAACTCTAGTTGTCACATAGAATCACCATGGTATCCAAATCCATATCAAATAGACATGACATCAACTTATGAATCCATATGGATTCACATCTATAAGAGAAATATGTTGTATACTCTGCTTCAGCCATGTTGAGAGCAACACCAAAAGGCTTCCTGCTAAACCATGAGATCATGGCAGATCCCATATAATAACATCCACCTGAGGTACTTCCAACACAATATGCCTTTGTATAACCATACAGTCTGTAGTCATGATCTCCATCATAGTATATTCCAAAGTCTATCGTACCTTTTAGGTACCTCATCACATGCTTTGTAGCTATCAGGTGAACAATTATAGGTTTAACTAGATTGACTTAGGGTGTTCACAACAAAGCATATATATGGCCTAGTATTCGTCAGATATATCAACAAACCATAATTTTTCTGTACTAAGTCACATCCACTAACTCTGATGATTCATCAAACAACAACTTTAGGTTGGTATCCATGGGTGTGGCCATGGATTTGTGATCCAACATATCAAATCTCTTTAATATTTCCACAACATACTTTCCCTGGTTGAGAAATATTCCTTATAGCCTTGTTGGCCATATTTTCTAACTAGGCCAACTTAATGAGATTAATCCCACACAAGTCGCTTAGAGCATCTCCCGATGTGTTTAGAATAACAAAATCTCCCAGGTTATGGTCCTGCTACCAACTGAATTTCTCTCTCTTAAGGAGAGTCCTACTATTTAAACTTAGAAAAATGTTTCCTAAGTTAATCTAAAACTATACTAAATTACAGTTAAAACAAATATATTAAAACTAACTACTTATTTACAAGCTATGCTAATATATAAAATGAAATATCTATTTAACTATTTTTTAAATTAAAATTAATTATTTATGTCCAACTATAATTTTCTCTCTTAAGGAGAGTCTCTATTTAAGTTTTAAAAATATTATCATAAACTCTTCAATAAATAAAAGATAGCTAATCATAACACAATTTTTTTTAATAATCATAAATACACAAACTTAGTAGCTACTAAATTACACAGATTTAGTAGTTATTAAGTTGTAGCTTGTAATCATTAAAATGAGACTAAAATTCTAAATTAAAACTATAATTTATTCTATCCTAATCTATCATGTAAGACATGAGCAAGTTAATTTAAAATTAATACTATCGTTGGCACAATTAAATTATAAATAAACATTATTCAATAAAATGACAATATAAAGTTGATCATTCCATTAAATAATATCAATATACAATTGCACAGTATTTGCAATAATAATAAAAATTAATTATAGAAAACACCATGTAATCATTTAAAAGAATTATGAGAATAATATTAGCTCGAGATAAATAGATTGATCTTTATACATGATAGAAAAATATACATGTTTTAAAATTAATAATAGTATAGTGGGCAGAAAGGAGTTTATATATCTTTAGAAAAAATTCATAAAGAAATAGAAATAAGGTTCATAACAAAGTTTCCATGACAAATAGAAACTGAAGTAATTACCATCCCTTATCAGTACTCGCTACACCAGTCTCGAATCTCTAGGAGAAAACTTTTACAGAAACTTGGGAAACAATTCCCTAAGAATCTACAAAGTATCCCCTTGACAGTGGCGTCTCTTCTTCCTCTTGTAAATGTCAATATTACCAGTAGAAAATAGAATAAAGAAGAGCATAAAATTCCTTCTATCCTGTAGAAAAAACCTCTCCTGTCGTAGTTGAACTTCTGGTCCATTTATAGGAAATTCAGCCTCATCGTGTGTCACAACTGCAACCTCGAATATCTCCATCTTCCTTGGCATTCTAGGTGCGACCCATCGTACAGTCCCGCGTTTGTTGAATGAATAAACTTTTAATTATAATTTCCATCAAATTGTTCTATCATCTTCTTTCTTATATTTTGGTGAGTTCATGTGGTCATTTCACCATATGTTCGCTTTTAAACCTGCACAAGAAATTACAAAATAAAACCATAGTACAGGTAGACCTCTATTATGAAAAGAGAACCACCATTAGTTAATAAGAAAAATGAATAATAAAATAAAAATAACAGAATATTCTGTTTTTATTGATGGATCAATAAACTGGCGATGATAAATAAAAGCATTGGAACCAAAAGATTTATTGGTATCAAGGTTGAGTGGCTGGTAAATTCAAACGTTAACTGTGTTGTTATGATAACTCCCAATCACTGCGATTAACCTAGTGTAATCTCTTCTCCTTTATTAATTAAGAGAATAAGGTGGAGCCAATGTTTTATCTACTTGAAACCAAGACTAGAACTAAACTCATATTTAAAGAAAGAATATAAAAAAAACTTCCATTACCTTAAACTTTGAAATATGTATAATGTAAATCCAATATAGTGGCTTACAAGATAGCAATTCATGCATAAATCAAATAGAATGGAGTCAATTCGCTGATGTGGAAAAGTTATAAAAATGATGGATCTTTTAATAAACACCAATTTCAATCATATGGAGTTCATAATGCATGACATCTTTTATAAAAATGGATGATCAATGAGAAATGAAAGTTTAATTTAAAGTATTACAAACTTGAAATTTTGTTTAACTAAATATAAATCTCACCCATATCTAAAATTTCAAAAAGAGTGTCTTCACCTTTATAACAAAATATTTCATATTTTTTATTTTAATTTTTTAAAAGGAATTAACTAATCTTCATTTTTTAAATTATACATGAAAATATTGAGTGCTTAAGTTTAATCAATTATGATATACCAAAATGGTTATTAATTCACAATTACACTCACAAACCAAAATTTAGTAAAATAATCGAAGCATCATAATAGTTCATCCAAGTAAAACTGAAGGATATGATTAACTCGAACAAGCGTAAGTAACATTAGGAAAGTGTTTTTCATCAACTAAAGGACCAAAATATGTCAACAACAAAGATATCCAAATCAAAAAATCTTTCTACAATGAATGTCAAGCTAAAAAACAAGTATCACAGAAAGCAATGGATCAAAGAAAGAAATCCAAGTCAAAGAAAAGGCAACGCTGAAAACAAGGGTCAAAAAGGAGATCATCAAACAATTAACTAAATCAAGAAAGATAAAATAACAGAACCCCCAAAGCAAAGTATTTACAAAATTTATGTGGGGTCCCTTTATTTATTGCAAAATGAAGGGGAGTCATTGGGGTGCCAACAAGCCTCTTCCATACTTCTAGGCCTATAAAATAGTGCATCAAATCCAAGATCTTTCATCTTGAATTCTTTAGCGAGCTTCTTCTTGCATTCTACAACTTGTTTCTCATTTCATGTTAGAAATAATTCATCCACATACAATAGTAGTATGATAGGTTCATCATCCATAACCTTAAGGTGAAGGTTAGGGTCATCTTTACTTTTGGTAAATACCAATCTTGTTAAGAAGTTATTTATCCTTCCATACCAAGATCTAGGAGCTTTCTCTAGTCCATACAGAGTCTTCTTCAACTTAAATACGTGATTTTTTCTATCTTTGACTTCATATCCTTGTGGTTGTTCTATGTACACTTCTTCCTCAATTACACCATTCAGGAAGGTTGTCTTCACATCCATCTGGTGTAAAATCCACTTCATCATGGATGCAAGTGCCATGATGGTTATGATGGAAGTCTTATATATACCATGTTTGAAGAAGAACTTACTTTCTATATCAGCATTATATAAGAAAGGATACAGTGCTGCATTTATTGATGGATAAGTACTTATGTGGCCCAAAGTAAAATCAATTGAAGATACAATTGTCAGTGGTGAAGAAGAAGGAGGATTATATAAACTCAAGGGACATTTGGAAACAACCTGTGTTCATGATATCACTATCCCAAGTGAACTATTACATAGGAGTGTTTCTCACATCAACTACAAATCAATATCCCATGTGAGCAAAGTAGTAACATGATTACTATATTTGAAGATCTATCATGAAGGAACCTGCAAAGGATGTGCAAGAGGAAAGAATATCAAGAATCCATTTCTGAAGAGTGAAACAAATACTAAAGGTACATTGGAATTATTTCATTCATATGTATGTGGTCCATAATATTCCATTATATAAGACTTCCTTCATCCTCATGGGAGTTCAGGAATCAAGCTTATAGCTTGCTTCACCAATAGCTTTGATAGGATATTGATAGTCATCTCCTAAAGATACTTTCTGAGGAGAGTTATTCTATTCAATTTTTGGTAGGGTTTTCTTATGTCTTGTCATGAGGATTTGAAGCAGCACTATCAATAATCCATTCTCCTTCTCCGGGTGTGACAAACCCATAGAGTGCAGAGAATAATACATACTCTTGCATCTTCTTCTTTTGCTTGTTTTCTTTGAGGTCTGTCTTCCTCTTCTTCTTCATCTGCAATTAGGTGTGCATGATGTCTTTTGTTTTTCTTCTTTTATTCTTATTTCTTCAATGGATAATTTCTAGCAATGTTTCCTATCTTGTGACAATTGAAACATTGAAAGATGGAGTAGTCTTTCATTTGATTGTTTCCTCTTGTCCTTTGGAACCTCTTGGGAGGTCGGGACTCCTTGTTGCTTTCTTTATTGAGATTAGATTGAATTCTTCCTATTTTAGTATGGGTGGCTAGGGATTGATCATATTCTTTAAGTATAAATTCTCTATTAGCTACTATATCCTCCTCTTGGATGCAGTCTTCCCATACAATGTCAAACTTCATACTTTCCTTTCTGGAACACTTAGTCTAGATGAAAGAATCCCAAGTTCTGGTGTGACCATTAAGAGAATTCATAACTAGTTAATATTAATCAAGGGAGTCTCGAATGGCCTCTAGTTTCTCCTTAAACTGGGATACCCTTGTGAAGTAGTCTTGAATGGATTCTCCTTTGCTCATCTTGGTACTTTTCAATTGATATCTCAAATTCATCTTTCTGTTGGTGTTCCTTCCTTCATACATTCTGGATAGGGCATCATACATTTCCTTAGGAGTCTCTTTGGATGACACTTGAGAAATCAAGTGATCTTTGATCCTCATAACCCTAATTAGTTCATTCTTTTGCTTCTCCTTAGCTTCTTCTTCTTCTGGTTCTGTAACTTATTCTCTGATGTATTTATCAAGACCATTATCTCTAAGAATGAGACCAATCCTATATTTCCATGCTCAAAAGTTTTCTATTCCTTCTAGATTATCCTCAAGCTTAGTTCTTGGGTCCATGTTATATAAGAGGTCACTAAAAAATGAAATTTATCAAAATTAAAAACTAACCTTACCAAGAGATGTGCTTGACTGAGTTTATTTGATTGGCACACTTGATTTCTTGAGATTCCAAGTCTTCACCTTTCAAAATTGACTTGCAAGATTCTGATCTGCAGTTTCTACATTTTTCTGGTTCTCTGTTTTTTCTACAGTTTTCTGGTCCAAAGGAAAACTAGTTTTTTGAATTTACAAGAGATCTACCCACTCAAAAATTTTGATCCAGCACTCAATATATGCGATCTAGGGAGGAACAAATTTCTATTCAATCAGTTCTTCAAAATTCCAACTTTGACAAAAACCCTAATTTCTTGTCAGAGGGAGATGAGAGAGAGTTTCACCTTGTGAAAGTGGTTCTATTCTGGCTAGCTATGATACCCTATTAAGATTCCATATGATTTGGTAGATATCATTAGTATTCAATTCAATTTCAAAACAATAGCATATACAGGATCACTGAAAGAAACACAATCAAAAGATAGACACAGATTTATACTAGGAAACCCTCATGGGGAAGAAAACCCAACAAAATTTTCTCTATATAGATGTACCAAAAGTACAAAGATAAAACCCCAAACATGTGCTCCTTTCCTCACATATATGTTTATTCTCTCTCCTATGCGCTTTACACAAGTGACTGTGTCTGTGTTCAAATGAGAAACACACCTCCTCTATTTATACTCTTTCTTTCACTTGACTTTTTCCCTAACAAGTCGGCCCCAAGAAACTTACTAGGCCGACTTCACCTAGGAAGACACAAAACAATATTATATTATATTCAGGAGGGCTCTATTAACCCAACTTACAATGGAGGTTTTACCTCATGACTATATGATGACCAAATACAATAGTAACATCTCGATGGAGGAATAAAACATCTCCCATAGGTTACATCAATAAAATACATTTTAGAATATTCCTTGAAGTTATAATATTTCAACATTAAACTTGTATGTTTTAGTCACTGTCTGATTTTTGTGATATTTTGAATTTTTTAAACTATCGAAATTTCTTCAAAATATTTGGGGTTGTATTCAGGAATATAATTTGTAGAAATAGCCAGAAAGTGATTTTCACACATAGACATTGAAGTGTAACTCTCAATCGAATACAAACCATATGATCAATTTATGTTTTTGTCATTGTTTGGTTTTGTCAATGTATGAATTTCTTCAAAGAGTTTGGGGGTGTATTTGGGAATATAATTGGTAGAAACAACTAAAAAGTGAGTTTCACCAGTAGAATGTCATCAAACTATATCCATAGTTGAATTTTTATACCTCTAATAAATTAGAATCTTAGCTTTTCCTGTTGTTAGATGGTGTTTGTTCACATTTTCAGTTGTTCTTGTACTTATGGAGTATAATTTGTAGAAATAGATAGAACGTGAGTTTCACCTATAAACATTGAAGTGGAACTCTCAATCGAATACAAAGCATATGATTAATTTATGTTTTGTCATTGTTTGGTTTTGTCAATGTTTGAATGAGTCCTCAAAGTGTTTGGGGGTGTATTTGGGAATATAATTGGTAGAAACAACTAAAAAGTGAGTTTCACCAGTAGAATGTCATCAAACTATATCGGTAGTTGAATGTGTATACCTATAATAAATTAGGATCTTATCTTTTCCTATTTTTAGATGGTGTTTGTTCACATTTTAATTTATTCTTGTACTTACTGAATTGCATGCCATGTCATTTGTAATTTTATTTTATTTTCAATGTTATTTTATTTATTAATTTCATTAACATGGTTTGAAGACATTATCAGTTTCGTTACTCATTTCTTTTATCTTTAGCTTATTACTTAGAACATGATCAGTTTGACTAAGTGTCTTTCAACATTCATTGATTGCAATAGGATATCCTAGAAACTAGTATTTGGATCCATTTAATAATTCACATAGAAATAGTATTTTGAACATAGTATCACACATTTTTTGAAGTTTAATAATGAATTAAATGAAAGATAGGGACATTGGATATGGAACATTGTGAATCCATCCTATATGGCAACTTATGTAGGTTTTACTAATCTAACCTTTGTTTAAGCTCCTTAATTCAGTTTTCATATGATGAGAATCCTATATGACAACTTATGTAGGTGCATATATATGTGAAATTCACCCACAACAATCTTAAGGCTAAAGCATGATCTTAAACAAGAATCAAGACAATTTACACACAAACTGACATAATAGTGCTGCAATTAGAGGTTGCGGTTGTATATTATCAATAATCAAATAATGAGATAGTGATACAATGTCATACACTTACATGAATAGAAAGACAATTTGAATCCCAAGGAGGTCATTCGAATTGCATACATGAGAGTGGCTTAGTTGTCATTTAGCCACACTAAAGACACTAGTTAACCACTAATCATAACCATAATTGACTCTAAATGATTCCTAACTGAATCAGAGGTAGTGATGACTAAGTCCAACTAAATATCACTCAACTACATGTCAATTGGTAGGTGGGGGCGCATATCTAACTAAATTAATCTCCAATGAAGTGAAATGAATTGAACTTAGTCACCATAAGTTGTTGGAGGTGCCTTAAACCACTCCATTCAGCCCAAAATAGAAAAATAAATGAGGAAGGTGCCTTTCCAACTTAGCTTAACTGATTTTTAGGTGCAACAAAATTCAATTAACTAATTGGTGTAATTATGACAAGAAGATCACCCTAGATTTGCTCCCTGATTGAACAAGGAATCCTAGTTAGCCTCCCTGATTGAAGGATAAGGCTTAGTTGGACTTCCTGATTGAAGGAGTGTGTTGGTGCTACTGATGATGTCAAGGAGTGTGTTGGTTTTTTGATGTTGATGTCAGTCATTCAAGTCAACAACTTAGGATAGTGGGTAATTATACCAAATTGACCAAATAAAGGTGTGCAGGTTGGATAATGACTCCAACACCCCCATGAAGCTATACTGATGGAGGAGTAAAAACAAATGCTAGGGCCCCGACAATAAAGGCCATAGGTAATCCTGTACAAAAAGTAACTCTAAAATGCTCAAATAAATGCTAAGTGAGGAAAAGAGGAAAACCCGGTGGGAACAAACCCCCCCCTCAAGATGAACACTAAAAAAGTAACTAGTCACCCTAATGAACTCACCCCCAATAGTGAACGAAGGTATGTGAAATTTTTCTCAGTAAATTTCTTGGTGAAAATATCTGCAATCTGCTCATCTATAGGGTAGTATTGTAGAAAAATTGTCCTGTGATGCACCAAGTCCATGATGTAGTTCATGTGTATCTCAACATGTTTGTTCCTATGCCACTGAAATGGATCCATTGAGATATTTATAGAACTTTGGTTGTCACAAAATATTATTGTGGACTAAGCACTACCAATCTCAAAATCTGACAAAATGCCTTGCAGCCAAATTGCCTGGATGCAAGCAGTTACTACTCCCCTGTACTCGGCCTTTGCTGAAGAAGGTGCAATGGCAGCATGATTTTTCCTAGACCAGAAAATGGGTCCACCACCAAACATAAAAACATACCCAAAATTGGACTTCCAATCTATGGCATCCCCTTCCCAATCTGAATCTATAAAACCAACCAACTCTAGCTCAGAATTTGCAGCATAGTGAATGTCGTAGGATATAGTGACCTGAATGTACTGAAGGATCCTCTTGGATGCCTTCCAATGGAGCTCATGAGGCTTCTTCATATATATTGATACTATATTAATGACATAACAAATTTCAAGCCTTAAATGTGTGGAATCCATGGGTGGAGTGGACCTCCCTCTTCAAGAGTGATTCCTGAGAGGAAAGGAAATTGTGTAGCCTTTTAGTTAGACATTTTAACATTAATTAATAGGTGTGAAATATATTTTTATTGATTTACCATTATCCCATCAAATTCTTGTGTGATTTCAAGCCCAAGAAACTATCTTAGCAAGCCCAAATCACTCATTTCAAAAGCATCATGAAGAGCAGTTTTTATAAAGGAAATCGAAGAAAGTGTGCTTCCTGTTATCAAAATATCATCAAGATATAATAATATGATCAGAATATTACCCTCATATTGCTGAAAATATATATTAGGATCATATTCTCATGGAAGTTCCGTGAAAGCAGAAAGGCATCCATTTTGGCATACCAATATATTGGGGCGTGTTTCAGGCCATATAATGATTTCTGCAATTTATAAACCAAGGAAGGATATGATTTATAAGAAGTTCCTTAAAATTTCAGTTTGTTCCATATGCAGCAAAAAAAATTCTATATACCCACTTGCATTGAACAAGTTTCCTCCCAGGTGGAAGAGAAACTAGCTCCCAAGTTGCATTTTTCCAGAGAGAGTTGAACTCTTCATCCATTGCAGCTTGCCATCTTGGATCATTCTAAGCATGGTATTAGGAATTGGGATCAGACCCAATAATCATATAACAGGTATCGTACATCAATTAATCATGACAATTAATAGCAATACCCTCTCTTTGAAAATCAAACCGGGTTCTTCTTGGATCAACAAGATTTCCAATGTTTGTCCCGACGGAAGAGAGTGTCTTTTTGGCCCAAGTTGGGAGCTGTGTGGACTAATTTGAATCTGATTCAAAACCTGATATATTATTTTCATTGATATTAGACATCAGATATGAAATATCAGATCCTTCACTTCCATTTTCATCATTAGAATGATCAACAAAACATGAGGGAATTTCAGTAGTTTCTTCCTCAACTAGTTCTATATCTTGGAGAGGTTCTTCAAAGAAGACACTTCTTTCAATGAATATCTATCTGGTTATGATATTCATAATTTTGTATCACTTATATTACTCTGGATACCCAATTAAAATACACTCAATACTCTGCAATTGCAAATCCTTCCTTTTGTCAAGTGGAATTCAAGCCCAAGTAGTGGACCCAAAAACCTTGAAATTTGACACATCCGAATTGTGTCCAAATAAGCTTCAAAAGGAGTTTTTAATTTAATTGAAGAATGAGGTACCTTGTTCTGAATTTTTTCAGAAACATTCATTGCATCAGCCCAAATTTTTTCATCCAAACCTTTAGCTTTGAGCATGTAGGTGGTCATCTCTTTGAGGGCCTGATTCTTTCTTTTCGCTACACCATTATGTTGGGTGTGTAGGGAATGGAGTACTGGATCTTGATCCTACTATAAGAAAATATTTTTAGAAACTCATACTTGATATACTCTCATCCATTATCAGATCTAATAGACTATATCTTCCTCCCAGAGGCATTCTCGGTCGATGCCTTAAACTCAATGAATCTTTCCAAAACTTTCGATTTTTTCTTTAGGAAGAAAACCCAAGTGAATCTAGAAAAGTCATCGATGAAGTTGAGTACATACCATGTAACACTCATGGAGGTTGTTGGCATAGGTATTCTTATGTCAAATTGGATCATCCCCAAAATACTTGTTGCACGGCTTGCCTTTCCCCGATCAAATTTGTGCTCAGGGTGTTTGACGACAATGGAACCTTTGCAAATTCCACTGGAAGTTTTAATGTCTAGGAGGCCTTTCACCATGGAATGTTTTTGAATTTTCTACAATTATTTGAAGTTAAAATGTCCAAATATTTGATTCCATATCTATATGACCTCATTCCCATAAGTCAGTAGAGCAGTGGGCTTTGCATCCGGCACAAACTTGGAGAACTCATAGGTTTTAGCTGAATGATTCGCTATACCTTTTTCAATGAGTTTCCTGGATGCAATCTTAGAGATATCAACATCATTCATGCTGAAAGAGACTCTCTTGGGAACTCATGTGTGTGTCATTTGATATACACTCAATAGATTGGATGACATGGAGGGTACATACAGAACATCATAGAAGGTGCCATGTTCAAGTTTTACAGTACCTTTTCCTTTCAAAATGATTTGAGAATCATCTCCCATGTGGATGGGAATTCTGTTGTCAGAGTCTAGGAGTAAAAATTATTATTTTCTTGCCACCATATGGTTCGAAGCACCAGAGTCTATGAGGAGAGCTCTAGGATTCGAAACATTTTCCATGAGGGCATGTCCTCTTTTCGGCTAGTTCCAATCATGATTATCTCTCTTCCTTGCACTTTTTAGAAGATTGATATTGTTCTTCTCAAGGAGAAGAGTCATCTCATCAAGATTTTTCTTCATGCAGGAATTTTTAGGGTGAAATCCCTTCCTGCAATAGGAACACTTGATCCTTTGTTTGCCTCCTTTCTCTTTGTTCTTGTTCTTGCTTGAGCCTGAGGGCTCAACTTGCTTTTGGTTCTTCTCCTTTTTCTTAGGAGAATCAAACATAGTATTTTGATTCTTTTTCTTTCCCTTACCCTTCCTATATTTGGGCCCCTAAAAAAACAATGCTTTATCCTTGTAGGATCTGATGATCCCCATCTGCACAACATTGTCATGCTCATTTGTGAGGGAATCAATGAAGGCATTGAGAGTAGGTCTCTTCCAATTCAGGGTTGTGAGCTTCCCAGTATGGAATGTGGAAAAAAAAACTAAGTAATCTACACCAAGTTTGGAGAGGATGGAGAGAATGAGATGATCATCCTCCTTCTCCACTTCACACTGCTTCAATTGGAGCACTAGGTGCTTGAATTTGGTGAATAAATCATTGAGAGTTTCAAAATTTCATTGGTGAAGAGAAATCGGGTCATTCTCTAGCTTATATATCCTCAAATAATCTTTCCTATCATACAGGGAGGCAATATGAACCCAAATTTATTTCAGAGTCTTCAATCCGGTGAGATGGAATATAAGATCCTTAGCAATGGAGAGACACAAAAACCCAAAATATTCATCCATCTTATTCCAGTATCTAGCTTTGTCCACAATATGTTTTGTCTCTATTTTGGTGTCCATTATGACCCTATAGAGTCCTTTGGCACACAGTTGAATATCCATGTCCTCCTTCCACTGGTGGTAGTTGAACAGACTTAGAAGATCCATAGAAGAGGCCATTTTTCTGCTGTAGTGAATGTAGTGAGAGACTTTCAAGCAACCTGTAAAAACTCAAAAAGAGCACCATAAGGTCAGATAGCCTGCACTTTTTAGGTTTTCATCACACCCATCTTAGTTGATCAAGCAATCTTGATCAACAATTCCTTTTCTTAGGAATTTATGTGGTAAAACTTTGGCTTCTGGTGCAGTGCTGGAATTTTCGAGATTTTTGCTCAAATTGCATGCTAGATCCATCAAGAATCTTATTGGAGAAGAAGATATTTGTCCTGTCGTGGATATGATACCATGTGAAATTAATTCACAACAATATTAATGCTAAAGTATGATCTTATATAATATTCAAGACAATTTACACACAAAATGACATAACAATGCTACAATTAGAGGTTACAGCTATATATTATCAATAATCAAATAATGAGATAGTGATACAATGTCATACACTTGCATGAGTAGAAAGACAATTCGAATCCCAAGGAGGTCATTCGAATTGCATACATGAGAGTGGCTTAGCTATCAATTAGACACATTAAACACACCAGTTAACCACTAATCATAACCATAATTGACTCTAATTGATTCCTAACTCAATTGGAGGTAGTAATGACTAAGTCTAACTGAATAGAACTCAACCACATGTAAATCAATAGGTGGGTGCATATATAACTCAAATCATCTTCGATGAAGTGAATTGAATTGAACTTAGTCACCAGAAGTTGTTGGAGGCGCCTAAAATCACTCCAATCAACCCAAAATAGACAAATAGATGATGAAGCCTCTTTTCCAACTTAGCTTAACTGATTGTTAGGTGAAACAACATTCAATTAAATAATTAGAGAACTTATGACAAGTACATCACCCCATATTTCTCCCTGATTGAAGGAGGAATCCTATTTATACTCGATTCAAGAAGAAGGATTAGTTGGCCTCCCTAATTGAAGGAGTGTGTAGGTCCTAATTTTGATGTCAAGGAGTGTGCTGGTGTGCTGATGTTGATGTCAGCAATTCGACTCAATAACTTAGGATAGTCAGTAATTAGGACAAATTGACCAAATAAAGCTGTGTGGGTTGGATAATGACTCCAACAATATATACTAATCTAAACTTTGCTTAATCTCCTTAATTCACTTTTCATATGATGAGCATTGTATATTCTATGAATTCAAACTATTATGAAGATGTTTTGCAAAGTCACCCTTGGAACATAATGCTTCTATTGTTTTTTGTGTTGAAATATGTAAGAGGCCTTATACATTGCTTTCATCCACTAAATCATAGACAAATTCTAGGTCAAAAGTACTAATATGGATTATTGTTGAAGAAGGTTATGCTTTCAGCCAAGCATTTTCAACCTCCATTTTACTTATAAATATAAAAAAAAATACCAAAAGAATAGGGTATCCACATGAGGTTGTGTCCAATTTTTTGTGCCACCATATATTTCAGCATCTGCATTCTTAGGTTCAGGATTTGAAAAAACCAAAACCTGTAAACAATGCAAAGCCTAAGAAACACATATGCATTATAGCGTAGTTGTTTTATGAACAAATAAAAGCATAACGCATGTGTGACATTACACATATGTTTTTTTTAATGAATGTGTGTTATAACACATATATTTTATGAAGAATAATGAACCCATAACATATGCATGATATAGTGCATATGCAATTCATAACGCAAGTGTGTGTTATATCATGCTTGCATTATACTAATATACAAAAAAAGGGGGCTCGATCGGGCCATCCTAATTTGCATTTGCAAACTGTAGGATATATTTAATGCAGGTGTGATTTGGTTGTATACTCTACCATTTGGACAATTTTCTTGATCTCTAGAAGGATTGGTGGCATGGTTACTTTTGTTGAGCAGCAATCTAGGTATGTTTCTTGCTTATTTTTTGTTAAATTATGTAACAAAATTCAATGTCTATGGATGTTTTAAATATTGAATCTAATTTTAAAAATTTGTTGTATAAAAATAGAGTATTCTCCCTGGATCCACATAATCCCGAAGAAATCATTCCTTCATAAAAACCAAACCTTGAAAACATTGACCATGAAAACCTAATAGATGTTGTAGAAGAAGAAGAATAAATCCATCCAAGAGGAATTCAAGTAATTATTGAATAAGAACATCAAAAACATCCATTGCAAGAAGAACATAAAATCCCTCCATTGCAAGAAGAAAAACAAATCCCTCTATCACAAGAATAATAACAAAGTCCTCCAAGACAACATATGCGAGATAGAAATGTTGAAATAATACCACAATTGGGGTTGTTTAGGCGGCTAAGTGCTACATTTAAGGGGGGAGATGAGATACATTATTATCTTGGGTAGAAATTGATATTATCATGAACAAAATTTCCACTGCCGAAGGATAATTATATGAAATTACTTCTTATATAGATTCCAAGAGGAAGTTTAATGCAAATGAGCTTAGTTACTCCAAATTTATTCCCTCTTTCGAGAGTCTCACACTGGCCGTGTTACTCCGAAAAGTAGATCACATATATCCATTGGTAAGTGCATAGAAAAAGGTATAAAATAAAATTGGATGGAAAGGTGTTATATGGTATTTGATGAATACCTACATGAAAATATAAACATACCATCGTATTTCCTGCAGAAATTGTATGTTGAATTTATACTTCATAAACATGTCAATTACTTTGACATCTTAGAATTCCATGGGTTGGAGGATGGATTAAATAGGATATAGAGAATGCTAAGGATGATCCAAAACATGTATCCCCCCCTCACCTTATAAAATCCCCCCCACCCCATGATTTTTATCCTCCTACACCTAGCATGTTGTATGAGACACAGGGGCATTGTTACGGTTGACCGAGACATTGGTTCTTCATGGGAATTATGTTGTAGGATCATCTGAGGGGGGCATCATATCCATATAGCAGTGATGAGGAGTCACCTAGTGGAGGTTATAGTGATTATTAGTCATCTAGTGGTGAACTTGAGAAACCAAAGACAACTAGTAGAGCACATGCACATGATATAGTGTGACAAATGTCATTGCATCCTTGCTTGTCTTGTGGTAGCATTTTCTAGCGGACTTCATCATAAATTCACATCAATGGTGTTATAACATCATACCACCTAGTACCATAGTCACATACCACCTATGACCATATTCTTATTCGTTTTCATCTATTTTTCTTAGTCCAAACATTGGTTATGTTGGTTTCCTAAGCTATTTGGGGGTTTTTGACCATTAAATGCACCCAGCCCCCACATTTTGACCATTCAGGAGAATGAGAACCCTAATTAATGACACTTTGGTCTCTTTTGTAGATCCCACTCCTTAATACAAGGATTTGGTTTGACCAAAAGAATGCATGCATTGTATTTGAGCGTTTTTGGCTATTTTGGACCATTTATTGCTACCTAGAGCCACTTCCACTCACCCATGCACTCCAACACACCTATCCTACCCTTGCATATGACCAATCATGCTTCCCCAATGTTCACATGGCCATTCGTGGCCATTTTGAGGTGGTTTGGGAGCTTATTGGTCCACCTAGGGGGTTTTGAGGTCCAATCTATGCCTGCCACATGTATGCCACCAATTCACCTCCAAAGGATAATTATTTTCTCCTATTATATTATAATCATGTTCCAGAAATATTTTCATGTTGGATTGTAATAGAAAACATATTTATTGGCACCATTTCTATGTGTTAATATTTTTGTTTCAACACTATTTCAACATACGCATCGTCAAATTCTTTTGTTGTGAGGATTCTCTTAGATTATAGATCTTGATGTGAATCAATAATTTCACATGCTATCATATCTCTTTGGACTTTTAAGTCAAATTCATAGAGTTCATAGGGTTCGAATTGTTATCTAGTGTCTCCTCTAGTAGATTTGAGAGTTTGCATTGTAGGTTGTTTAAGTGTTCTTTGTAACTCACTTCACAACAACAAATGGAGCAGTATCATGTTACCTTTATCACTGCATTCAACTATTTTGAATGGAAGGCTGAGATGGTGATTCAGTTGAGATTGAAAGGACTCTATAGAGTTACCATGGGTACAAAAAATGAGCTGAACTCAACTGTTGAGAAGTCTAACTATTTCAACAGATTGGATGAACCATTCAAGATTCATTGTCTCATTATTTTGAGGGATATATTATTACATTTATATATTCTTAAATTAACCATTGAATTGTGGCTCAAGCTCGAGTCATTGTTTGGAAATACTGATGAGATGAGCGGACATGAACTCGAAAATGAGTTGATCACATTGAATCCAACTCACTTTGAGACGATCCAATATTTCTTCACCAATTTCAAATCCTTGGTACTTCAACTCAAACAATGTTGAATAAAAAATAAGGAATAGAAAATTATCTTGTCCATAGTCTCAAATCTAGGGCCTAAATATTTAGTGTTTGTTTTGACATTCCACTCATGCAAGCTGACAATTTGAAATTGGAGAATGCCATATTTGGTAGACTTCATGGATTATTTGACTCAAGAACAAGATAAATTGGTTCAAATGGGTACCATCAAATCAACCAAGGATCAATCCCTTTCTTCAGGTGTTTCAAATCAAGGAAAGGGAAAGAAAAAACCCAAGGATCCGAAGTAGCAAGAGAAAAAGAAGCATGGGAATCCCAAATCTTCTGATGGGGGTTCATATCCTAGAAAGGACCAAGGAAAGAAGAAAGAGAAGAAAAATGGAACTTATTGTCACAAAGGTTGGCATAAAGAGAGTGAATCCATGAATAAAACCATTGGCATGATGGTGTAACTCCTTGAGAAGAACAACATTCCTCTTCTAGATGGTGCAAGGAAGAAAGAGGGAGGTTCGAATTATGAAAACAAGGATAGATGTCATGCACTGGCTGTTGGATATTTCGACTCTTTCTCCTTCCTCATAGATTCATGTGACTCAAGACACATGGATTCCACACAATAATCCTTCTCAACCCTTCATCCATACAGTGGTCCATCCATCCTCATGGGTGATGACTCTGAGATACCAGCCAAAGGAATTGGCAAGATCAATCTTGACAATGGGTACTTCAACAATGTGTTGTATGTGCCTGATATTGCAGCAAAAATAATCTCTGTATATCAAATGACACATACCAATTCATCCAAGATAATTAAATTCACACAATATTATGTGGAGATATCATAAATTTCTAGAGGAAAAGTTGTTGCAGTGGGTATTGCAAATCATGAGTCAAGAATGTACAAGTTTTCACACTTTCTTCCTTACTCCTTAGTGAATGTGCTCCTGTCACATTCCAATGACACTATCAAGCTATGGAATGAGAAGTTTGGACACCTCAACTACAAATATATTCAATCTTTGAGCAAATAAAACATGGTTGAAGGACTTCCAAGAATAAATTTTTCCAAAGGCACATGCAAGGGATATGATTGTTGGGAAGCATGTCTAGCACAAGTATGATAAAGGGAATGAAAGAATGGATATCCAAGTTATTGAATTGATCCATTCATATCTTATAGGAAATATTCCCACACCCTCATATGGAAACTCAAGGTGTGTATTAACATTCATAGATTATTTCTGAAGGTATTGTTGAGTGTATTTTCTCAAGCAAAAATCTGAAGTGTATGAGATCTTTGAAAAATTGGTTGAGAACTTGAGTGGGAATAAATCAAGATCTTAAGGACTAATAATGGAAATTAATATGTAAATAATAACCTAAAACATATATGTGAATATAATGGAATTCAAATTCAACATTCTCTGCCTTACACACCACAACAAAATGGTGTGGCAAATCGCAAGAATATAGCATTGAAGGAGATGGCCACATGCATGTTGGAGGATAAATATTTGTCTCCTAATATATGGGATAAATACATAAATTTTTATTAATTTTTTCACACCATATTTCCACAAAAATAATTGGAAAAAAAAACCTCATTTGAGGTTTGGAGAGGTCACAAGCCCAATGTTTCTCATTTTAGGGTTTTTGGCTCAAAGGCTTGGGCTAGAATTCCTCCCGAGAAGAGAAAATATTTGCAACCTCAAATAAAGGAGTAAATAATGGTTGGATATGCTGAATATGCAAATGGATACAATATATTTTATCCCCAACATCAGAAAACATTCATTGAGAGAAGTGTACAGTTCGAAGAAGAGCCCATGCAAGAGATAGAGCTAGTAGAGGGGGATTGCTCACACCCTCCACTCAATGATGATCCAAGTGATATTTATCTTTATTATTTTTCTGATTATTATATGGAATGTTAATACTATGACATACATCTATATCATTATTCTCCAATAAGTCCAAAATGGGCAGAGAAAACCATACAAGCAGCTGGTGATCTCGCTTGATATCCACTAGACTCTAGGAAGACTAGATTTCAGTTTCACAATGCTTTATACACTTGTAATTCAAATATTCTAGAGAGGTGGTTTATTATGGTTGTATATGATCCAAATTAATATGAATAAGAATCACATGATCCAATATCGAAAAAATACATGCAATAAGAGTTCTTGCAAGACAATGAAACTTGGGAGTTGGTTCCTCTACCTTCAAAGAGGAAACTAGTGCAATGTAAGTGGGTTTATAGGACCAAGATGGTTCATAATAGTTTAGATATAAATAAAATGGAAATTTTTGTTTACAAATTATTATCTCAATTCCATGTAGTGGACTATACAGAGACATTTGTACCGGTTGCGAAGATGGACTCTATTAGGCTAGTTATGGCCATTGTTGAATCTAAGCAATGGGAAGTGCACCATATGGATGTGAAGAGTGATTTTATTCATGGTGATATTCATGAGGATATTTATATGCAGAAAAATCAATTTTTCATTCATTATCCTTCACTTTTTTGTATATTGAAGAAGTCTCTCTATAGTCTTAAGCAGGCCCCCAGGGCTTGGTATGCGAAGATGGACAACTTTCTTATTTCACAAGGATTTAAAAGATGCAGTTATGATCATAATGTGTATTTGAATTATTTAGATGAATATATTCAGATAATATTATTGTATGTTGATGATATTTTGATCACTCAAAGTTGCATTGCTGATATAGGTTCAATTAAGTATTCATTGCATAATGTGTTTTCAATGTCTGACCTTGGATTGTTGAAAAAATTTATTGGCTTGGAGATTGAGCAATCTGATGCAGGTATTAAGGTTATCCAATAAAAGTATGATTTAGACCTGCTATTAAATTTCAAAATGGATTAATGTAAATCATCCAAGTGTCCCTTTCTTTTAGGAGTAAAACTAGGTTATTTTGGTTCATCTCAATTGGTGTACAACTCATTGTATAGGAAACTAGTTGCGATATGGTTGTATCTCACACACTCTTGAACTAATTTGGATTATGTAGTATGTGTTTTTGAAATATATATGCAAGATCCTCATGAGATCCACTGAAAGGATGCTAAAATTATCTTTCATTATGCACAAGGAACCAAACACTTCGGGATACACTATGCTGCTAGTTCTCCACTAGAACTAGTTGGATTTACTAATTTTGATTGGACTAGAGATTCCATTGATAGAAATTCCACTTGAGTTTATGTATTCATTCTTGCACATGATCCCACATGTTGTTAAATTACGAAACAACACCCTATATCCCTTTCATTAGCCGAGGCCGAGTACAGAGGAGCAGTGAATGCAACTACATAATGTGTGTGGTTGCAAGGCATTCTTGGAGAGCTTGGTTTTTCATTTGATTCACCCATTGTCATTTGGTGTGAAAATAAAAGTGAAATAAAGATATCCACAAATCTATTACAAAAAAATAGGACCAAGCACATTGATATTTGCATGCACTACATCAGGAGCTTATTGTGTGAGCATGTGATATCATTGAAGTATTTCACATATGTAGAGAAAAATGCTGACATATTCACCAAGAGATTGATAGAGAATACATTCACTTATCTGATATCACTCCTTGGAGTGGGTGAAACATGGTGATGACTGATATTTACTTTCATATTTTTCTTCATGTCCATTTTAGACGAGAGGTTTTATTCCCATGTGTTTTTCCTTCTTACCTTGGTTATATGGACAAATAAATTTTTGTAAGAGGTGACTTGAGCCTTAGTTGCCAAGGCCTCAAATTTTGATGTAGTTACACTAATTCAGGATAAAGGGGGGTTCTAGAACATCATACCACCTATTACCATAGTCATATACCACCTAGGACAATAGTCTCATTTGTTTTCACCTATGTTTCTTAGTCCACACATTTGTTATGTTGGTTTCCTATGGTATTAGGGGGTTTTGGACCATTAAATGCACCAAGCTCCCACACTTTGACCATTCAGGAGAATTATCACCCTCATTAAGGACATTTTGGTCTCTTGGGGTTCTCCCACTACTTAAAACAGGGAAATGGTTTGACAAGAGGCACCCATGCATTGTATTTGATTGTTTTTGGCTATTTTGGACCATTTATTACTTCCTAGAGTCACTCCCACTCACCAATGCACTCCATAATTCCTAGAATACCCTTATTTATGACCAAGCATGCTTCCCCAATGTTCACTTGGTCATTCATGACTATTTGAGGTGCTTTGGGAGCTTAGTGGTCCACCTAGTGGGTTCTGAGGTCCAATCTAAGAATGCCACATGTATGCTACCAATTCGCCTTCAAAGGATAAAATTTTTATCCTATTGTATTATAATCATGTTCCAGGCATATTTACATGTTGGATTGTAATAGAAATCAGAGTTATTGGCACCATTTCTATGTGTTAATATTGTTGTTTCGGAACTATTTCAGCATAAGCATTGCCAAATTCTTTTGTTGTGAGGATTCTCTTAGCTTCTAGATCTCGCTGTGAACCAAGAATTTCATACATGGATTCATGGAATGTGCAAGTTTATCAATCTTTAAATACTTTATTACCACAATGATTTGCCTAAAAAATTATTATTTTATTAATTTTCCAGCATATTATAATCACATGTTTAGCTGGTATCAGATGCAAGTCCACTACATATGGATATTTATCATGAGATTGAACCAAATGCACTAGTCAATGCTAAATATGATCTTTGTTTATCATCATTGTAGGTAGTTTAAATATATTTTATGTTAGATTTTTATCATTCAAGCTAGCATTATCTTAGGATCTTATCTAAGAGAATAACATGCACAACAATAAACACAAGAGACAAGAGACACAAAGGATTTTCCTTGGGGAAACCATAAAGAAGAAAACCCCACAACTTCCTCAAAGATAGAATGAGCACCAATGGTAGTAGTAAAACTTGAAAACATAAAGATGATCTCCAATGGCTTGTTCTCTCTCTCTCACTTGAGAGAGATTCTCCTCTCTCACTCATGCACCCCAATGAGTGAGTGTGTGTGTGTTAAATAGAGAGGCTCACTCTCTATTTATATTCTTTCATTCACTTGATGTCCACTTCAACATGTCAGCCCCACTTAACAATTACTTACTACGGCTGACATCTCTAGGAGAGTCTAATAACCCTAGTGACCCACAACTGTGGGGACTTTGCCCTCCGATCAACAAGGAGGGATAACCTTGACACAATTGTGGGGACTATTTCCCTGACTTATAATGGAGGGTTAACCTCAATGACTTTACATGAATTCTTTACATTATTGAATCTCCCGATTGGAACATCGGGGCATGACATGAATCAATTACATTATAGATACTTCTCAGAATAAACATCGGGGTACAATACATAAGATATATAAGTGAATACATTCTGAAGTTACAATTACAATAACACTCCCTCTTAACTAGGAAGGTATTCTCTCGACACAATTTATCAGCACAAGTCTTCTTCTCTGTATCATCTGGATCATCATCAAGTCATCTTTGTCTTCAATTCATATTCATCTTCAAGTCATCTTCATCATCAAGTCATCTTCATTGTCAAGTCATCTTCATCAAGTCTGGATCATCACTTGATCTGGAGCATTACTGGATCATAATCAAGTATGGATCATTGGAGGATCATCATCATCATCACTGCTTCCGCTATCTCAATCAAATTGTTCTATCTCTTAATTCTTCTCATCACAGGAATTTCTATAGACCCAACCCTTTTTCATGCTAGTTGTAGGCCTAGCCTCCATGTAGGTCTTCTTCAGCACTTAAATCTGACCCTAAGTCAGAATGGCCCGCCTAGCACTTACATATAACCATGCGAGGAACACATCCAACATACATGTCAGAAAGGCACACCTAGCACTCACATATAACCATGAGAGGAACCAATCCAGTCATCTATGTTAGAAAGGCCTAGCACTCACATCTGACCATGAGAGGAACCAATCCAACATTCATGTCAGAAAGGCTCTGCACTTACATTCGACCATGCGAGGAACCAATCCAACATACATGTCGAAAGGGCTCTGCACTTACATTTGACCATGCGAGGAACCAATACAACCTACATGTCGAAAGGGCTCTACACTTACATATTCCCATGCGAGGAACCAATCCAGCACACATGTCAGAAGGGCTCTGCACTTACATCTGATCATGTAAGATCCAATCCCACAGTCACATCAGAATGTCTCTCAGCCCTAGGCTGAGGATTCCTAGTAACTGACCAGGTGCCTCCATTCAGAGAATAGCATTCAGTGCTTATATATGATCATGTAGGAACCAATCCTACAGTCACATTAGAATGACTCTTAGCCCTAGCCTGAGAATTCCTCGTAACTGACCAGGTGCCTCCATTCAAAGAATGGCATTCAACACTTATATCTGATCATGTAGGAACCAATCCTACAGTCACATAAGAATGGCTCAGCACTTATGTCTGACATGCAAGGAACCAATCCTCTCATCATGACAGAGTGGCTCAACCCTTACATCTTACCATGGAAGGAACCAATCCTCTCACCATGTTAGAATGGCTCACGGACTCATCACTTCCCCTTGGGGGGAACCTTGATCTAGAGAACACCAAGATTCTCCCTGAAGTACTCAAACTTCACTCTAGCTAATGGCTTTGTCAACACATCAACTATCTATTCGTCCATCGCAACATACTAGAGCTTCACTACTCATCTCTGCACCATATCCCTGATATAGTGATATTTGAACTCGATATGCTTCGACTTGTCATGGAACACCGGGTTCTCCAACAACTTCGCACAACTCTGGTTGTTGCAATATATACAAGTAGCATCTAACTAGAGATCAAATAAATCAGATAGTAGCTTCCTTAGCCATACTGCCTCACAACTAGTTGAACAAGCTATGACATACTCTGCTTCAGCTGTACTTAGTGCCACATATGATTGCTTCCTACTAAACCAAGAGATCACACCTGATCCCACACTGAAGCAACACCTTGAGGTGCTCTTTCTATCGATGGAACTCCCTACCCAATCTGAATCAACATAACCTTCTAGGCTAATCTTTTGATCCGCCTTATAATTGATCCCATAATTAACTGTACCCCTCAGGTACCTCAGAATATGCTTTGCAGCAATCAAGTGAACATGTCTCAGATCTGTTAGGAACTGGCTCAAGGTGTTCACAGCAATGAAAATATATGGTCTCCTATTCATTAGGTACATTAAGGACCTAATCATATGATGATACATCGTAGCATAAAAATATTCTGATTAAGCATCACTCAATAGCTTCAGGTTCGATGCCATAGGTGTGGTCATGGCCTTGCAGTCCATCATCCCGATTCTCTTCAAGATCTCTACTGCGTACTTTCCTTGTCCGAGTGAAATTCCATCTACATTCTACCACACCTCCATGCCTAGAACGTAGTGCATCATCCCCAAGTCCTTCATCTCAAACTCGATAGCAAGTCTCCTTCTTGCAGCTTTAATAAGTTCCTCTTTTCTGTCAGGAATAAGTCATCGACATATAATAGGAGCATTACTGGTACTCTTCCTTCAACCTTGTAGCAAAGGTTGGAATCTGCTTTACTCTTAATAAAGCCTAGAGTCATCAGTAAGATGTCGATCTTGTCGTACCATGTCGAACCTCAAGATCTTCTGCAGTCACTCCCTCTGAAGTGGAGCATCATTCTCCCTCAATCTTTCATACTTTATGCACCGAAACATTTTGTACCGAAGTGACAAGTAGCTTCCTCTCCTACTAATATTCTATGTATCCATCTAGGATCACTGGATACCTAGATCCTCTATCTTGAACTTTTTCAAAATTTCTTCTCGCACCCATCTATGAGCTTGCCATCCTCTATAGGCTTTCATCTTCAACCTTGTAGCAAAGGTTAAGATCTTCATCAAGCTCCTCATGTATTTGTTATCCCATGGGTGTCTTTTGAGCTCGTACAAGGCCTTCTTTCATTTCCACACATGATTCTGCCTGTCATGTGACTTCACTACCAGTGGCTGCAAATGTCTCTTTGTAGTCTATGCCTTCTTTTCGTGAGAAACCTCATGCTATGAATGTTGCCTTGTATCCCACGATGTTTCCGTCTATTGCATGATGGAACTATGAACTTCCCTTCACATATCGATACTGCATCCTAGACATCATTCTTCTTGAACTGGTATTCCCTTTCTTTTTTTTTACTTCTTCATAGATGGAAGGTTCTGCATCAATAATGTCACTGCATTCATCATATTATTATTAATCTTGAACTTTCGTCACTTGCTCTTACGAACAAGTCTCATATTTCTTTGCTTGTAGGCGATTATGTATGCAATCTTTCCTACAAGTCAAATGAATTTTTATGGTTAGAAACATTTCATAAGGAATATTCATAATGGCAAATTCTTATGCATAAATATGTGATCATGCAACTATTTTAGCCAATACAACATTCATCCATATCTCACGGAAACTTTCTAGATTCCTTCCATCTCTACCAGGACAACATTGAGATTGTGCACTAATCCAATATGTCAGGAAAGAGGTTTCATTCTAGATAAGCAACAATGGATATTTGTATAGCACCATGAGCTACTTACCCACCACATGCATATTAGTAGTATACTATCATTAATGCAAACATTCTATCATGCATAATACATTAACTGAATATAAACAAATGCATAACAAAACAATATCATGAAATGACAATTGAATACTTATCTTTATTTGTTTTGTGGGTAGACTCCTTCTTGAGCATTTAGCTTCATCATCTTTTTCATTCATAATAGCATCGTTTCTTATCCAAATGCTAAGATGGATAATAGGTTCTTCAAGAGTCGATTTCTTCATATTTCTCATCGCTTGAGGTATCTTCTTTGAATCATGAAATCTTTAGTTGATTCCATATTCTTTTCTCTTATTATGAGTTGAGCTTCTTCTTCCTAAAGTCTGTTGAAAGTAATCACTTCCTTCTGGCACACGTTCTTTGAATAAATGAATCCCATGATCCTGGGAGGCCATTCAAGGTGGCTATCACTACTTCTGCATTCTCCACTTCTTCTTCTACCACTTCAAGTTGTTCTTTGATTTGAGAGACCCTTGTAAAGTATGAATGTATGGTCTCTGCATTCTGGATCTTCACATTCTACAACTGTTTTCTGAAGGTCATCTTTCGATTTATGTTCTTCCCTTGAAATAGCTTGGTAAATGAATCAAACATCTCTTTATGTGTATTTAGGGAAGACACTTGTGGTATAAGGTGATCCTTGATAGAATCAACATTAATCCTCTTGGCCTTGACCAAGTTCTTGTGTAAGTATTTTAGCCTCATCTCCCTCTGGAACTGGAATCTCTCTACTTATATAGGTGTCCAATTCATTTCTTTCAAGAAATAGTGACATCCTATACTTCCATGCTTGGAAGTTTGAAAATTCACCAAGCTTATCATCAAGCTGATGTGATAGATCACTTTGAAATGAGAACCTCAAATGAAAATAGTAAAATATTAGATCTTACTGAATTGAGGTGTCCTTCCTGGTTCCGGAGTTGGCTGATCTAAGGTTTGTCAGAGAAACCCTAGTTTTCAAAACATGGAATATTTTAGATCTAATTGGATAGAAATATAGGCCTCTTCAATATGAGTTGTCCAATGTACTCCTTTTCTGAAAACAATGGAGAGAAGCTCCTGAAACAGGAAGCCCTAGTTTTCCAATTTCTTCTGCAGAAATGCTTGATACTGATTCTATGGTATCTACAAAATTACGGCTCTTCTGTGTCTGAAACTTTTCATGGAGGTAGCATCACCTATACATGTTTCAACACCATAGTTTTTAACAGAATTTGTTTCACCTATTGGGACGTATGATAGTTTTCCCAAGGTGACCTGTTTCAGGACTATTCATCATAGAGACATTGTACATACTACCACGTGTCACTTCTTAGTCTTCTGGGTCTAAAACTTCTACCACAGAAATTAAAGTCCATTCCCTTTCTGTAACATCTTGAGAAATTTAATTTGGACCTTGGTAGCCCGAGATATAGAAATTCTCCCCAGGTGTCCTGTTTAGGGATGAATCCTGGAAGAGGCTGGAACCCTAACTTGGAGGAATCATATCTCCTAGAATATAGAGAATCTGAGGCTGAAAATTGGACATAGTGTACATAAAGATTTTATATTTGGCCTGTGAAAGTTTTTGATCCTGTTCCCTCTCCAATCCTAGAATATATCAAATGTACCAAAATGTATCAGTTTTAGCATTTTAGGGTTTTTTCGGCTCGGGGTCAAACTAGGGTTTGACATTCCTAGAGTTTCACCCAACAAAAAATCTCGACCCAGGTCTCTAAAATTCTATTTTTATGAGGAGATAAATCCTATGCTAGGCTCACTCAAAAATTACTCTTCTGTAGAAAGCCCTAATTTCCCATACCAAAAACTGAAAATGCCCGGAATCGAATCTTGCTTCGACGAAAAGATGCGCCCTTCAACGGAGAGTCAGCCTAGCATACTTTTGATGATGGATTATGGAGAGAGACCCAAAAAGTAAGAATCACTAGCTTTTGTATCTGCACAATGTCTTCTTCTCGGGTTAGCTCTGATACCATGTTATATTTTTATCATTCAAGCTAGCATTATCTTAGGATTTTATTTGAGAGAATAACATGCACAAAAATAAACACAAGAGACAAGAGACATAAAGAATTTTACTGAGGGAAACCATAAAGGAGAAAACCCTGCAACTTCCTTAGAGATAGAATGAGCACCAATGGTAGTAGTAAAACCCAAAAACATAAAGATGATCTCCAACATCTTGTTCTCTCTCTCTCACTTGAGAGAGCTTCTCCTCTCTCACGCATGCGCCCCAATGAGTGAGTGTGTGTGTGTGTTAAATAGAGAGGCTCACTCTCTATTTATATTCTTTCATTGACTTGATGTCCACTTCAACATGTCAGCCCCACTTAACAATTACTTACTAGGGTCGACATCTCTAGGAGAGTCTAATAACCCTAGTTCCCCACAACTGTGGGGACTTTTCCCTCTGATCAACAAGGAGGGTTAACCTTGACACAATTGTGGGGACTATTGCCCTGACTTACAATGGAGGGTTAACCTCAATGACTTTACATGACTTGTTTACATCATTGAATCTCCCGATCAGAACATCGGGGCATGAAATGGCTCAATTACATTATAGATACTTCCCGGAATAAACATCGGGGTACAATACATAAGATATACAAGTGAATACATTCCGAAGTTACAATTACATCAACATTTTATTTTCTAGATTTTACCATATTTATATTAATGGAAGGAAAAATATATTTAATTGTTGATGTAATATATTTTATGCAGGGTGCTAGATATTTTGTTGTACAATCTACACCCTTCATTGATATAGAGTCTCATTAGGATGAGAAATTAAAGTTTGAGAGACCTTTGAGTGCATCATTATTTATTTTTCATTATTCTATACATAAGTTTATTGATTGACTCTTGTTTGTTGGAATGTGTTTCCGATACATTATAGACAAGCTCATATTATAGGCATAGATCCATATTTAGTTATTGAGGAATATGATGACATGGCCTTAGAGCATCCTATCACTGTAGAGGTAGGCATGACATCCACATCCATACATCACATAAATGTATCTACTTATTATATTTTAAATTACCACATTGATTTGCTTAAAAAATATTATTTTATTAATTTGTTGACATACTATATTCACATGTTTAGCTGGTATCGGAGGGGATTCCACTACATCTAGGTATTGACCAACATATTGAAGTAAATGCAAAAGTCTAGGATACATACGATTTTGGCATATCACCATTGCAGGTAATGCGATTATTTTTAATTTGGCATTATTTACCACATTTATATTAATGGAAGGAAAAATTATTTAATTGTCGATGTATTGTATTATTATTCAAGGTGCTAGACATCAGGTTGTGCAATCCACACCCGTCATTGATACGAACCTCAACAGGATGAGAAGGTAAATTTTAAGTGCGTCTTTATTTATTTTTCATTACTCGGTATCTAAGTTGTTTGATTCACTTTTGTTTGTGGGAATGTGTTTCTGATACATTATGGGAAAGCTAATATTACATGCATAGAGTCATATTCAATTACTTAGGAATATGCAAATGTTGCATCAGAGTAGCTTATGAATACAAAGGAATTCATCCATCCACATCCATGCATTAGGTAAATGTTTATGGCACTCTCAAACAATAGGTTATCATAGTTACATGAATTTAATTATTAAATATCTATGTACATCTGAGTGTTATGTTTTTTTAAATTCTCATGCATTTGCAACCTATGGTTGAATAGGTTCTTCAAGAGACTCATGCATCACAAACTCTTGGGGATTCTATTGTTAGTTCCTCACAAACATATGCCTTGTAGTTGCATGACTTGCAACATCTTAGTTATGAGTAGGATGTTGGATCGATAGTTTCACCTCACATGACACTGAATTTGACACACAAATATTTCTTAGTTTTTAGTAGCTCAGAGGTACTTTTGTACCATGTTCCCAGGTGCAAGGGTCTGAGAACATGCATCAGACATAAGTGACATACAGTATTTTTTATTTGTTTTATGGAAAAGTGAATTTTCTAGAGAAAAGTGTTTTTATATAGTTCATGACTTAAGTTATTTAAGTGAAATTGAGATTAAAATACAACCATCAATCTTGTGGTCCAACATTTGATCTTGGCCATATAAGATGAAGAGTCAAACAAATTACCCTAAATGAATAATAAAAAGAGCTTAAGTGAGAATCATTTGGCACAAATTCCAAGAGTGGGTTTTAGAGAGAAGTGTGGGAGACATTTTTCAAGAGAGGAAGAGGAGTTGAGGTAAGAGAGGGAGAGTGAAAGAGTATCCAAGAGGGAGGGAATGAGCTTCTAGGAGAAGGGCAGACTTTCAAACAAGAAGAAGCACACATCCCAAGGAATAAAGAGTGGGAATTCTCTCCAAGGCATGTAAAGTAGTGAATGTTGTTGGTACAACAAAGAGGGGAACATTTCTCCAGGCTAGTAGGGTGGCACACTTCCCAAGAAGTGGGAGGCATGGTTCCCAAGACAAAGTGGTAGCATTAAAGATGTCATAAAGTAGTAGAGAGGAAGAGTCTACCCATAGCCCAAGATAGATTCTTATAACCATATTTTACATAAGTTTCCAACACTAAAAATGAGGCAAGTTGGCATGTATTTCCAGAGAAATGGTTGTTGTTGTTTTTGTACTCATAATGCAAAAAAATTGAGGAGATTCATGTCACGCAATCACTGTGGGTATTTGGCTAAGAAATCAAGCTAAAGTGTTGACTTATATTTCTAATTTATTTCTATGCATTTACTTTTGCAAGTAAAAATGTTGTAAATATTTTATATTTATCCTTTAAAGCTCAACAAAATTCTCATATGGATTGGTTTCCCCTTTGGGTTTTTTCTAGGGTCATTGGACCAAAATTTTGAGTGTTCAAATGTGATGTTTATCTATTGTCCATTGTTATTTTCCCACTGCAAATGTGTTCTTAAATGTTTGTTGATCTTATTAGTGTAGTGACATGCTTTGATTTTATGATTGTAGAATACTAAAATCATAGTATTGTTAAGAGTATAATGAAATATTTGGCTAAGTTTATTTCAAATTTTAACATGGTAAAAGAGCTAGGGATCTAAGTTTGACAGTGGGAATTTTTTGTGTAGCTGTGTCTATAAGAGTTAATATTGGTTAGTACACTTGTGTGTTTATTTTGGCACAGGTTGTGTAAGAGATTTGCAAGGGTCTTTCTTGGGAAGAAGGAAAAAGTATAGTTGTTCAAATTGTTTGATAAAAGTACTACAAGAGAGTTTTTAGTGTTTATTCAAACTGTTTGATGAAACTCTTGCAAGAGAGTTGCAAGTAGTTCATAACTGAAAGTGCATCTAATTGATGCAGTGTTTTTGGATGATCAAAGGGACAAAATTTATGTAGTGTGTGGGAATCCTATGTATGGGGGGTTTGAGTGGATATCGTATTCTGAATTAGTATGAGAGACGTGGAGAGAATGAGAATCTATGGATATTGAGATGGTATTGAGTATTTAGTCTTCAATTCAAGAGAATGGGTGAGAGGAATATTTTTCTTGTACTAGAAGGAGGGTCAACTGGTCTGATATGCCACTGATGGACAAGCAGGAGAGAGATGATATTTCTCAACACATGAGTATATGGCATAGATCTCTAGTGTAGAGTTCATGAGAGGTAGTAGGATGAGCTCCTAAATCAGAGGGAGATGCTATAGTTGGAAAAATGATGGGTCTAGAGGGTGATCTTGGTGGAGGTTCCAAAATTACCTCCCTTTCTAAGAGTGAGTGTTATTTTTTGGTATATTGGAGCTAGTTCTATACCATGTTCCTAGGTATAGGGGTATGAGCACACGTATCTCACATAAGTGACATAAATTACTTTATAATATGTTTTTGTAAAGTGACTTTATGATAATGGATTTATAAAGTTAAAGTCAATTGAGTTGTAATTTTTAAAGTTAAGGTGTACTTTTTATTTATTTCAGGGATGCTAGTACCTAAATATGCACCTAGATTTTCTATATTAAATTTTGTATTTTCCCAAGTCTAATCCAATCCTTGTAGCTATATTTAATTTTTTAACTTCATATAAATCCTTGTCTTTAGCTTATTTGTTGCATCACGTTGATGAGATGGTTACTATTTATTTAAATATTTAAGAGATAGCATGTTTATATGGAGCATGCTATGTAAATTAATATTCTTAAAGTTGTTAAGAACCCTATGACCAAGCTATCCCTTGTTTCGAAAATAATGAGATTTGGTAGAAAATTACATATTTTTATTTGATGTGTTACTGAATCGACCCTAATTTTTTGTAGCAGTATTTGTTAGGACCATGTTGATATGCTACTGAATTAAGGAAAATTTCATAGCAAGATCGATTAAGGTATTATTGAAGC
>LPNX011034450.1:0-32442 GCA_001517045.1 Pseudotsuga menziesii | reverse complement strand
ATTCAAACTTTAATTGAATAGCATCCTATAACTCTGTCCTTACCATGGATGCAACATTTTTAAGGAACTCTTCCAATTTTTGACTCATGCCTACCTTTTTAAAGCCGTCGCTTAAGTGACACTTAGGAGGCAAACCGTCGCTTAAGCGACACTTAGGAGGCAAACCGTCGCTTAAGCAACACTTAGGAGGATAGCAATTTTAGCGCCGTCGCTTAAGCGACACTTATGCCCATTATTTCAAAAAAAAAATTAATCTTTCTGATTTTTGGCACGGTTAAAATAAAAAATCCACGCGCCGTCGGAAAAAACCGTCGGATTTTGGATCAAAATGTAGTAGTGCGCTTTTGGGAGCCCAAATTTTTTTTTGAGGCTGCTTCCTTTTCCCTATGTTCCTTGTTGGTATTTCACCCTTTGGTGAGGGGAGGAGAAGGGGCTATAAAGTCTTCAAAATCAGAGTTTCTTTCTAACCTGGATGAAGGGACTAAGGATGCCAATCCTCCTTGTGCTAGAGCCTCATCACCCGACGCTTGGGGGGGATCAGTAGGAGTAGGACCAGGAGAATATTCTTTCATGGAAGGAGCAGAAAGAACTATCTTCGAGGGGCCATAGGGCATGGCCTACGCCTGGTCATATACTACTTCCAATTCTTGATCTTCGACTTCCTACAAAACTTCAAAGTTATTTTTGTTTTTTAGTAGAGGAGATTCTGCGAGAGGAGTCAAATCTTGAGATGAACCCTTATGCTGTGAGGATTGAGGCTCCTTTCTTCAAGGAGGTCGACATCAATTGATGATTGTTTGGAACTTTGTATCTTTGGGAGTGGGAGGAGTTGCTGACTTTTGAGATTCTGCAAGCTTGGGGCAGCTTTTAGCAAAGTGGTCGTATACATGGAAAAAATTGCATTTGAATGGAATCTTCTCATAGTCCATTTCTTGGATGTGACTCCAATATCCTAAAGTAAGCTTTAGGGCCTTCGGAAGCCCTTTTTCTAGATTTACTTCTACAGAAATGTGGGCACATTTGAACTGGCCCCCTTTTGGATCTGCACTATCTAGGTAGCTCCCTAGCTTATTACCGATATCCACAAGAGTGATTTTTACCCAAATATGAAGTGGGAGGTTAGGTAGTCAAACCCATACTGGAGCAGCTGTAATCTCTGCTTTTGGGTTGAACCCTAGAGTCCAGGGAGCTAAAAACAACCCTCTCGAGCCCATGAAGAAGGGGCTCGATCGGAAGACTATATCTCGTTCTTATTTATTCAGAAATAGGAAAACAAAATATCCCCTACCAGCTGCAAAGAGAGAGACCTATCCTTGCAAAATATGGTTCCAATGTTCTGTAATCCAAAGCTCCACCACCTTAGGGCTGGGCCACAAACTTGTAAACTTACCGATGACGGATTTCTCTGAGAGGATGAGTGCTTTCTGACATGGATCCAAAGGAGAGAGCTCAAAAGAGGGGATTTCATCTATCTTCTTCATGAACATGGAGGGGGCCTGAGAGGCTGCTATAGGAGTGGCCACTTGAACTAAGGCCTTGAAGGCCAGGAGCTAGTCATGAGAATCCATAACCAAGAAACCTAGAGTCACTGGGAAGAGCCGAACCCAAATCTCATGCTGAACTGGCGCAGCAGCAGCAAACAAAATGCAAGAGGCTTGAGCGATCTGTTTGGTAGGAGGAAGGAGGTGGCTAGGAAAACCCTAGATGCACATCAAAACGTTCCTTCCATTCATCATTTTCCAACTCAACTAAAGAAGCTAAATTTCTACATTATGATTTTATATGTTTGTTAACCCAAACAATCCCTCACTTAGCTCTGCATGGCCTACACCACCCAAGGACACCCATGCACGACCCTCATTTGAACCCATTTGACCACCATACCCTCAATAAGGCTTAAAAACATGAAAAGGGGCTTAAAAAACCCCTAAAAGGATCCTAAATAGCTCTCATAGGGGCTAAAGCCTCCAAAAAGGGGCTAAAACCCCTCAAAGGATCCTAAAACCATAAAAGGAGCTAAATATTGAGCGAAAGGGGATAAAAGCCCAAAAAAGGGGCTAAAGCCCTAACCAGGGGCTTCGAACCCTAAAAATGTTATAAATAGAGGGGTGGGGGTCACTCTCAAAACATTCCTCCCTTGCATACTATTATGATGCCTGAGTGGATGCCTTGAGACCATTTTCCTCTCAAGCCACCCACACTCCCTCTCATCCATCCTCCCATTGAGCCATAGCTCCCCCATTTCCAAGAAAGAGGTGCTTCTCCAAGCTAGGGCATGGTGGCCCATTTCCACCAAGAGGTATAACCTTTGTTTATTGTCATTTTTATTCTATATTTTATAACTTAGTTTGCTTGCAGGTTCATTTTATGTTCTAATAAGTTGTATGCAGGGTTCTGGAGTCTAACATTGTGTGCAGGGTTTCCATTTCTTTCTTTCTGTTATCTTTGCTTCAGTTCTATTTTGTTTTTCTTGCATTACCATCAGGAACCCTATCCTTTTGTCCTATAGATAGAAGGTAGTCATTCCTACCCTGTAGTAAGGGAGAAATCCCTACTACAAAACCAGCGACCATACCAGGTCGATCCCACGGGACCCCTGGGTTTATTTTTCAAATTTTTAGTTTTTATTTCTGTTCTATTAACCTAGTTTAATTTTCTGTAAAATCTAGTTTAGATCTCTATTTATTTGCATTTCTAGTTACTGCCGAGCCTCCTCAAGGTCAATGTGAGTCCATTTTACCACAGTACAGGTTACTATCGGCCAAATCTGACTCAAGACCAAAAAAAAATCCCTTTCAGGAGAATATCGCTCTTATCGGGTCTAGAGAGGGGACCAAGTCACTCATTCTAGCCTGACAGGTGCGACCAGGTCACCCATTTATCCACGAAAGGTGCGACCCCCTTTCCAGAAGTCAGCCCGATTCTGTCTACAGATTCTGAGCAACCCCCTTGCCTGTTTTTGAGAAAATTTGGTGACCCCCTCTCCACATTTGACCCAAAAAGTGCGATCTGTCTCTCAGAGTTTTATTTTTTTTAAGTTGAGGACTGTAAGTGCAGCTTAGCCGCCTCTGTCCATCAAAAATTTTTTTTTTTTGTTTCTTTTTTTGTTTCTATTCATTTAATTTGCAGAATGTGTAAATCAAAGTGTAAATCAATTGTTAATTTATTAATGAACAAAGATTGATTAAAATTTACTTAAAATCAACATCTTGCCTAGCCCTTCCTCCTTTACCCAGTCATCACCTTTCGGGGTATTCTGGGATAAGACGAAGGGTGAAGCTCATATAGTAATAGGCACTTCACCTATTATTTTTCGAAGCCACTAAAGATAGGTGAATTGGAAGGTAGAGGGGGTAGAGAAGGAGGGATTCTCATGGCACTCAGTGTCCTCCCTGTTGACCAACACTGCATCCGAAGGGTGACCTGTAGATTTATGGATGGAATTAGTCCCATTGTGTTGAGAGCCCAACACCCTTTCCTGGTTGAAGATAAATATAGGTGCCGTAGTAGTCACCTAGTCAGGCTATCATAGTTAAGGTTCATAAATGGTACATGTGTAAAATTTCTGATTACTATTTACTACTTTCATTCACAATGTTATGAAATCTGTGAAACATTCATAAACCATTTAAGTAGCCATAAAGTATAATAGAAAAACAAAAGACATACACACCATACCATATAAATCAACGCAACTTAGTTCATGACGCTGAGTGAGACAGTAAAATTTACAATTTACACTAAGTTAAACATTTGCAGTCTTTGAGGACATAAGTCCTTGACTGCCTTAACCGGGGGAAGTACTTGGGCCCAGGAAAAAAACTCATTGTGAGGAGTACCATGAGAACCCCAAAGTAGCTGGCCACTGAGAGGAATTTCCAAGCGAAACAGGCAATGACCCCCACCGATTGACTAGCACTATCATGAGGAAAAATCCAAGCACTGTCTTCTAGCAGTCTTAGTGGCCGAGTGATCACCTGAAGCCAATAGGAAGCCATTGAAACCGGGGTCCAAAAATCATTACCACCATTTTGACATATAAATCTGACACCATTGATCCCTCATGCTCTTCCTCACACCTAAGAGGTGAACCACCATAGTACGGGTCATTAAAATGACATCGTCGAGACCATTCTTGACAACCTTCTACACCATCAGAAGGCCTCACAATCTTTGATTCAGATTCAGACCCATATCAGTCTGAACTAGATCTGCACATTTCACCATCAAGCCCCATGGCTGGTGCAAACCCAGATCCATTTTTCAACGTAGTAACTTCTAGTGGACCCATGTCCACACCACAAACCACCACCAACACCCCTGTAGGTGGCCCCATCACACTCATGCAAACTGTCATAAGCCAGCTACCACCACCCATATTAACCAGTCAATTTGTCCCACCTGCAACACATGGGGGAAGTATGCCTTCAACCCACACTGTCCCACTTGGGATACATGGGGGAAGTGGCCCTTCCACCTACATTGCTCCTCCTGTCATACATGGCTCGGTTAACAAATGATCCTATCCACCATCAAACTTTTTGGCCTCCCATGCCGTCAAAACTTCCCTCAGACATTCCCAAGTTTGAAGGGAAGGCAAGGGAGTGCCCCCAAAACCACATCATGATGTTTCATCTATGGTGCTCATAAAACATCATTATATATTATTCAATCAGGCTAATACTATTCCAACGCACACTCATAGGTGCTGCAGCCAAGTGGTACATTGAGCTACCACAAGCCAAGTACCCAGATTTCAACTCCCTGGATTTCATGTTCCTGCAATATTTCCAACTCCCCATTAGATATGACGAAGGGGTGGAGATCTTGTTATCTTGTTGCCAAAATACTACGACCCACATAACCGACCACATCCCTGAGTGGCGGCGACACCATAGTTTGTGTAAGATCCAACTTGATGATAGGATCTTCCTGGATTGGTTCCTTGAAACCTTGCTCCCATCTATAGCAAAGGACGTCGCATCCAAACGTCCCCAATCCGAAGAGGAGGCCATCTTGAAAGCCTAACAGTTTGATCTGATCTATGCATAGTCTGGATACCTTTCCACTGTCATTCCAGATGCTCCCCATGTAGGTACCTCCTATAGGCATGCATCGGGGGCATCCCATGCTGTAGATGGCATCATAGGTTCTATCTCTCACCAACCATAGCACCCTCCGACACCACCTACAATAACACCACAACCAAGCAACAACCCTAGTGTTTCTTACCAAAACAAAACTTTGGACTATGCAAGAATGATGTCTCAGTCCAGAGCCACAACTTCTTATGCACAACCTGCACCACCGCAGCATGCCCAGGAATTAGCTTGGCCAACACAGCAATACGCAGGACAAATGCCTACATTTGTGGCACTGACACCCACCCAAGTCTACTATGCACCACTGATGTAATTCGTTCAAGCCCTTGCCCCTGCTCCATTGGGATAAGTGTTTTCACAGCAAAACTATCCCAACCAACCTACCCCCAATAACCAACAAGGGCAAGCCAGGAATAACCGACCCCAGAACCAATCCAACAATCGACCGCAGGGAGTTGGTCAACAACCAAATCCTCCCAAGAATGCTGCGGCAAACTGGCCAGCCCAAAATCCTCAATGATCAAATGCATCGAGATGCAACTCTCCATTGCGGAAAAACCAACCGTGCACATTACCCTAGGTCTATGGGAACTACACATTCAAGTGTCCCTTCATGGGTCGCACTAAACAGGCCATTCTAAATGAGGTTCAACATGCCACCAATACAACAGACCAAGCCCAACCCAACCCGGCACCACAAGGACCTCCTCCTATGGTGCTCCAAAACCCATTACCCGTCCAAGGATTGGTGGCAACCGCACCCCCTCCCCAATCCAATACCAATGCTCTGGGGCACCTCCCACGGAAAAAACATGTGTCCACCACCTTCTAGCTATGACAATGAAAGAGTTTAATCTACAAACTAGATGAAATCAGTACGGAACCAACACCAAACCCACTGACACATAAATGGCATCTATGTCTAAAACAACCAATGCACCTCTTCAGTTACCCCCTTTCCTGCGCCCCCCCATATGCCGAGTTGCCAACAATGCCACAGCTAGAGCTGCTATCAGCTACAACATCGTGGATGATTTGGCCCAAACACCTACTGCCATGTCCACTCTTGAGGTACTCAAAACTTTCACAATGCAGCGGAAAGCCTTACTAGCCTCCCTTGGTGCTGTGGACCCCTCTAACTCCAAATTGATCACATTCAACATGGAGAATGGAGAACCATGAATGCCATCAACCATTTCCTTCCAAATCTCGATGTCTATCTAGAACTTGGTCATGCACCGGTGCATAGTGGATGAGGAGTTATCCATGTGTGTTATGTCTACCCTAGTCTGGCGGAAGCTTGGATCCCCAATTCTGCAACCATATTCCACAACTCTGCAAGATTATGATGGCCATCCCACTAAAGCACCATAAATCCTCCCCCATGTCCCCATCACATTAGCTGGGAAGACAATTTGATTAACATAAAGGTTGTCAATGCTCAATTGGACTAAAACCTTCTCCTCGGAAGAAGTTATATGTACGCCATGAGAGCCGTAGCATCAACTGTCTTCCGTCTCATGATTTACCCCCATAGAGGAAAAGTCATGATAGTTGACCAACTAACTTATCACGATCCATAAGGGCTAATGGAACCTGCAAACATTATCCCTACGATCAACACCATTGATCCGAAAGGGCTGACCACACCCACCAATGTTATCCCTGCGGTCAACACCATGGTTGACAACATACCAGCCACCCCATTGTTTAATGTGGGCCCTGGGTTGTTTTTCGATACCACCATGATGACTTATTTCCCCTTAGTGTCACCACCACTGACACCAAATGAGACTGTGGACTTGTGCATGCTCATCCAGCATCGCTGCACCCAAACAACAACCGCAACCGCAACCCCAACCGCAACCACAACACCGTCCGTAGCTAAAACATCAACAGCAGCTGCAACATCATCTACAGCTGTAGCATTACACACAACCACAACCACAACCTCATCCCCACATATAACTATCAGGGATTTATCTAGGATCCTCTCCATTCCACACAATTCCCTTCCTCTTTCCCCCGCCTAGTGTCATGAACAAGACAGTAATGGCCACCTTAAACTTACCCAACTTTACATTGGGAATTCTCAGGTGATATCTTGATCCATTAGCTCAACCACCAATTCCCTAGGTAGTCTTAACACCCGTGCAACCCATTGCAGTCAAATCTCATCCTCCACCCAGCCCTCAAAAACCAATCACCGCACCCGCACGTGCACCTCCCCACCCAAAAAGGACCAGGGGAAAGAATGTGAAAGCTATAGCTGAACCTCAACAGATATCACCTTTCGCCATCTCTGAAGAACAAGGCCATCCAACTCAGAACTTCCCTGAGATTCCTATAATCCATGTGCATTTGGATGCCATGGATACAACGGAAAACCTCCCTGTGGTTGAAATTCCAACCGCACCAATAGTGAGAAACAAGTCATCAAGAACAAACCATACTTGTGCCCTTTACAGATTGTATGGACACTATTCTCACCATTTCCAAGACTTGTCTGAGTTCCAAATGGATTTAGCCAACCTTCGACAACATTCCCTTGAATCTGAGATCACCCTAATCAAAGAATTTCACCCCCCACCTCCTTCTTCGGACACCATGCCCATTTACATGATGTCCAGTTCTACTGACCCTCTTGTCTCCACTATCAATGACGGTCCATCATACCTATCTCTTTGCTTCTTCTGCAATGATGAATAGATACTTGAAGCCTTAACCACCCCGGAATACCCATGGGATGACATGCACCATCACTCGTTCTTCCTCTCCAAAGAAATTGTGGCGCAGTTAGACCAGTTTTCCTTGGAAACCAAATATTTCATTCATGGGAAATTTGACTGGTTCAAAAACCCCATTCTGGCACCAGACTCATTCGAAGAAGAGAACATGGCCAACATCTCAACCAATCTTGAGGTTGTTGAAGAAATCATGCTGGGGGCATCCTGCTCCCCGAAAGAAGTCGCTGCCTACAAATCTCTCTTCCAAGAATTCCGCAAGATCTTTGCCTAATCTTAGACTGAAATGCTCAGGTTGGATCCATCCATCGTGGAACACCACATCGACACATGGCCCGATGTGGCCCCTGTTCGCTAAAAGCAATGACCCATCCATCCTTCCAAAGCAGTCACGGTCAAAGCCAAGATAGAGAAGCTGTGCACAACCAGCTTCATCTACCCCATTGCATACACCACTTGGGTTTCTAATCATGTTCCCATGAATAGAAAATAGGGTACCATCCCTGTTTGCACATACTTCCATGATCTAAATGGGGCATGTCCCAAAGACAACTTCCCAACACCCTTCATCAATCATATTATCGATGCATGTGCTGGACATGATGTCTTTCCCTTCATGGATGACTTTTCTGGATATAACCAAATCTAGATCCGAAAAGAAGATTGTTATAAGACTGCATTCACAACCCTGTGGTGCACATTCGCATATCGAGTCATGCCCTTTGGATTGAAAAATGCTGGAGCGACCTTCCAGCGTGCCATGACACATTGATTCCACGACCTCATTCACATCATATCGGTTTATCTTGACAACCTCATTGCATGATCACAGAAGTAAGCACAACACATAGACGACTTGCGGCAAGCCTTCCTATGATGTCGCAAGTACAAAATCTTCTTGAACCCTTTCAAGTGTGTTTTTTGTGTCCCAACGGGCCGTCTCCTAGGCTTCATCGTGTCACACAAAGGAATGACCACTGATCCCTTGAAATTCCAAACCACTTTTGCTCTAACATCACCTCTTTGAGTGACGGTAGTATAGCTTGTATTATAGTATTTTCCTTTTTGTTTTACACATTTTTTAAAAGTAAGTCTTATCTATTGTTTCCCCTCATTGCTCCAGATGGATCCTACCTCAAACTGGTACATCAGATTTGTTGATGGAGCAAGTAGATGGTCTTTGAACCTCGCCTTGGCTACATGGGTCATCTACTCCCCATCACACGAGTTGATCCATTTCGACGAAATATCTATGGGCAGTGCGACCAACAACTAGGCTGAGTATGATGGTGTCAATGGCCTTTTGGTCATCGCTCTCCAGTTAGGCATTCACCATCTTGATGTCTTCTTAGACTCCCAGCTACTTGTTTCTCAGTTGAACAACTACTACCAGGTATGTGATCCCTGCCTCTTTAGAAAATTCCTGTGCACTAAACAGATGGTTAGAACATTTGATTCCATTACATTCACACAGTTGATGTAATTGTAACTTTGGAATGTATTCACTTGTATATCTTATGTATTGTACCCTGATGTTTATTTTGGGATTTGTTTGTAATGTAATTGAGTCATGTCATGCCCCGATGTTCCGATCAAGAGTTTCTATAATGTGAACAAGTCATGTCAAGTCATTGTGGGTAACCCTCCTATTTGTCAAGGGTTAAAGTCCCCGCAGTTGTGGGGCCCTAGGGTTATTATACTATCCTAGAGAATTTGACCCTAAGTGAGTCATTGTAAGTCGGGGAAATAGTCCCCACCATTGTGTTAAGGATAACCCTCCTTGTTAGTCAGAGGAGGAAAATTCCCCACAAGTTGTGGGGCACTAGGGTTATTAGACACTCCTAGAGATGTTGGCTCTAGTAAGTAATTGTTAAGTGAGGTTGACATGTTGGAGTGGGTTTCAAGTGAATGAAAGAATATAAATAGAGAGTGAGCCTCTCTATTTATCAAACACACACTCACTCATTGGGTCGCATGAGTGAGAGACGAGAAGCTCTCTCAAGTGTGAGAGAGAGAACAAGCTATGGAGATCATCTTTTCTATTTTCGGGTTTTACTGCTTCCATTGGTGCTCATTCTATCTCTGAGGAAATTGTAGGGTTTTCTCCTTTATTGTTTCCCCGAGGAAAATTCTTTGTGTCTCTTGTCTCTTGTGTTTTATTGATGTGCATGTTATTCTCTCAGTTAAAGATCCTAAGATCATAATGCTAGCTTAGAATGATAAAAATCTAACACACACATGTTCCCAGAAACCTCAATAGTGTAGCAGATCAAATGGCTAATGACATTCTAAATTGGCACATTCATAATCGCATATAGGAAACATACAACCACAACATCATGCATAATCATATATAAAACACACACACAAGTGTAAAAATACATCATCTAGGCATTGCAAATCATCATAAAAAGACTCGCATATAAAACCATAAAAAGCTCATCCATGTGCGTCAAATATATATATAGATAGATAAGTCGCATGTCCAAAATATGTTCAGTACAAAATGAGAAGCCACATATGCTTTCTCAACTGAATATACATAGTGATGCAAAAAATCCTAAGTGCACCAATGCAGTAGGGGAAGCCCCACTATGCTACTAATCTAACTCGAACTCATCATCTAGCTCAGTATCATCATCTTCCTTAGAAGACTCATCCTCTACAGGAAGATCGCTTCTCGCCACCCGACGAAGGTCATCACAAGCCACGACCACCCTCCTCATCACAGAGGTCCACTCTGGAGGAAAACTATGGATGGAAGTGATTAGATCATTGTTCAAATGCCGCTAGCCATCATCAGAGATCCCATCAGCAAGTCGCTCCAGATGCAGCAGAAACTCATCCACCTCATGCCGTCACCTGTGAGGGTTCCCCACAGGAACCGCCGCAGGTGCAATAACGACCACTCGCCTCTGATACCCGGGTGACAAGAGGGGACCAATATTTGCATACACAAACAAGGACACCATCAGTCTACACATATAATCATACAACTATCAACCAACTCAACTACACTATGTATAAAGATGAACATAAAGACATCACACATACATACCAGCTGGTCCCCATGTCTGGCCTACAGGTCAGGGCATCTCAGGGTACCCATGATAGTTCATACCCACATACGGGTGCTCCTCAATGACTATTGGAAGCTGACACCACTTATCTAACAAATCCTCAATGAAGAAGTGACCCACTCTGCCACCATCCTCTCGTACCATCATCTGGCACCACTTGTGCATCCACGGCTCCCGTGGACCACTGTCCCACACAGCCCAGTGCAGACATAGAGTAGGTACTTTCTCAAAAAAGAAACCACATAGAAAGGAGCCAAAGAAAAAGCCTTCCCCAGATGCCTTCACATTGTTTAGCTGACGCTGAATAGCTTGAAGATACATCTGGGCCCACCCATAGTATGTGCCCCCCATAGCACGCTCTACCAACTGTAGCTGCCCTCTAGATATCTTGTGGCTCCCTGTGGAACCCAATATATGTAGAAGTAATGTTGCTACCACCCGTGTTGACAAGTCCTCAATGTTACACATCAAGATGTATGATCCACGCACATACGCAGTAGCATAACAGTTCCTGTCACATAGCTCCTCCAATGTCTCCCCCTGAGACACCACCGGTGCCAAGTCACCAACAACTCCCAACATAGGGATTCCAGTCAAGAAGTATACATCCACCAACGTGATCTCAATACGCTAGCCCTGGAAGAGGAAGGCCTCCTCCCCAATATCCCAAAATCTCACCAACATTTGCAGCAACAAACGCAAGCTCTTCATAAGGGGTATCCTCATGAACTTCAGTAAACCACAACGGGCCAGTGTATCACGCACATTCCTGTCTCACAATGCCACCTCCCAGAGGTCTTTACAGTCTCTCTCCCACCACTTAATCTCAGCCATCCTGCACAAGAAAAACACAGATGTCAGCCACTTCTCTCATCAAAAAATGTCACCTAAGGGCCAAGTCGCACCTATTTGGGAAAAATGAGCGACCAGGTCGCTCAAAAATGCCCCACAGATGCGACCAAGTCACTCTTTTTCCCTCGAAAGGTGTGACTTGGCTCCATGAAACCCCAACTGGCTTATGGAGGATGTCCAAGTGAACAAATGCAGAATGTAAACCACCAAAAAGAAGAGATTTGGCAAGAGCTCTTACCTGCAAGTCATGAAACTTGAAACCGTCGGTCAAAACAGGAGAAATCAGCAAAAGAAAATCTAGGGCCCACCTCTCCAACTCTGCAGTGAATAGTGACAATGACACTTCACAAAGTGGTCCCACCCTTATATAGGCCCCATTTGACCTATTTTCTCCCATTTGACACAACAGGACCATACAGAGTCCGTTTGAGATGTTGTTCATGCCATTGGTTTAAGAATTTCGCCCTCTATCTCCTTATGAGACCATTGTCTCACGTTTAACAAACAAATTTTGGGACTTCTTCTCAAAATTTACCTTGATTTATGAGCCACATCATGGTGATGCAAGTGTCTATGGACTTGTACTTGCATCACACTTGCCTACTGCTACTCACGCGGGTTCTCGGGCCATCGCCCATAAGGAACATCATTTTTACTTTAATATATAAGCTGTCTACTCCATCGACCGCATCTTATGCGGATCTCTAGACCATCGTCTGGAAGATGGATCATTTCTTTTGCATGTATTCGGCATATAACTTCCTCCAGACTTGCACTCACATCACATGTAGTCAATTTCATCCACCACAATTCACACATGACTCTCCTGACCTCTATCTGAGAGCCACCTCGGTTTATGTGCCTCTGTCGCACCGACTCGCATGCCTCTGCCACGAGCTATCCCGTGCATGTATTGGTATGTTTAAGAGCCACCTGCTCCAACCATACTATGAAAATGACCTTTGGACCACTGTCCACCATCCTGACATGGGGCATCACTTGTGCCAACGCAATCAGTTGACCATACTAGAGTTTCTTTTCAGCTCTTTTCTTAATCCTAAAAGAATGAAAATATTTTCGAGCACATCTACTTCCTTTCCCACTCGTTAAAGTATAGGAAAGAGCGTCTACATCATCTTGTTTATCTCCTTTAGCAGACTATGTAGACCATCAAATGAAAAGGACCATCTTGGCATATTCAAGCCAAGACCGTTCCCCTCTGCATCATTTTGTGCTTTCTTGGGCAGAGGGGCTGAACTTTGTGAAAAAACTCACCATGGGTTGTTGTTAAGCTTTTTTCTAGCCTTCTCAGCAAGAAAATATTACCAAGCAAACTTGGTTTTGTTCATGCTCATAAAAGTATCTGAATGACCGTCCATTCAGTATAGGTTTAACCTTTTCTGTATTGACTAGACTACAAATAGTAAATAAGTCTCCCATCCCCTAAAAGGATGGGCGAGCTCTCCTGTGTATGCTTTTATCCTTTTTCAGGCACAAGAGACTACCAATGAAAAAGATCCCCCACTGGAGTCTTCTTTGTGCTTTTAGACTCTAAAATTGAAAGCACCATCGAGAATTTACTTTCTCAGGCTCTCCAAAAATCCATGAGATCGTACCACAATGGTGTCTCTAGACACCACCCCACAGAAAATAGTTTGGCAGTATTCCTTTTTCCCTTGAAGTGTACTTGGACTTCTTCTTCTTTGTCTTCTGGATCTTGATGCTAAGTAGTTTTTCTATAGAGTCTTCTTCAGCTTTTGGGACATAGTGCAAGTCTTTTTCTTCTATTTGAACATGATTTTTTTGGTTGTCATCTTTACCTGCACACTGAAAAAAAAAATTCAAAAAAAATATGAATATATTTTAGCTTTTATTCGAGAGAATTCACATATTGGTGTTTCTCATCAACGACAGCTACTTCATCATTCTCATTAACTTCTTCATTTGCATGTATCCACTATGCATCCTTCATTGCTTCTTAAAAAATATGGGCTTAGAATAAAACATAGCATACTGTAGATGCTCATCACTAACATGAGTCTTCTCATAGATCTCCCTCAAACTTCTGGTTTGATGGTTTTGGGGTGGATTGTCTATTGTTATTTATGTTGTGCTTCTATCAGCTAGTTGTTTCTCATTCTCAATAACTATTGCATCTTCTATGCTGTTATCAATTGTCTCTTGCTCAGAGAGACTATCACTCACATTACTGGGTACTACTACATTAATAGGTTTATTGTCATCAACTAAAACAACTAGATCAACAACCTTTGTTGGGCTTACATGATCATTGGTTTCCTCATAAACAAAATCTTCTTGGATGTCTTCCACTTCACTGTTTGATTCCTTGTGCTTTGCATGACTTGCAAAGTCACTTTCTTCTACAACCGGTTCTTCACTAAATACTTATTACAGTATATCCCATGCTCTTTTTGGAGTATCAATTTCTACAATTTAATGAAATAGTGAATAGTCTATATTATCTTGTGTGAGACATAAGTAAATAGCCATCTATCTGATATAACCAGACCAAACCTAGCTAGAAAGGAAAATTAGACTTAGTAATATCAAAAATATTATGCTCAATAATATGCCAAAAAACTTCCTGCATAGTTTTACCATCTTTTTCTAATTCACCGGTCAAGGCATTTATTACCCTGTAGATGTGCTTAAACTCCACTTAACTTGAAAAATATGATAACTTCATTCAACAAAGGAGAGATGTACAGTGTGTATTTGGTACAGACCAGTTACCCAATTAATGATAATCGATGAGTCACCAAAAACCTGTAACTTTGTAATATGCATATCCAGTACCATCATGAGTAACAATTTTAAACCAAAAAGTTCAGCAAAATTATTAGTACCAATCTCAAGTCTAGCCTTAAAGCAACAAATTGCTCCGCATAAAAGTAAATAAGACCACCAGTTGCGCAATTTCTCATATTTCCAAGAGTTGATCCATCAAAATAAACCCACGGAAAAGTTTTATCAATGGTTTCCTTAGCCACCAATCTAGTTTTGATTAAAATAAGGTCACGTGGAATAGATCTCAGAACTCCCAAAATTTGTATAGAAACTTGAATAGGAAGAGGAATATGATCCTCAAGAAAACTTTGATTTCTAGCCTTCCAAATAAACCATAAAACAATTAAAGGAAAATATCTAACATCCTTCAACTCTTCTTTTGAACACTAGGTCTTAAGACAATGTTCCATAGAATAACCCAACCATAAATTTTTCATTTGTAGTTTGGATTTTATTTCTAACCAAACACATTTAGTTAAGAACAATCCACCCCTAAATGAACATTAGACTCACCATCCTCCTTGCATAAGTAGCATCTACGAGGTCCTTCCCTACCTTTTCTACATATATTATCCTAAGTTAAAGCCTTACTAGAAAGTAAAAACTAACTACATTTTTTTTACTTGAGTGGACATTTAAATTTCCATACCGCTTTTCTCCACCAATAAATCTCAACATCAATCCTATCCTTAATCAACTATAAATAACCATATTTAGGAGAATATTTCCCAGTTTTTTACTATATCCAAACCAACTCATCAACATCATTAGATAACCTAATATTACTGGCCTTAATAATAGCTATGTAACCATTCCAAATCAAAGAATCATGTATATCCACTATTCCAATATTTTCAGAAGAAATCCATCCTTCCTCCAACAACATAGACGTACTAGGACAACCAATATCATTAAGGAAGTAAAACCCATGATTATGTAAACATTCAATCAAATGTGGAGGTAAAATATGTCTCCATTTAAAACCAACCCAAGGATTAGTACCAATACACACATTAGCCCCATTCCCAACCTTCCATATAAGACCATCACAAAATAAATCAAAATACATTAGAAACGCTTTCCAATGAATAGAAATGTTCATGTGTTGTTTAGAAGAGATTCTAATCCAATCAGTTAAAGATAAAGGTCGAATATATTTCTGAATAGCAATATGTACCCACAGACTAGATCCATGAATAATATTCCAAGCACTCTTGGCAACAAGAGCTTTTGAGAAATAAGCAGGAATTTTTAAACCCCATCCACCAAGAAACTTATGACAAGCCAAAGTATTCCATGAAGTCCAAGGTAAACCAGATTGATTAAGATTGATAAGCCATAAGAACTTAAAACACATTTTCTTGATCTTTTCAATGATACCCAAAGGGACCCAGAAATGCATCCAATATATAGAAATAGCCTCAAGAACAATTTTCACCAAAATCAACTTACCACCTTTATACAACCAATGCTGACTCCATTTTTTTATTTGATTCTCAACATTAGCAACCAACCAGCCCCAATGCTTAATGAAATATCTACAAGGTTTTAGATGAAAACCAAGATACTTCAATCTCATCTCAAAGATAGCCAAGGAAAATGAGAAAATACTCCTGATATTAATTAAGTCAGAATCATCCAAACCAACATAACGTAAGGTAAATTTATCATCATTAATAAACATCCCATATGCCTTACAGAAACAACACAAAACACCATTCAAAGTCAATAAAGACTTATCAGAACCATCAGTGACCATAACAATATCATCAACAAAAAGAACATGTGTTAAAGAAATCCCATTGCCAAAAGGAAGTCCAACAAATTCCCCTTTATCCCTAGCATTAAGAATAGCTCTTCCAAGGCCTTCGACTACTATAAGAAATAACAACGATGCGAAAGGGAGTCCTTGTCGAAGACCACATTCAGTTCTCAAAAAAGAGGAAGCAACACCATTAATAAGGATGGCACATGAAACAAAAAATAGACTTCCCATCACCCAGGATATAAAAGGCACAAAAAAACCCATTTGAGAAAGGATGACCCGTAGATAGGTCCAATTCACCCAATCATAAGCCTTAGAGAGATCATTTTTTAAAACCACCTCCTTCGGATGCTTGTTTTGAATAGTATGAAACCCTTCTTGAATAACCCCCACAGTATCATGAATCTCCCTCCCAAGAAGAAATCCAAATTTCTCTCCATAAATATAATTACATAAAACCTTATTAATACGAGTAGATATAACCTTGCCAATAATCTTATAGATACAGTTGCAGAGAGAGATATGCCTAAAATCCTCAAAATATTTTGGAAAATCTAATTTAGGGATTAATACAATGAGGGTAGTATTAAAAATAGCAGGTATTTTACCACTACTTTTGTATTCATTAACAACCCGTAATAAATATGTGCCCAAGACATCAAACAAATCCCTATAAACCTCTACAGGAATCCCATCCAACCCGGGATTTTATCATTTTTACAAAGGGCTAGAAAAGATTGAAGCTCGGTAATAGAAATAAAGGCCATGAGATCATCATTATCCTCAACATAAACATCATTATCTTCATAATATCAGGCAGTGAAATATTTTTGTCCTCGTGAAAGAGTGTCTCAAAAGGATTAACCCCAGCATTAGCAAAATAATCAAAACCTTCAACCATATTACCTTGATCATCAACAAACTTCCAAATAAAATTAACATTTTTCTTGTAATTTGCATACTTATGGAGAAAAGAAGTATTATCATCTCCACAGGTAAGCCACAAGGCCCGACTTTTCTGACGAACAAGATGCTAAGGATCTAATAGAATATGTCGTTTATGTGCTTCCAAGGAAAGCGGTTTAAACTTATCCTTCACAATAAAAAAACCAAACCCAGTATGATTAAAAGAGTCAGCCAATAGTAGTTCAATATCCACTAAATATTTCAAATCCTTCTTTTTTTCTGAACACACCAATGTATAGACACATTTTTAATAATTTTTAAATTGTCTGCAAAATGTGAGACAAACAAAACCAAAGAATTTTCCTCATAAAACTTCCAAGAATCCTTCAACATAGTGACCAATCCTTCATCCTTTAACCAATGTGCATTAAACTTAAAAGGACTACAAGGATTAACTTATCCATTGTTAATCTGAAGAAAAAATGAATGATGATCTAAATCACCACCAAGACCAACCCATTGGTGAAATCTAAAATCCTTTTCCAATAAATCAAAAGACACTAGAACTCTATTAAGTCTCTTATAGATACTATCAGATCCAACCCATCTATTAGACCAAGTAGGAAGTAGGGTAGAAGGCTCAATGACTGCCAAACCAAAATCAACTAATTTCAGAGTGAAAAAATAATAAAGATTATCTACACAAGCCCAAGACCCCCAAATCTTAGAAAATCCCAAAGAAAAGTTTAATTCGCCACCTAAAATGAGATTAGATTTCTCAATGCAATCTTTAGGAAAAAGATTATTCTAGAACCCTTCCCTCTCCAAATAAGGGCCGTAAACATTAACAAAACAGAAAAGGCAATTTTAGTTTAGTAGAATAGAGAGAAACACCAAGACCAGATATGACCACCTAAGCATTCAAAAAATGAAATAAAATAACCTTCCATCCCAACAATAAACTACTAGATTTACCTTTTGCATCCACACAAACAAACTTCCATCCTTTAATCAATAACTCCAACTTTGCTACAATAGATTTCCCATCACACATACTTTCCTGTAAAAACAAAACATCTAGATGCTACTCCTCCACCAACCTACATAACACTATATTTTTGGATAAACTAGTTAAACCATGAGAATTAAGGGAAAGAACAAGCATAGGTAACAGAGAAAGAGGCATCCTTTGCTCTAAGTTCCCTAAAATTTCATTCGGATGAAAAAACATGCTCCACAAAACTAAGAGTAAGTGCACAAGGATCCAACAGAGACAGATTACCGGTAGCAGATCCAAATAAAAACTGAATCCCATCAACAACACGAATGCCAATCGAAGGATCTTTAGAGCACATGACCTCAAAAAATATCCTTCCACTTTTGGGGGAGAAACCCTTTTATGAGAGACAAACCCTAACCCACCCAAATTGTGATTAAAAGAGGAAACAACATGAGATAAAGAGTCATCGGTCAAGGGGACAAATGGCTCCCCCATATCCCTAAACATAAAATCAATACCATGATCGATGTGAGAATTAGGTGAGAGACATAAGGGTTTTAAAGGATCAACAACCAAACCAATGAAAGGTAAAACAGAAGTCTCACACAAACCAACTGGAACCTGCCTCAAAGAGTCCATAGGAGAGGATAAAGGTACCTTCATAATTTCATCCAATGACTATTTAAAGCATAAATGATCACCAACAAGAACCACCAAATCCTTCTTAACTCGCCACATATTATCAGACTTAAAATCAAGAGGAAACTATTTTTTTTAAACAAGTCACACTATGCAATAACATGGCCATAACAGTGGCACTGATTACCGCGAAATGAGACCCCTATAAAATCCAAAGGTTGTCGAAAAATCCTATTATCCCATTCAATCACAATATCTTCAGCCAAACCATTACATAAATCAAGATTTACAAAGACTACCCATACACATCACACTAGTCTAAATAAAAGATAAATCCGCATCCACGAAATACCACAAAGAATTCCCCACAAGTTTTAAAAACTCCAGAGACCAATGTTTGAAAGGTAGATAGGGTAATCTAACTCAAATAAGCATAATGTCGTACCTTGTAGAGTGCGGATCGAAGAGAGGATTCCACCATTTCAGCATAAGGGAAGAACCATCCCATTTCTAGGAACCTGCAAGGACAGAGGACACATCCAAAGGAGAATGAAATTTAAAGGCTAACCATCTACGCGGCAACAAAAAAGCCTTAGAAACCATCAACAAAGACTCTTCCCTAGAATTTATTTCCCACAAATTAACACCCATCGCATTAGTTTTACGCCCACTGAACCGACCCACCAAGGTAAGTTCATTAGTCAAAACAATGTCATTCAATGCCACATCCTCACCCACAACTAATAAAATGGTTTTATCAAATTTTTGGATAACCTGCTTCATACGCTTTGGACACAGAACATCAATAGGTGAAACCCTCACATGAGAAGTAGAAGCAGGAACCAAAAAAGGTAAGACAAGCACCAAAGAAACCTGATTAACCCCAACAGCTTCATGACCAATGTCAAGGCCTGCACCCAAATCTGGAGATGTCGTAAGAGGAGATATCAAGGTTCCAACACCGACATCCAAAGCATATAAGTGCAGGGATCAAAAAATGAACCAGCAGGAACCAAAACATACTCATGACAAGACGAAACCGTAAAGCAACCATCACCATCTTCTGATAAGATAGAAACCCCATTCGCGTAGGGAGCCAAATGTGCACCAGAAGAAACCCCTACAACATCAAACCCACCATCAATACCAGAAGAAACCAAGCCATCATCAATGCGTGTCGAAGAAATAAGCCCTCCATTGTCGTCGACTGGTAGAGTAGATACCCCATCCGCATAGGGAGCCATAAGGGAACCATCAAGAACCAAACCTTCCACAGCATGGTCTAAAAAACCTAAGTCATTAAATAGGCGATGTCCATCACCGTCGTCTGACAAGATATAAACCCTATCCGTGTAGGGATCCAAATGTGAACTAGCAGAAACCCCTACAACATCAAACCCACCATTAATACCACAATGTGGGCCGAAGCAAAAAACCCTCCATCACTGGCGATAAGCACAGTAGATACCCCATCTGCACAGGGATCCATAAGGGAACTATCAAGAATCAAACCTTCCTTAGCGGGGGCCGTAAAACCTAAGTCACTATATAGGCGAAGATTTTGGTCGCAATGATTAGTAGGCGAAGTTAAATCCCTCCGACATTTGGGAGGATTCCGGGCCAGTTGTTTGAAGTCATGGAGTGACATTACAACGTCACCCAAAAACAATAACGGAGGGGCAAACATCAACAACCCCTAGCAAACCCTAAAAGTAAACTGCCATAAACTGGAAAAAGTACATTACATACTTCTTCAGTTATAACAACAAAGATTTCAAAGAGAAAATGGATAGGTAGTACCAATTGATTTCTAATATGTTATCATCATCTAAGTAATTATAAAATATATTACTACATGTAAAATAAAAGGGTACGAAAATATTATTTTTAACTAAAACTATGTAAAAAGAAGATTATGTAAAGAGGAGATTAAGTTCATTACAATTTTTTAATTTTTTTAACAATTTTTTTTAAATTTACACCAAAGGAAAGAGGAAATTAAGTTCATTACATTGTTCATGTTAGAAAGCATCTTAAGTAGTCGTTATATGATAACTATAAGATGGAGCCATCGAATGATAATGACATTCTTGATCCAAAAAGGCAATTATGACAAAAGCATCATAAGCAGCCGTTATAGGATAAGTACATTCTTGATAGGAAAAGGCAATTATGACAAAAGCATCATAAGTAGCCATTATATGATAAGTCCATTCTTGATCGGAAAATCCAATGTTGATTTATCAAATGAAAAATCCTTTCATTGAGTGGTATCCAAGGCTGAGGGTCTAGTTTCAAATTCAAACAGTAGGATACAATAGTGAGCTTGTAGTTTGAGTTTTGAAATTCAAAATATTTCTTCAAAACCCTGTTATTGTTATTGGCTTTCGGATCTTGGAGATTTGGTTAAGGAGATATTAGGGTCTCCCTGCACGGAGCTACCTCGGAGCTACGATACGCAAGGGGAGGGTAGGGATTTTTTTGTCGCAGCTCTTGATGATTCTCTTCGCCTATTTGGTAGATTGGGAGGGAGAGCACTCGGGTTTTAAACAAGTTCACATGGTTGATCTGCTTATATATACCAAATATAATATAAATAGTGTATTGAATGGAAATTGGAGTCATGGATGCCGACAGAGTACAGTACGTATTTAAGAGGTTTGCAATCGATTCCTTCCGAGTTTGTTCGGCCTGTTTAAGAGAGGCCCGCTCTTGAAACATTTCACGAATTCGAGATACCGATCGTAAACTGGTCTTCTTTACAAGTGGATGAACTTCGTAAAAAAAAAACCTAACAAAAATTGGAATAGCCAGGCAGGAAAGGGGTATTTTTCAGGTTGTAAACCATGAAATATCTCACAACTGGTTGAACGCCTGCAGAATACATGTAGAGGATTCTTGGATCTCCTGCAAGAGAAAAAGGAGGCACACTGCAATATTGAAAGAGATGATCATTCTGAGGGTTAGTCTGATTTATGTTTTCATATGCTTGTGTCCAACCTTCGTCACTGATATCAATAAATAGCGGAAGAACCCTTTCTTTTTTTTAGGTATAACACCCTTGTTTTTATATGTAGCATTAGTTCTAGATTTTTTCTTATAATAGATACATGAATAATGCATTTTACAGTGCAGGGAGGTTATTAAAGAATATGGAAGAGAAGTAGATAAGTTGCTGTCAGTTGGAAGAATCCACAATGAAAAAGGGTCTAGGATGTGAGAATTTGGAAATGGAGTTGAAGATAATCTGTTACCCATAGAATACTGGACTTCACTGGATTTCATTTTCGCACAAAAGACAGGACTGACTTGATCTGATGTTAAATAATCGACACCTATAGTAGGTATGAATTCAAACGAAGAAGAAGAATAAGTAGATCAAGCTCATAGATTATTTTGTTATATTTATCTTTATAGTTTTATTTTAGAAAAATATTTTATATAAAAATTTTCCAAATTTTATAGAAAAACATATAAAAAATATACATCAATAGATTAAATTAGATTTAAGTAATTCGAATTAGATATTATACATTAGTTCTATTGTAAGTGCCTTGTAAAGTATGTCTTTTAATGAAAATCTTGTTTATTAAGCCTGTTAGGAAGAAAGCTGGAAAAAAAAAAAATCAAACCGACGTCATCATAAAACCAGATCCATGTCATTATAAAACCACAAGTTAAAGAAAAACATTTATCTGTATCATTTTGTTGGGTAGGGTTCAAAGTGAAAGGTGTACGTGATTAAAAGAATGGCTTAATCACTTAGATGTGAAAAGATAAATTGAAATGGCGTGAATGGTTATAAGCAGTTTTATTTGTCTTTTTAACGCAAAGTTGTTCAAATGACAGCTAGATAAGTTTATGTTTATGTCTCTTTTAATGGGTTAAGATAATTTAGATTATGAATTTATATTGTTTTGTAAATATTGGTTAGCAAGAAAATATGGGTTATTAGGGTAGTAAAGCTCATCAAACCAAAAAAATTTACATTGTTTATGTTTTATAGTCAATTAATTTTTATGTGTATTTTTATCTATCATGTATTTTATTTTATTAATATATATTTTTGGATCTATGTAAACTTTTTATTCAATTTCTTTTTAAATATTAATATATTTTGTATTTTAAATATAAAATCGACTTAACTTTAAACATCTTTTATATTTGTTTAATTTTCATAATTTTTTGCAAACTTTTATAATTATTTATTACTAATTGTTAAATTTTCATAATTCTTGACTATTTAAGAATCTAGATTTCTAGATTTAATAGATTTTATCTATCTTTTAAATTTATCACATAAATATATCACATATATAAAATATTATTTTCATATTATGTAAAATTAAATTTTCACATATATTTTTAAATCCATTAGATTTTATCTACATTTTAAACTTATTATCTAAATAACATTGTCAATCTTTCATACTTGTGAGCATTATTTTCATACTAGTGTAAACTTTTCATAAGCGTGTAAACTATTTCATTTTTTTTATGTATTTCTTTTTAAATATAGATATATTTTTTATTTTTTATTTTAAATATAAAATCTGGTTAACTTTAAAGATCTTTCATATTTATTTAATTTTCATAACTTTTTGCTAATTTTTATAATTATTTAATACTAATTGTTAAATTTTCATAATTCTTTACTATTTATGAATCTGGATTTCAAGATTTAATAGATTTTATCTATCTTTTAAATTTATCACATAAATATATTACATATGTGAATTTATTTTTCATATTATTTCTACATGTAAAATTATTTTTTCACATATATTTTTAGATCTATTAAATCTTATCTACATTTTAAACTTATTATCTAAATAACATTGTCAATCTTTCATACTTGTGAGCATTATTTTCATAATTTTTTACCACTTAATTTATCATATTATTTAAGTATATAAAATTAAATTTTATGTTAATTATCATTCATATTATTTTAATGTATAAATTTTTACCAAATGTAAATTTTTTAATAAACTAATTGTATTATTTGTTAATATTATTGATGTATAAAGCTAATCACATCTCATATAATACCTATATTCTTTTATATTCTTGTATTCTTATTTTCTATTTCTTTTAGTTTATCAAATATAAATATCATTTCTTTAAACAGTTTTCAATATGTTATTAATTTGGTCTGAGAATATGCTATTAAATAAGTAGGACTTGATTTTTCTCATCTTTCTCATCTTTCATACTTAGTTACTATTTATTTTTTCATATTGTTTTTATTATCATTTTTTTAAATAATTTTCAATATATTACTAATTTGGTTTGTCTATATGTTAATTTTCCTTTAATTGATTAACATGGCACAAAACAGATCTAAGTTTCTAAATAGTAAACTTATAGTATATTAATTTTCATTTTTTATTATTAAATAATATAAATTATTAAGGTATTTTTTTCACTAATAAACAAATATGTTTTTCCATATATTGGTTAAATATTTGTTAATATATAAAGAATTTTAATTTTGGTGTTTTGAATCCTTAATGTAAGATAAGGAATCCCTGTAACCATCAATTTGACTATTAACGAGTGGGTTACAGACATGTCTATTTAACTACTGCTACCTCATAAATACATAGACATGTCTGTTTTAAGGAGTGGATTTCCCAACCACCCGTAACTAGTTTCTAGAGTTGTCAGCTTTATTGACATGAAGCCTCCTCTTTTGTTTGATGTTGATTCTTTATCAATTAGATAGAGGGAGGGGAGGCTTTTTTACATTGAAATGGGTAAACTGTAGACTCTTAGTAACTGCTATCTGCGATTAGATCGGACCCGAGCTGGTGAGTTTTTTGGTTAGAAAATGTGGTGGGATTATTTATATATCTGTTTTTATTTGCTTGTAAAGACCTGTTACTATTATTGGCTTTCATATCCGTTATTTGACAAGCAATTCTGATGCGATCATTTAGCACGATGCCATGACGCAGAGCATACTAAGCCTTTCAGACTTTGAAGTCGAGCGGACTACTTGCTCAAGACTCCAGACACCTCAGACCTACAGAGCTCACTACTAGCTCAATGCGACTCTATGACAAAATGACCCGATGATCTCAAATGAGCCCGAGGGGTCTTATTTATACAAACTCAGTCGGTCACCCGGTGACAATGAACTGGCACTCACCGGTCAAAAATTAGATCCGGTTACCAAAACCTATAGTTAGAGGTCAAAACCGAATCATCCGGGGCGACAAGTGGGGACAGCCACTGTCGTTATCTCGTCCCTTAACTGGCCAGAGGCATTACGGGGACCCGGAATCTTCTGTCATGGCCGACAGACTCTTGACATAGTACAAAGTGGAGCATTAACTGGCCCACGTCAGTTTATTCCCTATATTATTACACAGACGAGCATTAATTCGGCCGTCATCGGAAAACAATGTCAGACAATCCTGGCTGACTCAGGCTTCAAAGGGTCCACCATGACTTTCAATCCCAGCCGTCTCTTCCTTGGATCATGAGATCGAATTCAGAGTCATCAGAATCATATTCATGACGTCCGAATAGAACATCTTCATCTAATTCTCTGTAAGGCACGGGAGATGGAGGTGGATATAGGAACTGGCCGAAACAACGTTCAATGTCTGAACCTTTAAATAGCGGATTCGGCTCACATATAAATTCTCCTCTGAAATGGGAGGTAACTTTATAGTCCAGCGGAATTTCTCTGGTAGTAACTCTGGACTCTATGTGCGCACCAGCAATAGATATTTTGATAAACTTTTGCTGAACATATATTCTACTGCCCAATGGCTCATATGTTCCACCTTCGTGGATCAGTTTGAATTTAAACCACTGGAAGTTCTGGTGAGCAACTTCAAGATCGGCCTTCAGGTGCAAGATGAATTTTGCACGCCGATTTTCCCAATCATTTCTTGGACATAATGTATCCAAGAAAACATCAATCCACCCAGACCAGATTTGGTTGAATGCTAAATCAGCAGGGTCTGCGCAGATGATGATGCTGCCTCTTTCTCTGCAGTATTGGAGAATAAGGTTGTATGATGTCGAGGTGAGACGTCCATCACATAGATCAACATATTTCTCTCCATTCTTATCCTCACCTATCCATGGTTCTCTGCATTCTGCAATCTTCGGATATGCATCACTGAAGCTCTGGAATGCTTCTTTTTCCCATCTCTCAAGAATCTGCAACTTACATGGAGATGTCTGGATATTCTTCACTAAGGTGAGCTGCAGGAATCTTTTTGCTTCATCTACTGAAGCATACTCCAAAGAATCGATTCGGACTTCTTTGGGGAAGGTATTGTCCTAAGGCAGGATGAACAATCCTTCTTTCTGGATCAGCTCTTCAGGTGTTTTTGGCGCTCGAGCGATCTCTTCTTCTAATGCAACAATTGCTGCAGTGGTTGGCTGGTTGTTACGACTGTAGAGGTGATCATATACTTCTTTTCTCATTTGAGCCTCTGTCATAGGATATTTTCCTTTCTCAGGATCCCTTGGGGGATCATTCTTGTCATCACCTGCTCCTGAACTGCTACTTCCAGCGCTGAACATCTTTAAGGCTTTCGGCTCTGAAGATTCCCTGGTTAACATATCAGCCAAGCAATTTAGGTAGCCAGGCTTATAAACAATTTCATAATCAAAAGAACTTAACCATGAAAACCATTTTAAAATTCTGCTAGAGTTCTCAGCCATCAAACTCTCATTTTTAAATATGTCGGGCATGATCTTCAGGTCTGTTCGGATAATGAACTTGACAGGTTTCAAGAACAGCCTAAAGTGTTTCACATTTTTCTTTACAGCCAAAATTTCTTTATGGCTTGACGGGTAGTTGAGCTCGGCTCCTTTGAATGCACCAGACCCGTAGCCACAGATATTTTCTTTACCATTAATGGCTTCCAACAGGACACCACCCCATGTAGATGAAGAGGCATCTGTTTCTATGATGAGCTGGCCATCACCAGTAGGTAAAGAGAGAGAAGGCAGCTTCATAACTTTTAGCTTTGTGTCACGAACTGCATCTGTCATATCTGCAGACCACTTTGGAGGATTCTTTTTTAATCTCTGCTGCAAAATTTTAATATCTTCAGCCTGTCCTTTGTAGAAGGGCCGAATGTAATTCAGAGATCCTAAGAATCTCTGCAACTGTGTCTTGTCCAATATTTCATCAGGAAACTTATCAAACCCTGACAAGACATGATTCTGGAGAATTATCTGTCCTTTCTTAATCTTGAATCCTAAGAATTCAATCTCTGTTTTACCGATTTCCATCTTTGACTCGGACAGAACTAATCCATGCTTATATACTAATTCGTAGAATTTCTACAGATTCTTCAAGTGTTCCTGCAGACTGTGAGAGCAAATTAGTATATCATCTATATAAACTAATGCCCAATTGTATTCTCTGAAGATGTCTTCCATACGCTTCTGGAACTCAGAAGGGGCATTGTTTATCCCGAATGGAAGCACTCTCCACTGATATTGTCCTCTAGGGACCAAAACTGTTGTCTTATACCTATCTTCAGCTTTTATACCTATCTGGTAGAAACCAGATTTCATGTCGAACTTACTGAAGATAACACAGCCATTTATTCTCTGCAAAAGGCTAGCTTTATTTGGGAGAGGGTAGCGGACTTTCTGCAAAGCTGTATTTAGCGGCTTATAATTGACAACTAACCACGGCTTACCTCTCTTCTGCTCAGGATGTTTGTTAACAACAAACGCTCTACATGCTTACGGACTCTTTGATGGTTCTATCAAACCCTTTTGCAATAGTTCTTGAATTTCTTCATCACAGAACTTTACTTTTGACGGTGACATCAAGGCTGCAGAAGCTTTCATAGGTTTGATTTCTTTCGTCAGATCATAAGGTAGAGAGACGAAATATTGTTCTCTAGTCCAGAAGGCATTTGGACTATCTGAGCAACAATCTTTCCGAAGCTTCTCAGAAATCTCTTTAAGAGATTTCTCACCATGTAATTCTGAGAAGACTAAGCTGCGTTCCATTTTCATGAGCTGAGCAGTGTTAGGAAACTGTACATGTAACGGCTCAGGAATGGGACAAATGGATGGAGATTGAAAAGACAAAGGAAATCTAACAAACTTATTATCGAATGTACAGATGAAGGTTTTCTTATGATGGTTAGCAAAATACGGGCTAACTTGATGGAGAAAGTTAGAACCCAAGACCACATCTTCACTCATGTCATCCATTCTATATATAGTCAACATTCTACAGACATTCTAGAAATTTACAGTGACTTCGGATTTGGCTTGTAGACGAATGGGTGCTCCATTAATGGCTGTTCCACCATCAATAGTCTTTTCCCAGTAATAACTAGGAAGGGCTGAACCACGAGCAAGATTAACCTGGCAACCAGAGTCTATCATACAAGCAAGAGTATATGGGTTATATTCACATGGTCGAAAAGAAACAGGAATAAACAGTTTCGGACCTAAAAGCATAGACAGACTGATAAGACGTTGTTGAGGAGGCGGAGAAGGGGGAGGAGACTGTTCTGGTGTTTCTTCCTTCTCTTCTATGCATTCAGTATTTAATGCACTCTCATAGTGCTTACTAAGATCATCGTCCGATGATTGATCTCTTTCTATTTGAATCACCTTGACTTCGCTCTTTAGATCTTCTATCTTCTTGCAAAGTGCTCTCAGTTCTTCTTGTCTTTATTTGATCTCTAATCTCAGCTTGGCTTCTCAGCTTCTTCTGAAACTCTGTCTTTATTTATGCCCTTCTGGATAGTTCTTGTACAGATCTGCAGGGCTGTATGATACAGAGCTTTCATACTCTATTTTCTGTTTCCCTTTGCAGGCTTCTAACTGTCTCTGTAACTGCTTCTTCTTTTCACTGAGATAACTGCGCTCAGGAAACTGATAAGGCTCAAGCTCTGAAATCCTGAGGTCGTAAGAAGCTATTTCTTTTTCTAATTCCTGTTGTCTAGTCTGAGAGGAAAACATGAAAATGTTAAACATATTAAGGATGAAATCGAAATCAGGGACCTGGAACCCCCCTAAATTTGCTTCCGATTCGGAATCAGAGGATGAAGAATAGGGAGCAAATTTGTTAGGCTCAGGTTGAACTAAAACATCTGAATCACTAGGAGAGTCAGATTTAGAATCATTTGGAAGATAGATATATTCACCAGAAGGATGTTCATCTGCTTCTGGGTGATCCCACCAGCGAGAATCAAGATTATCGCAGAAGGCTGCAAGCTTGGGCTTGCTCTTCTTTTTTTGGACACTTGCTTGCCCAATGACCAGGCTTTCCACAGAGGAAACAGTTCTTATTAGTGGCCTGATGAGAACGACGTTTGATAAACTTTCTAGGCTTATACTTTGGAGGCCTAGACTGCCTGGGTATATGCTTCTGCTTTCTGGAATATCTCAAGGGTTTATCTGGATAATGGTATCTTGGTTCGCTTGTAAAGAAACCCTTTTTCTTTTTCTTTGAATGGAATTTACATCCAGACTGTAAATGTCCACGGTTGTGTGCACCACAACCCCAATCTGGCATCTGGGAAACATTTTTGTAGAAGGACGGTGTGAACATGTCCTGATGCCGCTTAAAATATTTCTCCACTCTTTTCGACAGACAATGCTCCTGCCATGTTTCCATGATGTATTGGTGAAGATGGGCAATGGAAAGATTTTGATATGTCAAATGCTTATCTTTCATGAACTTTTCCACTGCATCTGGAACATGTCCAGGAAAACTTCGCAGATAATGCTTTAAATAAGTCGGATCATTAGCTTTACCTGCAGAAATTAATAACTTCTGCATGTAACAAAAATACTGTTGTGCCTATGACAGATTGCACAGTCTAGCTGTCATGAATAATGAAGCATAATGATCAGTCATATCACCGTTATATTCCCCATAAAACTGTTTTATGAGGGCTTTCAATATCTGCTGATCTGCATCTCGGGCTACAAGCATACTATTCTTTGCCTCTTGAGGCAAATGTCTCCACCATTCGGCTACAAGACCTGAGAATCCTGTAACTATGTGATTTGCAAGATACAAGCTTGTCAGAGAAGCATCTCTGGTTCTTTGAGCAATGGTCCAATTCTGAAGAAGATTAAGGGCGGCCTTAATTTCTTCACGACTCTGAAAACCTATGTTTAAGACTGGATGGTCTGGCATCTGAGATATTAGGTTGTTCATGGAAGTAACACCAAAGTTGGTGTGGAACTTCGGACCAGTGGTTGCTGAGGGCATTGTTGTATCCATCTCAGGGAATGGGTCTTCTGGTTCTGTTTTGATAAGAGCATGACCAGAGGGCTATCCTGAGTACATGTGCAAATCATAATACTTCGGCTCTAAGGTAGGTGGTAGATCTTGAATGGCTTTAACCCAGCCACGCAGATTTTCAAACTCAGCTTCGCTCTGACCAAAATCAAAGTCAGGCTTATTTGGATCTCTTTTAGGGACATGGAACATCCCGAATGAGAAACTCCGCTCGAGTAGAGGAGTGGCGGATTTCTTCTTGGTGTCATAGCCTTGCAATACTAAGGCTACGGCTTCTTTGCTGACTTCTGGAGATTTCTTTTTCTTCAATATTTCACTTGCTGACAAAAGCTCTTCTATCTTAAGAAGTCTGCGTTCAATCCTATCTGCTGCTTTATTAACAGCATCTTTTATTTCTGTGGTGTCTGACAGGAGATGATCTATCAGACCAAGCTTGGCTTCAACTGCAGATATTTGGTCTTTTTCTTCAGCCATGGCATTACGCAGTTTGAGAAGATCTAGAGCAACCTCATCTAGATTCTTAGCAGTCAACTTATGCTGCAGATTTCCCCAGTTTGTAAGTTTGGCTTCATCGGACACAGTTTCATCTACTCCGGAGGATTTGACAGGCAAAAATTCTTTCTTAACTAAGCCATCATTAGAAAACTCTCTAAAGGGAAGATCTGGGAGATTCCTACCAGGGTAGTAGGACTTCTGGTTATGACTGTTTGTAGTTTCTACTGCGCTGTTATCTCTAGGCAGTTTTACTGTAAACATCCCAAGCCTAGGCTTATTCTTATAGTGCTGAAGTCTGTCTAAATTATTTCTGCATGCGGGACAGTCTAAGTGCTGGCCGCGGTGTTCATTTATGCCAAGTCCAGAATGTGAAGATTCAGAATGTACAGAAGCTGGTATGCTACGGGAACTAGATACAGAAGATGATCTAGAGAAATTATTTACAAGAGCAAGATCTGGATCTGATGATCTGAAAGAGTTAGAGTTTCTATCAAACTTCAAAGGTCTGGAAATAAGAGATTGTCGTGTGGCCTCAAAATTCCTAAGCTCGTTATATTTGATTTCCCATTGCCAGGGATACTTTATAGATGTCCAATCAAAAGTGACAGGCTGAGCTTGCTTGGAATGGTCTTGTTCCACCACGCTGTGCAGTCGTGAACTCTGATTGACCTTCTTCTGTAAAGGAGGCATAATATCATTACCAAACCGTATGCAGACTAAACTCTTTAGTTGGAGGATGCGGGAACCAGTCATCATGCTAAAGCCTTGAGGGAGAATGTAGGCTTTTAGGAGGTCATAGATGTGCGGGTCGTCAAGACTGACAGAATACTTGGGAAATATTGTACCAAAAGCAGGGCCATTATGCAGAGGTGCGGTGAAACCACCAACACATATATTTTACAGAACTTTAGATAAGAAAATACATATAACACATATATTAGTAGTTCACATTGGAATTAATAATACATCAGTAAATTATATTAAATTCTATATATTAGTTTTATGGTACTGTTATGTAATGTTTTTGGATGGAAATCTTATGTTTATTAAGCTTGTTATTAAGGAAGTTTATAAAGAATATCAAATCTAAGTGGCTCATTTCATGGATTGTATTTTTTATTTTGATTTATTTTGCATGGATTTATTTTCTATTTTTTCATAAATATCTTAAGAAACTTTATGAAAAAAGAAAAAATATATTAGTAAATCAGATTAAATTCAATGAATACATATTAGATTTAATACATTAGTTTTATGTGTATGGTAATGGAAATCTTAAGTCTATTAATCTTGTAAGCATGAAGTTGACAAAGAATGTCAAATCTAACTAGTTTTCTTCATGGATTGTATTTTGCTTTGTTTTTTTTCTGGATTTATTTTTCATTTTTCATTTATTTAGTGAAAGGAAACTTAATCACAAGGGAGCTAAGTCTTTTTCACTCAACATCAACACCTACCCATTAAATATTATTGATCATTGTTTCACTAGGGTTCAACTTCTCAAAATGTTAGCTAAGCTATTAAAATGACAGCTAGGCAAGTAGTTAACGTAGTACCTACCAATGGTATACCCCACTTAGAGGGTCATATTTTTTCATAATTACCGAGAACATTTGGAGGAGATTGAGTTTTCAAAAAAAGGCCACCAAAAAGTTAAAATAGAATATATATTTTTTGAAATAAAATAGAAGCTAAAGTAAATAAATAAATCCTTTAATTGTAATTAAATTATATGTATAAAAAAGCTTATAACTCAAATAAATAATAAATATATATAAATATATATATATATAT
>LPNX011034449.1:5142-46530 GCA_001517045.1 Pseudotsuga menziesii | reverse complement strand
TCGGGAACGACTACCTGAAACAGCTTGGAACCTGTTTTAAGGATCCCGGACTGGGTCGTCTCCCCCGTTGCGGGCCGAATCAGATACGCCCGTCAACACTTACCAAACCCCAAAATGCATTTCCAATTGGTGTGAGTTATTAAATGCCTAACTCCCAAGTTCATATCCCCATTCAACCGATGTAATAGCCTCTCAGACCCAAAGAAATCCCTCTCCTCCCTCCAAATCCAAAAATTTGGTGCCAATTAAGGGTTTTATGATCAAAACACAAACCTTGGTAATGTATAAACTCCGTTGAAATCGAATAATGACGAGACAATGTGAATAATATAAACTCCACTCTATCCACATACATGGTGATGGAATCGACTTCATCTGTATGGATGTTGGTGGCATCAACGGTATCAATATTCATCCTCATCATCTGAGTAGCATCAAATGTATTGAGGTCCTTAGTCCGCATCGTCGATGGTGGAGAATAGGGCTTTTCAAAGTTTTTTGTTTGTAAATATGTGTCTTAATCCATAGTCTTTTTCTTTTCAACTGTGTAAGGGTATTCCATGACTTGCATATTGCAAAATATTTTCAAAGAAATATTAATCCCTCATAAGGATGAAAAGGGATATCCCATGATTCCTTAGTCCGCGTCGTCGATGGTGGAAAATAGGGCTTTTCAAAGTTTTTTGTTTGTAAATATGTGTCATAATCCATAGTCTTTTTCTTTTCGACTGTGTAGGGGTATTCCATGACTTGCATATTGAAAAATATTTTCAAACAAATATTAATCCCTCATAAGGATGAAAAGGGATATCCCATGATTAGTTTATATTATATAGTAATCACCATATTGATTAATTATTATATATTATATATTTATTACCACAAAGTGGAAAAAGATGAAAAGGGACATCCCTTGGTTATTTTATATTATATAGGCATCACCATATTCATTAATTAGTCTATATTATATATTTATTACCACAAGGGTATTCCACTTACACATAACACAATATTTTAAAATAAATTATAATCCATCACAAGATTGAAAAGGGGATATCCCTTAATTAGTCTATATTATATACTTATCACCGCAGGGTATTCAACTTTGAAATAAATAATCCCTCACAAGATTGAAAATGGCTGATATTCCTTAATTAACCTTGTGGTTGATTATGAGAATTGTGAGATTGGTATTATGATCTAGCGCGCTATTTATGTAGTTCATGATCCTGTAACGTATTTGAACATTAGTACTGTGCAATAACAACTAGGGGATATTGGGCATTAATGGAAATTAAGTATATTCTAGGCTCGTTGCAGGAAGTATGTATCACGTATTGATGCAAAATATAGCATGAATTTATCGAAACTTCAATAGATTAATGATAGGGTTATTAATATTTAACAACAATGATTTTATTATCAAACAAACTTATATGGACATGATAAGAAAATTGAATTGGATATTATATGAATCCATCTACAATGTTACAATTTAATAAATTTTCCATTGTCGGGGTGGCACAACTAAAAATTACCAAATAAATGACCAATTGTTATGTGGTCATTTTTAGTTTAAATCTTATCCCATGACCAAATTGGTGATTTATCTTGGTAATTTTTGTTAAAATAATGTAGCTTCGGAAGATATTCTAGTTGTATTGTATTCCTCCTATTGGAGATGAGTTTGGTCTTGTGAGAGTCATTGAAGGATGCAATGTAAACCTTCGAATGTAAGTCGGGTCATTAGTACCCAAGTGTCAACATAATAAATACTATTTGTAATGTCTAGTTGGACACATCAGCCATGATAGCTAGTGAAGTCGGCTCCACCAAGTTAGAGGTCAAGTCAATAGAAGAATATAAATAGGGAGACGATCCCCTTCATTTGTAATCACTCACTCAAGTAGTTTTGCAAAAGAGAGAAGAACTGGTGCGCTAGAAAGGATTAAGAAGCAGTTGTCTGGGTTTTACACCGATCTAGTCGAAATCTATACTAAGGAAGTTTTGCGGGGTTTTCTCCCTTGTGATTTCCCCGAGGAAAATATTTATGTTCTTGTGTTCTTGTGTTCTTATGTTTTATGTGCATGCTATTCTTTCAGTGATCTTCTAGTAATTTGTTTTAAGATAGCATCTAATCAAATTGATAAAACTTAACAATTTTTAGTTTAGATCTTATGCCATGACCAAATTGGTCATTTATCTTGGCCATTTTTAGTTAGCTCACTTAACATTTCTCAATTTTGGGAATTTATCCATTGAAAAAATGATGGGCACCAAAGTTTTTGGTCACCTCGTCACTTTTCTCTCATTTTGTACTAGAGAAACTTCGGTTGTCTTTGCTTTCATGTCTTGTCTTATCCTTAAAGGAAACAAGTGATTACTTTTGATTGGTACTTTTTGTTAGAATATGTAATGATGACTTATGTGGTATATTAATAAAATATCATTTAAAAGCATAAAATAACTCTAATATTATAAAATAGAGTTATCCCACATGCATCATTGTAATTATATCATTTGTAACCATTCTCTATATAAAAGTGTGGAAATTCATTTATCCAACATGTGTTATGGAATGTATTCTAATTCAAATATTTTGGTATATAAGAGAGGTGAAGGAAACCGTATGTGTTGATTGTAGATCTATAATACCCATGTGGTATTTTTTTAGTTCTCGGTTTTATTCTACATATTTGAATTTGTTCTTACAAACCCTAACCCTTGTTGAGAAGTCTTTAATGTAAAATTGGGTGGCAACTTTCATTTTTTTTTAACACTTTTTGTGTAGTTTTTTAAGAAATAAATTGAAGATTTGAGTTCCTCTTGCAAAAATACTCAAAGATGAAAATATTGCAGAGCGAATTTGTTTACGTCAGTGCATGTAGAATGACTTCTTTAGTTCCAAAAACAAGTTATATTAAAAATTTCCGGAAATATTGACCAAGTTATGGTCTTTTTAAATTTTTCATTTTTTTGCTTTCGGGTTTTCTGCTATCCATCTTTTCGCAGTTGTAGGGATGTGGTTTTAGTGAAAAAATCAAGTTTTTATTCATATATTATCTTGAAATTCTTGTTATGGGCTTCTTGATCTCTTTACATTAGGGTTTCTTTTCTTATTCATCATGTTTATAGAGGCGGTCTTATTCTTGTTTATGTCTATAACCTTCTTTTTTTGTGAAAAATGTTTTGACATTTTTAGGGGCTTGGATATCTAGTATGGTAATGGTGACATCGAGAATTAAACCTATACTTAGGACTTAGTTGTTTAATGGCTATATTCTCATATCTAGAAGTGATATTATTGTTTTCTTTGACCAATTATTTTTTGCTCTTCTAATAATTATAATGATGATTCTGTACGTACATTATTTTCTTTATTACACCGATAGGCTTAATTATAGTATTAACTTTTCGCCTATACAAGATCGCATGCTTTTAATCAGTAATTGGGTTTGCATGGTCCAGATTGAAGGAAATCAAATTTTCGTCGTCAGTGTACCAAATTAGATGGCCTGATTTGCTCTAGGCATGGGAGTGGAGTGCGAAGTGCCAAGGGTTTTGGATTAACTACCAAACTGCGTTACTTAGGGTTTTGGATTAACTACCAAACTGCGTTACTTAATTAACGGAACAGAGTGCAAAGGGTTTAACCAGCTGGCACTTGAAGTGGAAACAATCTGCTATTGCGGCGTTGAGCTCTGGCGATGGGGAAAAGGGTGTTGAGGGAAGAGCTTATTGAACCTTTTGATCATCAACTTAAAAATTCAACAGGAAGCTCCTTTGCAGGGATGGGAATTCCAGAACATGGCATCCTTCTAAGGCGCCGAAGACATTCACTTGAATCCCCAGCAGTAGCAGGCACCTTTTCTTTACAATTTAGATGATCGTCTTCAAAGCAGCAACACTTATGCATTGCCTGATTTATGCAGATGGTCCGTTGCTCAACCCAAACAGCTGGGCCAATCGGGTTTACCCTGAAACATTGCTCTCAACGCAGCATTTAGCAGTACACCGCAGTTCGATCTGAGTAGAATCAAGAAGGAATACCCCGGGCCTTACTCCAGTCCCGACCTTAGGGTTTCACTATCTTCCAACACAGCTTCTTCAAGGATTTGGAATTCATGCAGAACCCAATTTAAAAAACGAGGGCTTTTCTAACCTTCTGGCCGAATCTGCTACCACCAAGGCATTTCTTAAACCGGCCATGGCTGCCACATTACTGGGGATGATTATCCGGGGCGGTGGCTGCCAACTAGTAGCCTGTCTCTCAGATGCTGCCGTCGTCACCGTCCCAGTAGAGCATGCTTAATTTCGGTAGCATGAGCAATCTAAGTTCTATATTTATCTGGCGGTATAAACCTGATCATTTAAAATCACAGCAAGCTTCGCAAACATATTGTAACCTACAATATTTTCCTGATGGAAAACAAATTCACGGCCCTGCTTAACATCGAACAATGATGAGCCCGTACTATCCATCATCAGATTACATGTCTCATTTGGAGCTATGATTATCTTTTTATTAATCAAGTTATCTTTTCTTTCCGATGATCTGAAGCCCCATCGCGAGGAAGCTTGAGATTCAAGATGTGACACAAAGAGGAATAATAGTTGCACTGATCAGAGCACAGCTAAAGCAATACTTAAAAGGCCCAGTCTAGAGACTGGCTCAAGGCTTATTATTCTAAAATTATTAAATTGTATCTTTAATAATAATAACGATGATGTTTCAATTTCTTTTTCATATCAACAAAGCCGAGCAACACATAGGAGAAGATGATACAACCACCATTGTTCAAGCCCTCATAACTGTGAAGAAATCTGAAGATAACAAAAATCTCAGTTGTTCGCCGATGTAAAAAGCCAAAGCTCATGGAAGTAACCAACCAAAACGGTGTAACACTTTGGCTATAACATGGGTTTTATTTAAATATTAATATTAATTTTGCATTTTAACAGACATCATTGTAAATATCTCAATTTTCTATAAATTGAACATAAATTTATTTATATAAGGCAGTTCTAAATACATAAATATAATAAACTATGCTAAGAACATTATTATTATATATATTAAAATACTAAAAGACAAACAATGAAAAAAACAAAATTTATAAAATGTTAATATTAACCTTCTTTCTTTTCCATCCTTCTTTGTAATATTAAATTCAACAATCGAAATCGTCACCTACAATCGAAATCGTCACCTACACTCGGGCCTCTGAATTTTACGAATTAGTGCTCAAGTCTGATCTCAAATTTCCTATTTATCTTCTGACTTACAATGCATTTGACCAAATGATAGTTGGGTTGGCCTTGTGATTCTCAAAAAATAATTCAAGATAAAGAGAAAAGAGTGGAAGGTTCATTCAAATTGAAATCCATGCACCATACAATTCATGAAATACCAGTCCAATTCTCAAGCAATTTATAAAATAACAGTCAGGACGTCTTAGTCGGACGTCTTAGTCATTGACAAATAGCCACAAATGACCAGTCACAAATTGTTAAAAAGAACCAGTGTTTCGTAAATAAATAATACATTTTTTTTTCTTTACATCGTATTCCATTTATTACAGTTTATGTGTAGTGTTATATTTTGTTGTGTCACTATTTAATTTATATTGTTTTTGTTTTTAACTATTTTATATATTTTTTCTGTTATAATTTTTTAAATTTGAAAAAAAAACATTGTTTTACATTTTATGTATATTGCCTTTTTAGGTGGATAGGTGTATATATCTTTGAATTTTGGGGTGGACTATCATCTATGATTTTTCATCTATTGACTAGAATGTGACAAACAAGTGTACTATCCAGATTGATTCTATGGGCGTGGTCCAAGATTAAACCAAAATGAGACAAGTGTACTATCGAGATTGATTTTATGAGTGTTAGTCCAAAATTAATAATTAATAAATAAAAAATAGCCTAATTAACATGTGATAAGTACACTTTTAGTGATAATTGTAAAAATTAAAATTAATCTTAACTTCAACTCTAATCACAGTTATATTGTTATATTGGATAACTATTAGCTTAACTATTAGATACAACTATTAGCTTAACTCCAATGGTTTTACAAATATTGGCTTTTAAACTTTAACTCTAATCACTTAATACTTAGTCCAATTGCATTTAACATTTAGGAGTCTAGCTAATGTGCACTCATGTAAGAGTTGAGCTCCTAATTAAATATTTCCAACTCCTAATAAATTTCTCCAAACTCCTAATAAACTCTTCGGCATATAGCTAATATACATATCTTAGTATATATTTGATACGTTGATAATGCTTTTTTTACTAAAGAATTTGTCAATTACTTGTATCTAATAGTTAAGCTAATATAACAACCACTTAATTTATGGTTGTTAAGCTCATAGTTGAAGTTAGGCTCATAGTAGTATCATCATTGGAGTTAAGCTAATAGTGTATCTAAAGTTAATTTAAAAGTTAATATAAATCTATTGTAGTTATTAATATAACAACTTCGAGTTTGTTGAAATTGCATAATCAAAATGCTCCATGAAGTTATGTTATAAGAAGGTTGAATCCAGTTTTATAAGTTATTAATTTATGATTTGTCTAGTACTTGCAGGAAGTTGAAATGGTGGGAGGGGTTGAAGAGCTTGACAAACCAGTGAAGGCCAGAGCTAAGATAGCCAAGGACCCTACAGAATCTACCAACACTGCTTGAATTCACAAGAGTTATTCCAGAATGTGGTATACAGAATCTGCAAACACTGCATGAATTCACAAGATTTCTTTCCAAGTTTGGGGTCGCCTAACTTACATTGAATCGAATATGTTTCTTTGTTATTACATCATATTGTAATCTCGGACTCCTTGTGAATGAATTTACTTGGAATATCTATGGCCAACCATCGATAAGAACTTGTATATTTAGGCAATCTTTATATCGTCATATACTCAAGTGATAGCGTTACATGTTGGGATTTCTATGTTGAATACATATAGAGATTGTACTCCCATTATTTCTGCCATGTACATAATTGATTGTTCAGTTGTGGCCAAAAGAGAAATGGTTCAATCATCATCTTGCGTATGAGTTATTGCTAGAATTACAATGTTGAAATTCTATAATATCAGCATCCTCTCAAGTAAAGGACAATTATGATGCATCATAACCAAATAGATTACATCAGTTCTTCCATAAGAGAATTCACACATTTATAAATTCAAATTGTGAGCAGTATTGCAACAATAATCTCTCTCTCTCTCTCTGAGTGAAATAATATTTTTGTATTATTGATTGAATGATGGTACCAAGAAAAACTTAATAATAGTTTATTGTTATTGAGGAGTAATAATAGTTTATTATTATTGATTGAATGAGCAAGATACTTTACTCAAAGTATTGGGGAGATGTTGTCATGTAATCTTAAGTCTAACTTAATATTACATTACCAAAATAAAAAGTAATTAAAAAATTTATATCAGCTCATAAAATACAATATTATAGTAAAAATTAATGTCATCTATAAAATAATAAATTTAAAGTTAAGCTTAGCTATATCAATTGATAACATCAAATTTCTTGAATTTAAAAATAAAAATACACTTCAAGAAATTGGATTCATTTCAGGCCGAGTTTAAGATAAATTTATGCTGAGAAATATGATAATCTATGAGAAAGAAAAATATTGACTATTAAAAACTCTATGAGAAAGAAAAATATTGACTATTAAAAAATCTATCAGAAATAAAAATATTGACTATTAAAAAATATAAAAAAGTATAGCCATATTAAAGTTAAAACCCATCATGTTGAATTAAAAATATTTTAGAATAGCTCTTATTGAATGATGAATAAGATATATCATATTATATTAGAGAGATTGGCTACCAAAAAGTATGAAAGACTATTGCCATGTTAAAGTTAAAACCCATCATATTAAGTTAAGGATATTTTTGAGCTCCATGATAGAGAGACTCTTAAGGCTATAAAATTTCAATGTCCTTCTTTGCGTGCAAAAATATTAACTAAGTATATGAAATAATCTTTAGTGGGAGTGGGAGTGGGAGTGAGAGTGAGAGTAATTTGGATGACTTTATATTGTTGAGATTCATGAAATACGTTAAAGTAATTGGGATGACTTTATATTGTTGAGATTCATGAAATATGTTAGCTTAAATGATTTAACATTATTATATATTCTGTGAGTATATAGATTATAAGTTAATATACAAAACTTTCTCTATGGTAGCTCAAATTATTTAACACTGTGTATTATGTATGTTCATATATCATTAACTGATATACAAAACCTTCCCCATGGTATCCAGACAACTTAACTATATGCTTATCTCATATAAGTATCACATTGGTGTCTTATGTTATAGATCATTTATTGATTTTTTATGCTTCAATTTCCATTTGGTACATATTCAACAATATCATAAATTGCATTTTTTTGTGTGTAAAACAACATTCCTTTGGATGTAAAAATAGTTGTAGGTTGAATTTTTGCATGAATATAAAGTTGTTAGTAGTAGATACATTGTTTCTTTTGATCTAATTCTTTAAAATTTAGAAGTGAGTACCATTCTCTGATTTGCTACACCTAATAAAATTGCATTGAGGTCAACGTTATTCTAAGAAGAAGGGGAATGTAACACCCTTCTTCCACCCCCTTACATTGGGACGCAAATATGTGTAATTTAGTGTATGCGTGTAACTTCTATTTTAGTATTGAGGGTACCGTTTACATATAACAACAATGCATTGCAAATGTATGCAACCATATTTAAAAAGGTTCCTAGCGAGGGCCTAGTGCCAAGACCCCACTAGAAACATGGAAGCGATATAGAAATGGTGATGTTAATAAAACCTCGGTGAGGCATATGAGATGAATGTGCTCCCAATCAATTAACACACATATCATCAAATCGGAAAGGAGAGACCATGCATTGGAACAAGGTGAAGAGAAAGAAAGAAGATGAGGGGAACGTGACTTTTCCTTCGTGACTTAACATTTTTCCCTTGTTTTCTAAAAACATAACTCATTTTTAGAAAAGGAAACTTTTTAAAGCCATTATATATATATATATATATATATATATATATATATCAATGAAAGTTAGGAAAAACACACTTAGTTGTCCATGCTCATGAGCTTCTTAGATGCGACACCGATGGGGGCTTCACTCGATGAACATGCACCATAGCACGTTTGTTCATGAGATATTAAAGAATACCCCTAATTTCATAAAATATTGAAATATACCCCCCTAAAATCCTTTTTTTGAACACCTATCCCAATACATCATTCTAATTAAAAGAAAACTATTTTTACCAAATATGCTATGTATCCATTTTTTCATGGCATTTTTAATACCCCTTTTTATTTCTAGCACTATTTTAAAGGTATGTCACAACTCTTAAAAACCCACAAATCACAAAAATAACCAATAGTACAAACACATGGTGACTGAATCCATCACCATCAATAGCAATGTGGACACATCTTTTAAATCTAACAAATATAGCATAGTTATAAGGGGTAAATGAATAAACACAACTACATATTTTCTAATGACACTCTTCTTTTCTCTTTTGAATAATATTCGTTGTTCTTATATAATTGTGAGTGTGAAATTATATATGCAAAATGAACCAAAATATACTTTCATTAGACAAGTTTTGGCTTACTATGTTGGTAAGCTAAAGAATAGATCTTTTATGTTTACATTTTCATTTTCCAAATTAGTAGTGCTTCAAGTTTTTTAAGAATAATGAGAATAGTGCTTCAAGGTTTCTAAGAATACAAAATAAATGGCTAGTAATTTATTTTCCTATTTTAAATAACTTATGCTTATATTACTATTAAGGAGTGTAATTATTATCCTTTCAAATAGTACATGATCATCATCATTACGTAAAATGATTCATTTAATTAGAACCATGGAAGCTTCGGTTCCAACTTCTCTTATATGAGTAAATCATACTTATCACTGAGTCCAATCCCAAAACATAATTGCATATATGTGTTGTACTACCTAGTGTGATTGCACATGGAGGCCAAAACAATAAGACCTAGCCAATTTTCAAGAGAAAAAATTATATTCCCCCTTCTTTATAATGGTTTGGATTTACATTGATGCATATGAATATAGTTTTAATTAAAATTTGAATATTTGATGTATTTTGTAATGACCGATTTTATGGTCAACACTAGGCCAATTCATGATTTTTGGGAACTGTGTCAAATGTAGTTGAATAAAAAAAAATTACATTTTCTACTTTTGAAAGAAAAAAATGATGCGTTTATTTTGTTTGCAATTGGCAGTGCTATATTGTGGTTTATTTTTCATTTCTTTTAACATGTTAAATGGAAAGTAAATGTGGCTATGTTCAATTCAGGATATCGCACTACACTATTGATATTGTTATCACTCAAAACTTATAATATTTGTTGCCTAAATTGTAAAAGTGCATATTCATTTATGACATGCTTTTAGCAAATATAACGACGAACTTTTGATATAATAAATATTTTTTTTTACCCTATGATTTTATAATCATAAAACAATGGATACCAACTTTTCATATACAAACAAAATTTGCATATAATAAAGAAACAATGTGGCAAGCTTGTCATAGATCCACAAACATTTCAGATAGCGAGAAACATTTGATATGAATAACGTAACTACTCTAATGCCATTAATGAAACAATTTCAACAAACTTTTAATATTGTGACAAACGATGACTAAAAACTGTTAATATACCGTCTAACTTTAAATACAGTAACAAAATGTTGATACAATCTCCAAAATTTGGAATTAACCATAAAAACATACTGAGCAACTTTTCATATTGGGACGAACTTGTGAAATAACAACAACTTTTTTTAATTCATCATAAACCCATAGACTTTTGATATACCGACAAACTTGACATATATGGACAAAGTTTTGATTTTGCGAACAAATATTTATGTAGCGACATACTTTTCACTTAATCATAAAACATTTTAATATAGAGAAAACCCTTTTAGGGTAGCCACAAATTAGATATAGGGACAAACCTTTTAGTTAAGCATAAAACCATTGAGACAAAGATTTCATGTAGTGACAAACTTTTTTCATGGAGAGAACCTTTTCATAAAGCGGCGAAACTTTTGACATGAGAAATAAACCATAGTGCCCCACTTTTAATATACCGACAAACTTTACATATAGAGACTAAATTTAGATGTACCGAGTAAGTTGGCATATAACGATAAACATTTCATAGATCACGACACATTTTCGCTATACCTTCAAAGTTTTCATACATTCGTAAACCCATTGCTTCAAGCCTTTTAATATAGTGACAAAGTTTTTCTATAGCGCCAAACTTTTGGTAAAACTACACATTTACAAAGTGACAAAAATTATCTACCATGTTTTAATGTAGCACCACTTATTGTATATACCGACCAGCTTTTGGTATAGCGAGAAATAGCGACATACTTTTCATATAGTGCCAAACTTTTGATATAGCGACAAACTTTTATTATAGCGACAACCTTTTGGTGTCATCATAAAACCACATAAACCAGACAAACTTGTGATATAATCAGAAAACCATAGCAACTAACGTTTACTTTAACGACAAAGTTTCCATATCCCGACAAGCATTTTATACAACGACTAACTTTTGCTATAGTGACATATTTTTTTATATAATGCCAAACTTTCTCTATAGCGACACACTTTTGGTATAGTGACAAAATTTTGGTGTCATCATAAAACCATAGTGAGAAACGTTTGATACGAATAATGTTACTGCTATAATGCCATTCATGAAACCATTCGACAAATACTCCGACAAACGATAACGACAAACTTTTAATATAGCCTCTAACTTTTAATGCACCACCAAACTTTTCATACAATCTCCAACATTAGCAATTAATCATAAAACTATACATAGCAACTTTTCAGTTTGGGACAAACTTTTTAAATAGTGACAATATTTTTTATTTCATCATAAATCCATAGCGACACTTGTACTATATCGATAAACTTCTGGTATAGCGACAACTTTTTCATATAATCATAAAACCATCGCGCCAAAATTTTCCTCTAGTGACAAACTTTTTATATACAGACAAACTTATGATATAATCATAAAACCATCATGACAAGCTTCTGGCATAGCGTCAAACTTTTCTTATACCGACAAAGTTTACATATATTGAAAAACTTTTGTCTTTGCGAACAACTCTTTATATAGCAACAAACTTTTGACTTATTCATAAATCATGGTGACATGATTTTAATATTGCGACAACCTTTTGATATAGCGACAACTTTGATATAGCAACAAACTATTCATATATTCATAAAACTATTGCCACAAACATTTCATATAGCGACAAGCTTTTCATATGGCCACAACCTTTTCATAAAGTGACAACACCTTTCATCTTACCATAAAACCATAGCGACCCACTTTTAATATAGTGACAAACTTTACATATATCGACTAACTTTAGATCTACCAACAAACGTTTCGTAGATCGCGACAAAAATTTTCTATACCTTCAAACATAGCAACCATTGAAGCAGGTCAACCATGACTATCACATCAAACATTGTAGACAAGGAAACTATGGTCAATAAATGCAACAATGTCAAGCATGCCCAAGTATGGTCATGCCAAGTACGTCAAACAATATTGACACCTTGGTCTAACATGTTGAACCATGATAACCATGTCCATAATATCACAATCATGTCACAATTAAACAAAACCCATTTATGAATTAACATGATAAGATATTGGTCAACAAGGTGAAGCTCCCATGACAATCAATCGAGCTAATGTCAACCATGCCCATGTTCCGACAACCAAGTCAACCATGTCCATGGTATACAAACTAGATGAAGCAAGGTATGCCATGACCATGGGTGACCATGTAATTTGTGCTTTGCATGACTATAATCAAGTATTGTCATCCATGTGTATGGATGTCAACCATGGTTGATTGTGGTCAACTTGGTCAATCATGGATGTTGTGATGGTGGGCTTGACTACATCATGTCAAAGATATGCTTCCCATTACCAGGTTGACCATGTGTTCAAATAGGCTCAAAATAATTAACCATGTCATCGTTAACCATGGTCTTGTTCATCGTTGCACATGGCCAACCGTCGTGGAGATGACCATGGTCAACCACGGTTTAGAGTCATGGTTGACCATAGTGTCCATCTTTAAGCATGGGTATGGTCGACCATGTCAACCATACCCAAGAAATTCATTTCGAGAAAAATTTATTGTGAATAAATGAAATAAATATTCAAAAAATAAAATATTATACAAAAACATATTTTCTAAAGCTATGTTTTTTTAATGTTTACTTTTAAATACAATAATTAAATATTTTTTTTAAAATAATATTTACAAAAGAAAAATACAAAAATAATTATTCATTTGTTTACTATAGAAAATAAATTTATTTTTACTTTATTATTATTATTATTAATATTATCATTATTATTATTAATAATGTTAATATTAGTAATAATAATTACATGATTCAATATTTAATTTTTAAATAATAATAATAATTAGAATAACAATAATATTAGTACTATTATTTTCCTCCTCAAACGTGGTCGGTAACTAGCACGGCAGCATAAAATGTTGTTGGTGTACGTCGATCAGCGTCATTTCCTTTCTCATCCCTTAAATGATGCCAATCGATGTACACCAACAACATTTTCTGTTGTTGTGCTAGTTTATATGTTATTGCTAATCTTTGTGTAAAATCAATTTCATTGTTTTTATAAGCAATCTTTTATGATCATTATATGCTCTTGCTAATTGATTTCTTGAGTAAAATCAATTTTTTGAATCTATATCATATCATGGGTTGATCATAATTTTCTATATGTTGATCATGTTAAACATTTTCATCTATTTTCATATATATCACGTCATGTTTATTTTGATCATCTTTTACTCAATGTTTATATGGCTTTGCACAGTCTTATAATCTTAAAATTTTTGTCATGAGCACCTTGTTCTTGTTGCATTGATATGATTGCAGAGGTTGTCTTGTTCCTACTTGTCTCTAACGTTCATATATGGAATCATTGACATGTGTTTCTTGTCTTTGACGTTCCTATATGGAAGCATTGACATTTTTAGGTCATTCATCTCTTGCATATTAACATGGTGTTAACAAGAAATAAACCCGTTCTTAATATTAGTTGCTTGATCACTATATGTTTTCATATATTTAAGTGATATCTTGGGGCATTTTTCTATATTGGTATCTATTATGCTCACTCATGTTTCTGCTCCTCTGTTTTTTATATCACATCATGTCTCTTTTCTTGATAATCTTTTGCTCAAAATTTATATGGTGTTGCATAGAAGCAATTCCTATTATTTATATGTTCTTGAGCAATTCCATTTTATCATCTCTTATGATTTTTGTGCTTGTCATGTTTATTATATGCTTTACTATTTGAAGTTCATTTATGAAGATTGGCTATCTATGTTGTCGAATAGTTTGTTTCTACTATTCCTTTCTTATTTAAGCATATGATGGTTGCAGGTCTATGGTTTTTCATTATTGTTCATCTTTTCAACTTATCCTTGACTGCAAGAAAGATGATTGATGTTAAGAAGGAATGTAATGTTGAATTTTATCGTATTATATCACAATATTCTAGTAATGTTGTATGATGGACGTCCATCTTCTACTATTCATGCATCTTTCAGATGTGTTGTGAAGACTGTCTGCTTGGCTCATGTTTCAATGGAAAGACCATTCGGGTCTTGTATTCACAATGTAATCTTTAGTAAGAGCTCTCTAAAAATTGTCTCGATGCATGGATCCATGGTTCTTGTCTTCATCATACGATCTATTGCAAAGTTCTTTTAGCTATCAGTTGAGTTACAGGTTGTGATGATTTTGCATCCACATGTTCTGTTGTATTGGCCATACATTGTTGTGTTATGCAAACGTTCATCATACAACTTGGTCTGGATGCAGTTTCATGAGAAGTGGATGTTGTCTTCATAAGTCCATGAGGCAAAGTGTGTTTTTTATTCACATCGTATGGAGCATTCTGGAAGTTGTTATAAAGGGGGGTTTTGGTGTGTTTCCACCTTCCTTACATTTGTATTCTTTTTCCTAGACATCATTAAGGGGGAGTGTTAGAATATGTAATGATGACTTATGTGGTTTATTGGCAAAATATCATTTAAAGACATAAAATAACTCTAATATTATAAAATAGAGTTATCCCAAATCCATCATTATAATTATATCCTTTATAACCATTCTCTATATAAAGAGGTGGATATTCATTTATCCCTCATGTGTTATGGGATGTATTGTAATCCAAATCTCTTGGTATATAAGAGAGGTGAAAGAGACCCTTTTGGGTATGTATTTATTGTAGTTCATCACACATCAGATGTTGTGTATGTCATTTGTACACACATGATTGTGACATGATTGGGTGATGAAGCTTGATGTGATGCATATGTGAGGATGCCATGTAATCTTGGAGATCTATTTTCAAAATAATGGAATATGAAACCATTCTCATGTACATAGCCCATATTAGCTGAACCATGTATATCAATCTTCTCTTGTTGTCCTATTTTCTCCAATTTTATTCCATGCTTTGTGTTGCTTGGTAGATAGAAGGATAGACTAGTAATGCTTTTCATATTTTATATTGTGTTATGATATTATTTCTTATGTTCACAATATTCCAACACTTTTGCTATCAGCTAGTTACTTGGGTGTATGTCTTTAATCATATAATGATTATCTTCCATCTAGACTCTATAACTTGTTTGTAACTATTGTCCAATGCTCATCAAATTGGTTTTTAAACCTTCAACATAATAAACATCAATCATATTTTTTTTATCCCCCTATTTGGATATTATTTCCAAGTGTGACATCAGTTTGAACTAATTTAAATCTAGATTCGAAAACGAATTTAAATAGTTATATGATTGGTATAGTACGAATCTAGATACCATTTGTCACACGGACTTACTTGGACATCATTGCACTGAATTGGGGATGCACATGCCAAAAGCATTGTGTTGGTCGAAGTGTTAGTGTTGCTTGACTGATTTTGAATTTGCTTTCCTTGGTCATACTACTTCTTCATGTATTCATATGCAAAATGTCTAAATTTCTTACAAAATGACATTGAATTTTTTATTTATCAAACGTGTGACCACTTGGCTAACTAGGGTTATGATTTTGACCTCTACCAACAACATTTGCAAAACTGTTGTTGCATCCTCTTTTGGAAAAACTTCTTCCTCTTCCTCTAGAATTGGATTTTCCCCTTCCTCTTCCACGACTTATGGATGACTCTGTTGCAAATGCACCTTCTAATGATGTGTTTGATTCATTGATTCTATGTTCATGATTGATGAGTGGGGCTTGCAACTCATCAATGGTAAAATTGTTTAATTCTTTGTTATCTTCCAAAGTCACAACCAAAGATTCAAATTTTGGGGGAATAATTTTAAGCACTTTTTCAACAACCCTTATGTCTTCTATATTTTCTCCATCAGTTTTCAATTGATTTATCACATCAACAACTCTAGTGTAAAATGATTCCACTTACTATGTATCTTTCATTGATAGAGATTCAAAATCTCTTCTTACAATATGCAATTTATAAGTCCTTACCTTGTCTAAGCCTTGAGAGGAAGTTTCCAGTGTATCCCATGCCTCCTTAGTTGTCTTTGGTGCTGCTACTTTTGGGAGTATGCTTTCATGCATGGCTTGACGTATGTAGAACAAATCATTTCCATCTTTCTTCCTATGTTCCCTCAAAGCATCATTGTCATCTTGTGTGAGATTATTATATGTATAGCCATTTTGGACTATCTCCCATACATATTGACCTCTTAAGTGAGTCTTCATGGTTAGAGACCAATATTCATAATTCTTTCCTGGAAAAGTTGGAGTGTGAAGATTTGACATTTGTACACCAAAAATGGAAGCCATTTTTAATTTTGATTTTTCTTAAAGACTACTTAAGACAATAAAAACTAAGCCATTAATTTTTTTTACTTCTACTTGAACATTTCTTTTTCAACAAACCTACCTCAACTACTTTGAGTGTTTTAACTTCAACAAATTTAAGTTGGCAAGTATACCTCTAAACTAGTGAAATTCCACATATACTTTTACGAACCTCCACAGCTTTTTAACTACAACCAATTCTCACTTTGAGAAATTTATAATATAAAACGTTTATTTTGTTATATAAAGTATATGATTCACTTTGACTTGAAATAACTACAACCAATTCTCACTTTGAGAAATTTATAATATAAAACGTTTATGTTCGTATATAAAGTATATGATTCACTTTGACTTGAAAGACAACTTTTTACCACCTAGTCATTCTAGATAATTTTGACATGACTCGACTTTAATTATGACAAGCCCTGTATACTAACATATTTAGTGACATTTCTATAGCTTAAATTAATTCCTTAAAAATCCAATAGAAGGTTATTTGGATCATTTTATTTCAATTGAAGGTTATAGCTTGATCTTACCATTTGGATGCTCATGTATATAGTAATGTTTTTACATTTCCATTTGGATGCTCATGTATAGAGTATTCCTTTTACATTAAATATTTGAACACGGTATTGTTATTCAGCTCTCTCAACCAGATTCTATGATTATTTTTGGGTTAGTGTCAACTTGGATGTAATAATCCCTTTCTTCCTACTCTCCATCTTCTCTACAATCTCGAGGTATATAATTCTTTTCTATTGACCATTGTGTTGATGTTCATATTCAATGTAGGAAATATAACTTTTGGATTCAATGTACAATTACAGATAGTCATACATAAAGAGTTCTATGGATCATCCAATCCCATTGCGAATTTTCTCGCTGTAATTATACTCATCCTATTGCAACTTGATTCTAAATATTCGTGTTCATTTTAAATTAGTTTCAAATATTAGTACCTTATCATTCGAATGACTGATGATCACAGCTATATATGTGATGAGCTGTGCAAGTTTTGAATGCTACGAGGATGGATCACTCGTGATTGGGCCCCTTGAGGTTATAAGAGAATTCAAGGGACACAGAGGGAGGCATGGTTTTCCACAATTAAGGCTCAATTGAAAGAGATAGAACAAAGAATTCTTTAGAGGTTCCCACGGCTAGATTCCATTGCTATTCAATTCTTTGGAACCACAAACAAATCGTTATGTGCTTCTAAGACTAATTAATGCATACATTTTGCATATTATGAGTAGATTTTGGGTTGATTCTATCTCCATCCGGGTGTTCAAGGCATTGAAGAAGCTTGGGGTGTCTCATATCCAAATAAACCCAACCCATGAGGATCCTCGCCTCTCTTTGGAACGGGGAGAATTGGGCCAGCGATGGAGTAAAGCTCCGTTTGTTGCCTCTTACCAATCCTTTGAAGTCAATGCATGCAGTGTGTCGTCTGATTCATCTCCACCCTGTCCCAACAATCGGTGGGATCGACCTGGATTTTAATAAGAAGTAGGTAGAATTGAATGGGTTCGCAGAAACTATATTACGATTATTATCACGATACGTCGGGGATGTTTCCTGCAACTCCAGCTCAATCTTCATATGATTCTCAATTAAGCAAGATGGTTCAGAATAATAATGTTGTAATGCAATGGTTCATGGTAATATTCGGTACTATGGACATTCATCTCGATTGATTAAGCCACGTTGTGAAAGTTGTTGGGAAAGTGCAGAAAAACTCTGGTTAACTTTTCTTTTTAAAATTGGACCGTTGTTAGATTCTGAATGGATATACTGATCACACAAAACACATGTTTTCTGTAGGTCTCATGAAGAGAAAATGCTCTACCACTCTGTCGTTTATATTTATAATTTGCTTGGTTTGGGAGATGGTTGCGGTATTCCCACTAAAGAGGTGGAGGTAGTGAAGGCCATAATGGATAAAAAACGGATAAGAATTAATAGAAAACCATATATATATATATATATATAATTTTTTGTTCATTGGGAGTAGCTAGGGTGGTTGGAAGATTTGGTTGTTGCACTTCTCCTATCTTCTTTTCTCAAGAGGTAGCCATAGTGTAAAATTGGGCTAACATGGTGAACCACTTTTAAAAAAATATATACATATATATAATTTCAAAGAATAATTATTTTATTTATAATTGATATGTAATAAATAATAAAAATATACATCTCCAGATGCGGTGACAGGAGGACACAAGTGGGTGACAGCAGGGCACAGGAGACTGATGACTTGCCCCAACATGTCATTAGTCCACTCACCACCCCCGAGGGATGCCCTATGGAGGACGGGTGGCTCCATGCACACGAGCACTCCCATGCGACCGACGCCCACTAGCACTCCCATGCGGCTGAGGCTCAATTTGACAGCAATCAGAATCCGGCAATTTTCAGGGATGAAGACATCATCGGGAGGGACGACGACGTGCCCAATCGTCCAAACACCTACAGTCCCCTCAACAATTAAGGCTGAGCAGGTCTCGTACTCTGCAGTAATGGAAAACCATTATGCCCATCGAATTCAGTGCACTATGGCCTCTTCCAAGCTTCTCACCCTCGAACTCCTGCATTTCGTCACCCACGCGTTGATGAGCCCGCTAAGCTCATGTTCCTGCTCAGCTCAGCTCACGCCCTGCTCGCTCTTGCTCAATCCCGGCCTTTGCAATTCGCTCAGCTCCTCTTGTTCCTGTTACAGCTACTCTCGCACCAGAAATTTCATGTCGTCGCGTCGGAGAGGACCTCCCAGAAGAGAGAGAGGCCATTGAAGGGCTAGCAACCCATCAGAGCCAGCCTTTCACCTGCATGCTAGCAACTGAGGCTATGAGGCCGAGGTTCTGGAGGCTTTAAGAACCTTGATCGACGATTGGGAGGACGAAGTCTCTGCTCTCTCACTGGAGCCCGCACCTCGTCCCATAGGGGAAATTAATGGATTTTCAAAAATCTTCTGACTAGGCTTATCCTCCGTGTTGTCAACACTCCGCCAGCCAACACAAACAATCACGACCCAGTCCCTCCACCACTGCCTCCACCCCCTCCTTCGCCTCCTCCTCCACCTCCACTTCTCCCCACGCCTCCCCTCTGCCCCCCTTGGTCAGTGCCAGTTTGTCCTGAAGAAAGAAAAAGCCATAAAAAAATCGTCACCCCTGCCAGTCAAACAACCCCCTCCCGACTCGAGCAATGCCAAGAACATCGACTCCACCGGCAACGTCAACTAACCAGACCAGAAGAGGAAGAATGGCAAGGAGCAGGATCTACAATGGGGAACCGAATAGAGTTGCCCAATCACCGAGGTGCCGCCGCTGTAATGCCAAATGTGAAGACTCTTCAGTTTTTTTAAGGTTTTTGGTAACTAGTTTCACCGAGATGTCTAGTCTAGACTAGCTTGACTTTTAAAGTTTTATGTGAGTCATTTTTTGGATGATTAAGATCTGTTTTCCCCATAATGGGGAGGATCAATTTTTGCACTCTTGGCAAGGCTCCTTTGGCTCTGTTTATTGTTCTAGAAATACGCAGACTTGTACTATTACTTGTACTTTTATCTTTCCTTAATAGAATAGTCTTGAACTTAAAAAAATAATATAAATATATATAAATAATTTCAAAGAATAATTATTTAATTTGTAATTGATATATAATAAACAATTGAACATTTTAAGTATGATTTGATATAAAACAAAAATGATAGGTAGCAATGTAACCAACTTATTTATAAGCATTCACTACATTCAGAAGATATCATAAAATATATATTCAAACATAATTTTACATGAAGAATCGCTATCACATAGTTGCAATGGTGACTTTCGAGAATACTTCAACATATTTATAGTGGGATTCAATAAAGGAACTTGAGTTGTTTTGCTATGTACGATTCAATGTTCTTAGTGATCAATATGGATTTTAATTGAAAGAATATTTTGTAATAATAATATATATGAAATTTGCATGGTCCCATGAGGTAAATTAATATAGAAAAAATAATTTGATTATAATATTTAGTAATATAATATTTAATTATAGTTAAGATTAATATTAATATAATGTTAATTTTTATTAATATTAATATTAATTTAAATATATTAGAAATAATTTAATAAAATTATTATTATTATTAATTTACTATTATTATTAATATAATGTTAATTAGTATTATTGATATTAATGTTAATAATATTATTACTGTAATGTTCATATTACTACTAAACCATATTTGATATTTATTATTAATAATATGCTTTGTATATTTCAAAAGGGATATATATAGAGCATGATTATACATTTAAATAAATATGACTTGCTAATACTATGTTTGAAAGATGGAGCAAACTAAAGCTTAGACGTCCAAATCCAACTTAATGTCAGCATATAAAAATCACTGAAGAAATTAGACGTCCAAATCCAACTTAATCTTAGCATATAAAAATCACTCAAGAAATGCATATGAATTATATAATAATCGTTGTCACAAACATGCATTGTACACTTTCTTCTGAACAAGGAATACCTTAGCATGATTCTCACACAAGTTCGAGTAAAGTAAAGACAATAATCAGTCTCCAGTTGCAAGTCTCTTCAGAATTCGATCAGTCTTATTCATGGTTTTTTATTATATGGTTTTATTTATTTCATTTACAGTTTGCAATTTGCAGCATTTGGCATAATAATAGTATATTTTTAAAAAGCAACAATTGTAGTAGCATTTCAACACTTTATTTCTGTGCTTCAATCTCCTCCCATTTGAGAGTTGATATATCACATCTTCATAGAAAAACAACGGACAGAGTACCAATCACAAATAATTCAATTACATCTTTATAGAAAAACAACAAACAACGGACACAGTATCAATCACACAAAAAACGGACACAATACCAATTACAAATAATTCAATTCAATTTCATTACTTGAAGAAAGAAAACAAATGAAAACACAACAACCAATTACAAATAATTCAATTCAATTTCATTACTTGAAGAAAGAAAACAAATGAAAACACAATAAGCATGTGGAATTTGAAATTCGAGTTAGCATCTTTTTCTCTACTGCCACAACATGAACTAGGCATAATTTTAAGATCACTCACTAAATTTATATGTATGATAAATAGGTGAATGTCCCTTATATATTAAAAAAATTGAAGGATATTTTATCAATAATATATATATTGTAAATATTTCATTTTATTATAAAATCTTGTAAAATTGACTAAATTATAAGATATTGTAAAATCTTGGTAAATATTTCATTGAATTATAAAATATTGTAAAAACTTGGTGAATCTTTCATCAAATTAGAAGACCTTTAAGGTCTTTCTGAATATTTTGTTGGGAAGACTAGACTTAGGGAGGGTCAAGATCTTCCCCAACACCAATGGATCAAATCTATAAACAACTCGACAACCTTGGAGCAAAGGGCCAAGAAAACTAGAAAACAAGGTTGTAGTATTAGAACTATGAAAGTTGTCTTTTGCTACAAATGATAGAAAATAACTTGTCTCTAGGGCTTCACTCAATGAAGCTACGCCATAGTGTCTTCATTCATTGTATATTAAAGAATACCCCTAATTTCACTACAAATCAATAAGTCACTACCAAAATCCTCTTGTTGAGTCCCTCTCCCAATACACACTAATTTCATTAGAGATCAATAAATGTCTACCAAAATCCTCTTGTTGAGTTCCCCTCCAGAAAATCCCTTTTATGAATGAACATGATAAGATATTACTCAACAAGGTGAATTCCGTGTGGGGAGAAGGATGATTCCCAAGGAAACAATTGGACACTTAAAATATAAATGGATTTACCCATGTCAACCTTTGACCCTAATCTTATGAGCTTCCATTTGTCACACAATTAACAATTTCAAGATAAAGTGGCCAATGAAGGGGTTCTATCTTTGATGCAGCATTTCCTAAAAAAATACATGCATATATTGTTAACACATATGAAATAAAATTTACTTGCAATCTCTAATTTCAAAAGAGAAAAAAAAACCAAAAGAAAACATAAACAAACAAACAAACATAAATTAATTAAGAATAAATCTTCTTAATTGGAAATTTTTTTAAGTATAAAAAAAGTACACTTTTTTATTTTTTTTCACTATATGCTTAATAACTCGAGTTGCACTTAGATATTTTTTCCCACTATATGCTTAATAAATGAAGTTAAAGTAGATATATATACTAGTTAATGCCTTCATGTGGTTTATGATACTTAGTAGTTCTTTAATCTGCATTGTAGTAAAAGAAATTTAATTAAAATTGAGAATTACATCCTTTAAATTAAATATGATTAATTTATCTTAAAATATTGCTCAATTGTTTATCTTATAAATTTATTTATATTTATTTTAAAACCATGAATATCATGGCAACGATGAAATTCATTCCTAAACAATTATTAAGCAAAAATATAAAATAGAACATAAAAATACTATAAACAACCCAACCCAACCCATATAAATATGTATATTCATTACTTATATTTATTGACATTTCTTGGAGTCAAATCAAACAAACTCATAGATTTTTCACCATCTTCAAATAACCAAAAAATGTCTGAGTTATGTAAAGACTCAGCATTGAGTCAATAAAAACCAAAACACAGCAGTCTCTCTTGTACTATTTTACTTATAGTAAGAGCACAAACCTGAATATAGAAGATAACCCTAAATTTCTTTTTTCCATATAGAATCGAAAGACGGCTGATGGTAAGACTGGCTATTTACTTCATAAAAGAACTCACAATTACTTTCTCCATAAAAACCCTATAGAAATGCAAATGAAGCGCTAGATATTGGGTTCTTTTGCCTGGTCTACAAGTAAAGCATCTAAAGGGTCTTTTCTTTGAATATCCTGGCTCATATACACGGTTCTATATTCCTCAGCTGTGATGGTTTGATACAGCCTCGGATGATCTTCATCGATCAATTCAGAGGCACCACCAATAATTACATCACGCTGTGGAATCAAAAACATGACGATCGACATGCGATTCTGCTTTGCATTCACCGCCGCCCGGTGCTCGACACTCTTGTATTTCCCATTGCTTATTATCTGCCATTACAAATTACCCATATCATTTGACAATTCCTCTGATGAGGTTTGATCCATCTACGTAGTCAAACAATAGAAATAAGAAAAGGGGCTCAAAGAATTTTACGTACCTGTAACAAATCCCCGATGTTGATAATAAGAGATCCAGGAACAGAGGCCACAGTAAACCATTGCCCGTCTTTCCGAATCTGGAGACCGTCCACCCCATCATCGAGCAGAACAGTCAGCAAATCTCCATCTGAATGGGGTCTGATACCATTCACCAGATCGGGCTCAGGGCAAGGAGGGTAATAATTGATTCTAAGTTGGAGCAGTGCTTCTTTATTCAGGGTTTGGATATAATTTGGGTCCAGCCCTAAACCCTCGGAAAGAAAACCGAACAACTTCTCCATAAGTCTCATTACCTCTTCCCCATATTTTTCATATGTTTCCCTTCATTGCACAAACAGTAACGTATCAGAATGGATACAAGCTCGTTATCAACGTTTCAAGCACACAGAGAGGGAGTATATATATATATGTGCACACAGTATTGTACCTGTATGTGGAGGGCGTTTTGGGCCAGTGCTCAACTACTTTGGCCCACTCCGGAAAAATATAATGAACAAGGGCATCGACCCAATACAGGACTGTGTCGTCAGATATGTCAAAAAACCGGCCATAGCCTTCGAGCATTAGAGTACCAGGCCTCACAGGGCACTGTTTCCGTTTCTCTTCAAGCGAAAGTTCGAAGAACTCCATTGAAACCCGTTTTACACTCTCCAACAACGACAGAGGTATGCCATGATTTATTATCTTCAAAACAATTGAAAACCCATGAAATCAGAAGGCCAAACAATAACGCTGTTGGCTGGATAATCGACACAGAAATGAAAAAGAAAAAGTAAAGAAAACGATCGCCATCGTACCTGAAAGAAACCCCATTCCTGGGATGCTTGGGCTATTTGGCTCACAGTCTTGAAGCTTTGATCGAAGTCTTCCACGCCTGCTAGATCGATGACAGGAAAATATTGCTGGACTTGAAGAGGACGGGATGGCCTCCGATCAGAAGGAAGAACGTACCGTGCAGGAACTTCCTTCACTTGCCTTTCATGTAGTTTCTCGACGAAGTCAATTGGTCTTTGAAGTCTTTCATATTGCTTGAGAAGAGCGTCCATGGCAGCTGATGAAGAATCCATATTCGTAGTATACAGTGGAATTAGAGTGCACCTGATACAACGAATTGGAGTTGATATGAAACCTGGGACCTTCAAGCCCTGTGACATATATTTGCAAATATAATTGATAGGGTTGGCACGGTACACTCTGTCGAGCAAGTAACTATTAAAAAATGGTATCTCACATGCAAAAATGCCTCGTTTGCTTGTGATGACTCCAGATTTGCTCGATCCTGCCAAGGGAATTACTTTTAAAATTCTTTTACGTGTAAGGTTGTTGTTGATGAATTGAGCTTTGCATTAGACAAAGTCTCGTGATACGATTTCTAAGAATATCATATAACTGAGATTGAGATTAGAAGAAAAGTGTACAATGTACTCCTGGAGCGAATCGTCATCCTCTAAATTAGAACTTCAGGTACTCCTCGTCCTACAAATTCCTATCATTCTCGTCCATTTAGTTTAGTATCTGGATTTTGTACAAGGCCCATGGGGTATGGGTATTTTTGTGCCTTCTTCAAGAGGTTGCATATTTCAGTTACTGGAGATATCTGCGAGTCTGTTGTATGCTTGAAAATCTTGATCTGAACATTCCCATATAAATTTCGTAGCAACGTTTTGTAGTTTGTATGTTCTTATTTCAAACTTTATCAGTTTTTAGAGGTTTGTACTGGTTCTTATACTTTGTAGTGGTTGTTATACCGTAGCATGGATTTATATTTAGTCCTGAAGTGCTCACTGTTTTCAGTTTAGCTGCAAGAACTACAGTTTCTTATGCCATCTTAACATAGAGGAAATTTGGATGTGAAACATGATTAGATATATCCTTGATTCCATGGGGTGGGTCCTTTTTTCTTTTTGCTTAGCTGCAACGATGTCTGTGGCTTAATTCTCCCCATTGCCCCTAACTTGTCTCAAACCTTTGTACTCTCACTTTCTGAAACGTAACAACAGCCGGCCATGAGAGCATAGTCATTACCAGATATTAATTAAAAGATGGGATCCGGACAAATACAATAATTTAGGGTAGATCCAATTAGGGTTAGGTTGAATATAATCCAACAATAACGCGGCGTGATTTACCAGCAAAGGGAATCGAACCGATGCTCGTGCTTCTTGACAGAGCATATGGACTGGTGAAACAATAAGCAAAATAATTTTTAAAAAGCATTCCTTTGGCAAAAATGTTGATTGCGGAAACGATTTTTTTTTCTACAAAAGATTTTAATGTTTTGACACAAGTAGAATCAAACAGGGGCAGTCCTGCGTAATTTGTTTGGTTCTATCAGCTCCCTCATGAATAAAGCTCTAATGATCTCTTCCCTCCTTAAGAAATCAAAGGAAACATAATTAATTCAAAGATGTTTGTCCTACCTTCGGACGAGGATCGATCTGGGTAGCTTGAAGATCAATAGACCTTGGATAACACAGTCCCTAATCTTCAATTTCGAATTTCGAATATATGGTGAATTTGAAAACCAGCAGATGGGGAAATGAACTATTTGCTTGTGGTAGAGCAGAAAATAACGTTGGACTTTTTAGATATCAATCGATCAATCAGACAAGTTTGTTTGGGTTGAATTCTTGGCTTCCAATCAATTTTTACCCACTTCTAACGCTCTCATCGACCATCCAAAGCCAAAATTGTGTCCGCTTCAACTTCTCTCGTAGGAAATCTAGGGATTAGATTATTGTTCCGGGCAGGGCATATGGTTTTATTTGAAATTTTACGGGACTTTCTGGAGACCAAAACTTTGGAAAATTTTGAAATGCATGGATCCATTGGGAAACGCTTATGGGAAAGTACTTTGTTTTATTTTCCTGAAACAAAGTTCTAAGTTCTATTACAGCTAGGAGATTTTACTTGTTATTAGAAAATGTGAAAATGTGAAATATGGGCCAAAAACTTTTAAAACTAAAAGTTTGTTAAACTTTTTAATAGATGATAACCAGTTGAAATAAAAGGTTAATTGGTTTAACAACATAATAAATAGTTATACAAAATGAAATATTTAAATAGTTATACAACATGAAATATTTAAAAAGTGTTTTTGGCTTGGGATTTTTTACCTAGGATAGAAAGGATTAATAAAATTAATAATAGTGTAGGTATAATGGTCATTTAATATATAGTAGATATAAGATTATAGAGTGCAAAATCTAGAAACTAGATAAAGTAATAATAATACAATTTGCAAGTAATCAATTAAGTGATAAAACTATTATATTTATCAACAAAACAAAGAAGAGATGTAAAAGCTCTTTTATAAAAACTTTATTCTATTTATTATATCAAAACAAATGAATTGTTGCATTAAGGCAACTTGAATTGGTGAGAGAATCCATTGGAATTGGTCTCCACTGCATGACAACCTAGCTTGGCTTATCTAGAGCTCCAATGCCCTATGTCAGCCATGCAATCTCTCAAAGCTGAGTTGACAACCTCATAACTAAACTAAGTGAACTCACGCACCTAAAAGCAAGGGACAATTGCATGATGAACTCATGCATGTGAGGAATCTTGTTAAAAAGACTCCAGGAGGGTTCTACTGGCTCAAAATAGCAAAGAGAGGCACTTAACACATATTTCATTAAATTTGGAATTATGCAAGGGATCTAGAATTTAGAACTTCAACAAGATTGAGTTTTCAAAAAATGAAAAACCAAAAAATTACTTAATTCACTCATTTCAATCTTTATATTCACAATTTTTTTATAATATTATCAATATAAGCTATATAAAATCAAATTACAAACTATCTAAAACCAATGGAGTCATTAATCAAAATCTGTTATAGCAGGGAATTTCTTATCGTTAGCTTCCTGCCTTGCTACAGCAGGGTCATATGCAACCCTTGAAACAGAATGAGAGCCACCACCAACAACACTAGCAGTAGCACATGAAACAGATGGAGAGCTTCCAACTCCCAATGAAGATAAATTCTGCCTTTGAGCATTGGCATCCCCCCCTCTCTTCTAACGAACCTGACCTCTACCTGCCATGATTTCTTGCTCAATGCCAATTTTCCAAACCTGAAATCTGAAATAAAAATGAGAACAGAGAATGCATTAGTTAGATTAAAAATGAGAATAAAAATGAGAATGCCAAGAGAACTCTGTATAGCATTTACATTTTTAGCTCTCATACCCTACTTGACTGTGACATACAAATTCATTTCACTGTTTAAACATACTAGGGCAAGCCTCTTAAACACTTATAAGAAAATACCCTTGTTAAGGTTTACAAATTACTACATATGGGCTTGTCCTTAGACTTTCATACTGGAAAATGTTGTTTGGGACAGTCATAGTTAAATTGGCTTGGCTGGAAAATACATTGCATTCCACATTCCCTTTGGAGTTGACAAACACACTTTTTCTATCTACTTGTGAAAACTTGGAATTGCTATAACTTTTGGCAATGGCATCCACAATTTTAGTGAAAGTAACACTTGGAGTCTCGACTGATAAAAGAAATACTTGTTGGCTGGAAATTATCATTTATTAAATTATTTGACAGTCCCATCTGGCATCTATCTATCAATTTTCAAATTGTCATTTTAGTGCTTGGTTGCCACTTCAAATGATTCCAATAACAGATGTACAGTTCAGAGACAAGTTGGCCAAGACATAAGTGTGTCTGTGAATGGCGAGTGTATGTGCTCAAAATCACAATGGTGTAAAATTTAAATGCTTCAAATAAACCAAATAACAATGCTTGTGTTATGCAATTACAATAATGAGCATCCAGTTGAGAAGTTGTGCATTGGTGCTCACTGCTATGTTAGATTTTCCTTTTAGATATGTGTGTTGAACAAGTTAGGAAACCATGTGACAGCAATGGCAACCAAATCTTGACAGAGATATATATATCACAGTAAATGATGTTCTTTTGTCAAATCAAATGATCAGATGTTAGACTTAGCACTGTTGTCTTTTTGCACAACGTTTATTTATTATCACATCAAGCAAGATGACTGTATGGATAGTTGTGAGTTGCCAGTGGCCACCTACATCTGCATAGCAAATATTGACATTGTTTTACAAGCTGGAAAATACATTTTGTGACAACTCTTGTATTAAATGTTTGATTGCAAATTGGGACAGTCATTCCATTGTTTATTTTGCTGGGAATTACATTGCCTACCACTACAAGTCACCTCTTGCTCACCAATCGAAAGCTGGAAGTTACATATCTGTTGAAAACTTGAATAACATTTATGATTTATCATTTGAGTCTAGACTCTACATGCACAGTCACGTTATGAGTCACGTTATGCCATACCCATATGGTATCTTCATCTCACCATCACGTTATGAGTCACGTTAGTCACATGGTGATTGCAATTTGCAGGTATTAAGACATTGGCACATTGCAAAGTTCAAACAGAAATTTCAAGTTTGAAATGGCACTGGGAGCCATACTAACCGGAACGGTGAACCCCTTCAAAAACGAGCTAAATCGCTGATGCAACCACGGTCGAGTGTCCACGATTCCACGAGCTTTCAAATGTGCTTTCAAGCTTTGCAACCACGGTCACGACTCACAGGATTAGTCTCTCTCATAGCTGGGCATCAAGCATGGAAATTTGTATAATTTGAATTCAGTGATCTGGCTGTCCTCTCAATACCGTAGTTTGATTCATGTCTTTTCCTTTTGGAGAAATGGTTACATTGTGAAAATTTACCAGCAAAAGAAGACTGAAGTTAGTTGTAAAGCATTGTAAGTTGCCTTATAAATTGACTACCTTCATGTTGGATAGTTAACTGCTACGTTGACCTATTAAATCCCTAAAAAAACCATCTGAGGCCTTATAGACCCAGCTCCAGGCCTGGAATTTGACGGCCTAGAGAACGTATTTTCATTTTCAAAACGTATTTGACGTGTTAAAAAATTTTATAAACGTCAACAACTACGCTTAGAAAAAATTTCAAACCGTCAAATATGAAACGTCTTTATGGGGACATCATATATTAATATGTTAAGATATGCATTTTGAACCTGTTTCTCTTTGGCGCTATGACAAAACTTCTCCATGGTGATATTGTATATTGAGGAGCGTTAGCGAACGTTAGTGAGTGGAGCGAGGAGCCTTAAAGGATATTTTGATTTTACAGATGTCCTCCCTCATCCAGCGTCCCAATATGAGTTATGGCAAACGGTTCTTCTTCATTTCACATCAAGAATTCAGGAATTCCAAGAAATTAAGGATTGAAAATGTTGATTTGAAATAGAATATAATAATATTTACCTAAATATATTGGTATTTTTAATATCATAAGAGAAAGATGAAAACATAAGTTTTTTTAAAAGAAAGATTTTAACAAATTTTATAACATTTTGATTTATTAAATATATTTTTTAATTTTTTTATAAAAAAATTGACACTCATTAATCTGATGAAAACGTAAACCGACGGTTATGGAAAACACAAAACCGTCATAAAATTTTGTAAATTTTGATTTGACAGGTAACAAAAATTTGAAATTCCAGGCCTGCCGAGCTCATTCCGCCGAAGCACCCAGAAGAGATCACAGTACAAATTATATGTTTTTCCCAACCCAACGTGTACGGCAGAATTAGCGAACAACAGGTGATTTCACTCAATCTACCAATAGCTAGAACTTGCGAACGAAATGAAATAAGGTTTCACAAATGAATTTAAAAACACTCGAGCTCAATTTCTTCTATACAAAAGGGGCAGCGAAGATATTGAGGAACAAGTGATGGTCCTCATTAAAAAGCTTTAGGTTCCCAATTCTAAGGTCCTGAAAAGCTTTACTCTAAACTAAAGCACTCTATTGCTGGCTCGAAGTGAAGATTACCCTTTCAAATGAATCCGGAGAGGGCATATGGACTAAGTGAATCTGTAATTGAATCAACGATGATTACAATATTGGGTAAGTCATATGTTTGAAAAGGGAGCTCAAGTACTCAATAAATTATGGACCAGGAGGAAGGCTCCTTTCCATCTAAGACTCCTTGCCCGATGCGGACAAGCGGCTGTGCACCTTCTTTCACGAACAAATTTTGCAACTAGTAGCCATGTTAGGATAATCTTTGCGAATTTCCATACCTAGTAATAGGTTTGTTACTTGCGGTTCTGGTTGCTTTAAATTTATAATCAAATCATTGTGAGTTGCCACTCAAGTGCAGTTATGGAAGTGGATGAACTTCTTACAAATTTATAATGAATTTGTTATCCTTAAACAAGCTCACACAACATTGCATGTATTTCAAAAACGTTGAGAACCAATTTTCGATCTAGTTGGGTTTGGGTATCTAATCTTTGTTTTTACCTAGAGAATATTTGGGTATTGGCTTCCTCCGTTTGTAGATCTTGACATACTAAACTATTGACATAGCATTGGGAGGGTTGGATGACGTTGTTGCTGCGTGTGCATTGAATTGATAGAGTGTTGATTACATTGATAATGAATAAGCTCTTCATATTGAATGGTTCCATTTGAGTTTCACTGAAAGAGAAAATTAATTTGTAGCTTGTGATTTGTCTTGTTCATAGTCCATTAACCACGATAGATTAGAGTGGGAACAATAAAAATTCGTAGTAGAATTCTTTACCCACACAATATGTGCAGTTTTGAAGAGCTGGGTAAACATGCACTTGAAGTTGTTTTTTTGTTTTGCTTTTAAATGGTGAAACTTAGGACATATATTTATATTATGCATCACGTATGTGGCGGATCAGAACATACATATATTTATATTATGCATGTAGATAGGGTTTGAAGTCACATGTGCAGATTATTCCGGATCTAGAAAACTGATTGGGGGCAGGCTTTTATCTTTTACCAAAAACATCTCTCTTGCGATCTGGAAATCATGATTTTTACACATTTTATTTTACCAAATACATCCCTCGTGCAATCTGGAAATAGTGACTTTTTGCAGGCACTTTTTAGAGCCGAAACATCTTCACTCTGTCTATCCGAACTATATGAGATTGCGTTGTATGAGATTTTTTTAGGATCTGGTAGTGCCTTGATCGCATGAGTTTTAATGCGAATCTAGAAACCACCTAGGTTACATTTTTTGCCAAGAGTTAACACCGCAGGGAGTTCGGTTGTGTTTTGAAGGATGGTTCTATTTTGGTTGGGTCTAAATGCCTTTCATTATTGCGAGAATTAGTTGTGTATGATTCCCCAATGTTGTGGTTGGTAGGTGGCCAAAGTGGCTCGTAGCTGAATTTTCTCCATAGCATAACATATCATATTTATGAGAAGAGTTTAAATAAACAGTGGGCTAATTATAATATGAAATGAATTTAGGGCTACTTAGGTCGGCTGGAAATAGTTGTCTATGTTCATGAAAGTATTTTTGAATGATGGGGCATATGTAACTTTATCTGGTTAACTGTCATTCTAAGTTTTTCGGTTTTCCCCAAGTACTAAACCAGTAATATGAAGATACTGTCATTCTTAAGCTTATGTTTCTCAAAGTGTGGAGCATATCTTTATTCACGACGTGTTACATGGATCCTTTCTTCTGGCTTTGCTTTCGAGATATATATGATTTCCCCGTTTAGAGTAGTCTAATCGGCTTTGCTTTTCAGATATTTGTACTTCTTTTAATAGAGTAGTCTAAACAAGTGCCATTGCGTTTTCTAGCAGGAATTTGACGGAATTTGAGAGAAGAATTCTTTGAACTTACATAAATCTGAATGACCTCGGTATTTAGATATTCAAAGCTATTGAATATATTTATATATTCAAAACCAAATTTAAAAAGAAAAACCAAAAAACTTTCCCCAAAATTAACCAGCATTTAGACTCCTCTTCTAATCAACTGGAATATGGGAATCGAATTAAACCCATCCTCTCTTGTTTTTTCATGGTCAGCAGCATTTCGAAATTGAGTTGTAGATTCAGTAGACTGTATACTAAATGGTTACATAGTTGTTCTTTATGTCAATATTTGACACATAATTAAGAAAATGAACAGTTTTTTTAATTTTTATTTGTGTATGTGAACTGAATTAAACCCATCTTCGCTAGTTTCACAGAGTCCAGCAGCAATTCGAAATTGAGTTGTTAATTCTGTAGTTTAAATGGTTGTAATTTTCCTTTATTTTCAAATATGGTTTTATATTTTTTTTGAAATTTATAGTTTTTTATGTTTTAAATTTAGAATTAGCTTTATTTTAATCTGTATTTTAATGGTATAAATAGATTCAGCATTTTTTAAAATTTTTGAAACATCCAAAAATTCCACTTAACAACTATAATCTAGATTTTGAAAAATTACAATAATTTTTTTTCAAAATAAAAATCATTTTATTTAAACCTAAATAACTATGTTAAATAATTGCCAATCATTTATTTGAATGTTGTATTTCTAAATTTCATTTTGTAAACCTCCATGGTATAATCAAATCTATGAATGTATGTAGGATGTAATATATGGCATTACTTGTACATAAAAATAGCTATCAACTCTATGAATGTATATAAGTATATGGCATTACTTGTACATAAAAATAGTTATCAACTCTATGAATGTATGTAAGATGTAATATATAGCATTACTTGTATATAAAAATAGCTAAATAGCTAGTGTTTTTTATATTTAATTATTTGATATAAGTTTGTAACTTACAGATAGTTTCAATATATTGTACAGTTTCCATTCAAGTAGTCTTGGCTTCATAGCTTCTAGATTATTGTCTATCAAAGAAGCAAGACCAACTAAGATGAAGATGAAGTTATGGGAAAAAATGGCATTGGCATTGGCATTAGCTTTAGTTTTAGCCAAATAAAAAGTAAAGAAGAAGACTGGATTAAAAAAAGGGTGAAAATCTTGGTAAGTTTATAGTTTTTTTTTTACTTTTACAATTTTGTTTATAGATTTTTTTTTTTTTTACAATTTATTTTATTTATTTTTTTACATGGTTTACATGGTTTATTTAGTTGTTTTTCTATTAGGTTGAGTTGCATTATTTTCATTTTAAAAGAAACGCATTTTCATTTATATGCAATATCTCATGTGTGCTCAAAACCGTCACTTTCTTTGATGCACACACACACACACAAGAAACTCTCTCGTCACTCACTAAGTTCAAAAATAGCTTAAATCTACTCACTTAATACCTCCATAGGAGGGCACAAAAGAATCTTGTAGTTTAGGTAGGATTTTGGGGCTAGGCATCCAAAAACATAGTTGTTGTCCTTAGGGTGCTATAAAAATCCTTCTAAATCAAGTGGTCGTGTATAGCCACACGGGGCAAGTGAAAGAGCGGCGCTGCGCCATAGGAGGTCAAACCCAAGGTTGCGGGTGTATGTTCTCTCAAGAGGGCTCACCACCACTTGTTGAAAAGGAGACGACCCAATACTGTTCGAGGGATAACTGCTCTTTCTCCACTTGACGAAGGTACTTAGTGACCAACTTAGGATGTCATTCCTTATAGGTGACTGTCGTGGAAGCCGACAGTACCTGAGACAGATTGTGTCACAAGATCAAGGAAAGCACACGTCACAAGATCAAGGAAAGCTAGCGACTGCTAGATTTCCTTCTAGCATAGGCATTTCCTTCTAGGATAAGAAAACATACTTATGCTAGAAGAAAAGCTAACAGTCGCTAGCTTTCCAATAGAAAAATCATGTCCATGGTGATTGGTGGTTGCTAGCTTATACCTTGAGCTTGTTTCATGTGATGTATTTTGAAATAAGAACATGGCAAAAGATCAAGGAAAGCTAGCGACTGCTAGCTTTCCTTCTAGTATAAGCATTTCCTTCTAGTATAAACACACATGCTTATGCTAGAAGGAAAGCTAACAGTCGCTAGCTTTCCAATAAAAAACCCTGTCCATGGTAAATGGTGATTGCTAGCTTATACCTTCAGCTTGTGCCATGTGCTCTATTTTGAACGAATGCTAGCTTTCCTTCTAGCATAACACACATGCTTATGTTAGAAGGAAAGGTAGCAGTCGCTAGCTTTCCAATAGAAAAATCTTGGGCATGGTGATTGGTGGTTGCTAGCTTATACCTTGAGCTTGTTCCATGTGATGTATTTTGAAATAAGAACATGGCAAAAGATCAAGAAAAGCCAGCGGCTGCTAGCTTTCCTTCTAGCATAAGCATTTCCTTCTAGGATAAGAACACATACTTATGCTAGAAGGAAAGCTAGCAGTCGCTAGCTTTCCAATAGAAAAATCATGTCCATAGTGATTGGTGGTTGCTAGCTTATACCTTGAGCTTGTGTCATTTGCTCTATTTTGAAATAAGCACATGGCAAGAGATCGAGGAAAGCTAGCGGCTGCTAGCTTTCCTTATAGCATAAGCATTTCCTTCTAAAATAAACACACATGCTTATACTAGAAGGAAAGCTAACAGTCGCTAGCTTTCATTTAGAAAAACATTGTCCATGGTGATTGATGGTTGCTAGCTTATACCTTCAGCTTGTGCCACGTGCTCTATTTTGAACGAATGCTAGCTCTCCTTTTAGCATAAGCATTTCTTTCTAGCATAACACACATGCTTATGCTAGAAGAAAAGCTAGCAGTTGCTAGCTTTCCAATAGAAAAATCATGTCCATGGTGATTGGTGGTTGCTAGCTTATACCTTGAGCAATTTCCATGTGATGTATTTTGAAATAAGCACATGGCAAAAGATCAAGGAAAGCTAGCGACTGCTAGCTTTCCTTCTAGCATAAGCATTTCCTTCTAGTATAAACACACATGCTTATGCTAGAAGGAAAGCTAACAGTCGCTATCTTTCTAATAAAAAACCTTGTCCATGGTGATTGGTGGTTGCTAGCTTATACCTTGAGCTTGTGCCATGTGCTTTATTTTGAACGAATGCTAGCTTTCCTTCTAGCATAACACACATACTTATGTTAGAAGGAAAGCTAGCAGTTGCTGGCTTTGCAATAGAAAAACCTTGGGCATGGTGATTGGTGGTTGCTAGCTTATACCTTGACCTTGTGCCATGCACTCTATTTTCAAATTAGCACATGGCACAAGATCAAGAAAAGCTAGCGACTGATAGCTTTCCTTCTGGCATAAGCATTTTTTTCTATGATAAGAACACATACTTATGCTAGAAGGAAAGCTGGCAGTAGCTAGTTTTTCAATAGAAAAATCATGTCCATAGTGATTAGTGGCTGCTAGCTTATACCTTGAGCTTGTGCCATTTGCTCTATTTTGAAATAAGCACATGGCAAAAGATGAAGGAAGCTAGCGACTGCTAGCTTTTCTTCTAGCATAAGCATTTCCTTCTAAAATAAACACACATGCTTATACTAGAAAGAAAGGTAACAGTCGATAGCTTTCAATTAGAAAAAACCCTGTTCATGGTGATTGATGGTTGCTAGCTTATACCTTTAGCTTGTGCCATGTGCTCTATTTTGAACGAATGTTAGCTCTCCTTCTAGCATAACCATTTCCTTCTAGCATAACACACATGCTTATGTTAGAAGAAAACCTAGCACTCACTAGCTTTGCAATAGAAAAACCCTGAGCATGGTGATTGGTGGTTGCTAGCTTATACCTTGAGCTTGTGCCATGTACTCTATTTTCAAATAAGCACATGGCACAAGATCAAGGAAAGCTAGCGACTGCTAGCTTTCCTTCTAGCATAAGAATTTTCTTCTAGGATAATAACACATACTTATGTTATAATGAAAGCTAGCAGTCGCTAGCTTTCCAGTAGAAAAATCATGTCCATGGTGATTGGTGGTTGCTAGCTTATACCTTGAGCTTGTGTCATGTGATCTATTTTGAAATAAGCACATGACAAAATATCAAGGAAAGCTAGCAACTGCTAGCTTTCCTTCTAGCATAATCATTTCCTTCTAGCATAAACACACATGCTTATGCTAGAAGGAAAGGTAACAGTGGCTAGCTTTCCAATAGAAAAACCCTGTCCATGGTGATTGGTGGTTGCTAGATTATACCTTGAGCTTGTGCCATGTGCTCTATTTTGAATGAATGCTAGCTTTCCTTCTAGCATAAGTATTTCCTTATAGCATAACACACGTGTTTATGTTAGAAGGAAAGCCAGCAGTCGCCAGCTTTACATGGTGATTGGTGGTTACTCGCTTATACCTTGAATTTGTGCCATGTGCTCTATTTTGAAGGAATGATAGCTTATCTTCTAGCATAAGCATTTCCTTCTAGCATAACCCACATGCTTATGTTAGAATGAAAGCTAGTAGTCGCTAGCTTTTCAATAGAAAACCCTGGACATGGTGATTGGTGGTTGCTAGTTTATACCTTGAGCTTGTGCCATGTATTTTATTTTCAAATAAGCACATGGTACAAGATCAAGGAAATCTAGAAACCGCTATCTTTCCTTCTAACATAAGCATTTCCTTCTAGGTTAATAACACATACTTATGCTAGAAGGAAAGCTAGTCGTCGCTAGCTTTCCAATAGAAAAATCATGTCTGTTGTGATTGGTGGTTGCTATCTTATACCTTGAGCTTGTGCCATGTGCTCTATTTTGAAATAAGCACATGGAAAAAGATCAAGGAAAGCTAATGACTACTAGCTTTCCTTCTAGCATAAACACACATGCTTATGCTAGAAGGAAAGCTAACAGTCGCTAGCTTTCCAATAGAAAAATCCTGTCCATGGTGATTGGTGGTTGCTAGCTTATACCTTGAGCTTGTGTCATGTGATCTATTTTGAAATAAGCACATGGCAAAATATCAAGAAAAGCTAGCAACTGCTAGCTTTCCTTCTAGCATAATCATTTCCTTCTAGCATAAACACACATGCTTATGCTAGAAGGAAAGCTAACAGTCACTAGCTTTCCAATAGAAAAACCCTGTCCATGGTGATTGGTAGTTGTTAGCTTATACCTTGAGCTTGTGCCATGTGCTCTATTTTGAACGAATGCTAGCTTTCCTTCTAGCATAAGTATTTCCTTCTAGCATAACACACGCGTTTATGTTAGAAGGAAAGCTAGCAGTCGCTAGCTTTACATGGTGATTGGTGGTTCCTCACTTATACCTTGAATTTGTGCCATGTGCTCTATTTTGAACGAATGCTAGTTTCCCTTCTAGCATAAGCATTTCCTTCTAGCATAACCCACATGCTTATGTTAGAATGAAATCTAGTAGTCGCTAGCTTTCCAATAGAAAACCCTCGACATGGTGATTGGTGGTTGCTAGTTTATACCTTGAGCTTGTGCCATGTATTCTATTTTCAAATAAGCACATAGTACAAGATCAAGGAAAGCTAGTGACTGTTAGCTTTCCTTCTAACATAAGCATTTCCTTCTAGGATAATAACACATACTTATGCTAGAAGGAAAGCTAGTCGTCGCTAGCTTTCCAATAGAAAAATCATGTCTATTATGATTGGTGGTTGGTAGCTTATACCTTGAGCTTGTGCCATGTGCTCTATTTAGAAATAAGCACATGGCAAAATATCAAGGAAAGATAGCGACTGCTAGCTTTTCTTCTAGCATAAGCATTTCCTTCTAGCATAAACACACATGTTTATGCTAGAAGGAAAGCTAACAGTCGCTAGCTTTCCAATAGAAAAACCCTGTCCATGGTGATTGGTGGTTGCTATATTATACCTTGAGCTTGTGCCATGTACTCTATTTTGAACGAATGCTACCTTTCATTCTAGCATAAACATTTTTTTCTAGCATTTCACACATGCTTATGGTAGAAGGAAAGCTAGCAGTCGCTAGCTTTCCAATAGAAAAACCCTAGGCATGGTGATTGGTGGTTGTTAGCTTATACCTTGAACTTGTGCCATGTACTCTATTTTCAAATAAGCACATGGCACAAGATCAAGGAAAGCTAGCGACTGCTAGCTTTCCTTCTAGCATAAGCATTTACTTATAGGATAATAACACATACCTATGCTAGAAAGAAAGCTAGCAGTCGTTAGCTTTCCAATAGAAAAATCTTGTCCATGGTGATTGGTGGTTGCTAGCTTATACCTTGATCTTATGCTATGTGCTCTATTTTGAAATAAGCACTTGGCAAAAGATCAAGGAAAGCTAGCGACTGCTAGCTTTCTTTCTAGCATAAGCATTTCCTTCTAGCATTTTTGAGAAGGAAAACTTTTCTTTTTAATGAGTCTCTACTTGTACTAGATGCAATGGATTTTTATTAAGAGGTCAATGAGTTATGAAATTTTGCATTTTATACTATTTCAATGCCCAATGAAATTTAAAATTGAAGCTTTCCAGCATTTCCACCACCTTCTAGTGACGCAGTTTTTGCACTTTCATTAGGAATTGCTACTATATTTTGTTTACCTTATCCTTTAAATATAGAGATCTTTATGGGATACCTGGAAATAGATGGAAGGCCTTTTTTCTTAGGGAGTTTAGTACTATTTTGACTTAAATTGCATGACATTCTTTTTCATCAAAGTGATAAAAAATAGCATATAAGTATTGCAATTTTTGGACCATCTTTGTTGGCACTCAATAGATCACGAGTAGATGAAGGAGTGAACAAAATTACAACATCATGAGAATGGAGAAAGTCAACAACATGAGCAAATTAGGGTTTTGCATTTTTCATTTATAAATTATAAAACATGAAGAACACAAATTAAATAACAATTCTAAAGATAAATTTAACCTTCCAATTCCCCTCAATGCCAAATTCAAATCACCTTTAGGTTCAAATTTGCATATAGGATCACCTCCATTCCGAATCGAAGTAAGCTTCATCCATGAAGTTTTCCAAACATAAACGAACTTGAGAATTTATTTCAGTTTCATCAAATTTCGAACTTCAAGGTTGAAGCCTTGAAGTTCAATGAACCTGTGATTCCTAAATAACCATCTCATGATTTTTAGTCTATTATGTTTCGGTTAGGATAAACATGGTCTTTGATTTTTAGTCTATTATGTTTTGGTTAGGATAAGCATGGTCTTAAACTCTTACAAAGTTTATAATATTAAATATTATTTAAATTGTTTGAATCATTTTTTAAAATTTTGATTATCCATGTTAAATGAATTTTTTTTATTACTTATATATTTTTCAATAAAGAATACACATTTAATCTTTCATTAAATGGAACCTCTAATTTTCTCCATTGTCATTGCAAAATTGTCATTTGTGATCTTCTCCCACATCCACTCAAAACAAAGTGGTGACGGGTATGTATATGTTTTTATTATATTTAATTCTTAAATATGAATATTTATAAATATTTAAAATAATATTTTAATATACATTTTTAACCATTAATTTTTTTATTATAGTCAATAATTAATATAAATATTTAGAAAAAACACTTTAATATAAACTTGTAAGGTCATTTTGTTTACTTGTTACAAGCTAACAATAGTGACAATCAACATTCTATAGTTTAACCTCTTGCCCTTTTTTTCCTATAGTGTATGGAGTTAAAGCAAAGGGAAAGACACAAAAATAATGTATGCTTTGACATACTCTCCGTTTTTAATTGGGAAAATCAAAAAATTTGAAAATTGAGTTTCCATATATTTTTAAAAGTGAAAATATAATATATAAGGATATGTTTTAATATTATTTACAAAATGAAAACGGATTTTATAGAAATAGTTTTTAAATTAGTTTAAAGTTTAGGTATAACTTTTAGTTAATACAGTTGTATGTTGTTTAATGAGTTAACAAAATGTAATGATAAAAAAACTACTTGGTTAATGACATAAAAATATGATGATTTATAGTCTATCATTTATATGGGTTCAATTTATTTATTTTTTTGTTCAGAGGTCTTTAAGTAAACCAATAAACTTAATTTGGTATAAAAGCTATAATGAAGGAGGTCTTCTTTATGTATATTTTACTATGTTTATGTCTATTTTCGCATTAGAGGTAATCTATATGTAACATTTAATTGTTATTAGCAATAGAAAACTAGAGGTAGTGTCTTTGTATAATTTACTTGTTATTAGCAATAGAAATTATCTCAAAAATTATATTCTTGGTGTAGCCTCCAAGCTGCACATGAGGTCACAAAACATAAATTAGTTAGGTAGGATTGATTGGGCTAGGCATCCATTAATGCCCTCCAATCTACTTTCATTAGGTATATTTTGAAACATAGCATTGTTGACTTATAGGGTGCTTTATAAATCCTGCTATAAGCAAGTGTTAAAAGAAAACTCGGATCATAGGTGCGCCG